>JAPDEQ010000048.1:0-237038 GCA_027569205.1 Aspergillus kassunensis
CAGCAACAGCAACAGCAACAGCAACAGCAACAGCAACAGCAACAGCAACAGCAACAGCAACAGCAACAGCAACAGCAACAGCAACAGCAACAGCAACAGCAACAGCAACAGCAACAGCAACAGCAACAGCAACCAAAGAGAAGCATCCCCATTCCTCCAATCCTCAACGTTTGGAACGTCGAGGCATCTCTACCTCTACATACTGACGAACTGTACGTCCAGAAGACTCAATTTCAAAATACCAATCGCCCGCATTGTCGGGCTCTATGTCCACGTACACCCTGCTGCCATCTCTGCTGACATAGTAGTGCGCATCTTCCCTCGCCGAATACTGAACAGGAATACGGGAGGGATTGCGGTGACTCTCGCCTCCAAGGCCGAGCGCTTGTGTCCTCTTTGTAATTCCATGCATGTCCGTTCTTTTACTCCGTACCTAATCGATGATTGGCCGACGAAGCGCCCTGAGCACACCTTCATTCCATGATCTCGCCATGTCCTTCCTCCCTACACCTACAGATTTCCCCCGTTTTTGCCAAACTCTTCGTCGCGCATTCTTTCTTTCAACAGAAGCCTTAAGATCTATCTGTCTAAAATAGCCATTCCAATATGCAATGCTACGATATCTGGTTTGATGACGATGAATACATTGGTACAGAGGTCTCTTTCCCCTCTGGCTCTGGCTCAGTCTGGAAGCTAGAATCCAAAGTCAAAGAACATGCATATGTCGAGCCCTAGGACCAATGCTAGAAACTAGATCTTAACTCTGAGGCACGTGGGGTATTTATCTGTTCCAAAGTATCCGGGGATGGCCCAGCTACTGCTGTCCTCAAAATTCGTTTACAGTTAGTATCTTCTGATTATATATGGCTCTGGCTAACCTGGTTAGAATTCCATGGTTGAACACGGCAATGAAAAAGCCCGCGGTTCGTGCTAAGCAGGCTATCTCTGCCTCGAATCTCCCTACGAGCTTTCATTCAGAAATCGATGCCTTGACTTGTTTAACAAAGGCTTGCTGCTCTAGCACCCCCTCTTTACTTGCCTGGGCTGTGGATAAACAGGCTGCTGATGACTTCGTTCCGGGAGGCTACAAGCTCTATATCTTGATGGAGAAATTACCAGGTTCTGAACCATTCGATCTATTCTTCAATAAACGGGACAAGACACCGCGTGCTGAACGAGATCGTGTGAGGAGCGCCTTCAAGGTAGCATGGCTGTAAGTCTTCGGTTGTTTCATGCAGAAACCAGGCTAATAGCGTTCAGGGAGACGGTCCGCTGTGGAGCTGTCCATGGAGATAGTGCCATAAGAAACCTCATTTGGGATAGTGAAGGTGGTAAATGGTGCGTCCCCCTTGGTGTTTTTCTAACAACCAATCTCTGACTTTCTTAGCTACCTAGTTGATTGGGAGTACTGGCATCGGCCAAAGGCGAAAGATATTTGGGGAAATTCTCTATATATTCTCTGGAACCTTGCACAAAAGGGGCGGCCACGCAGTGACGATATGTCCACTTGGATCCTGTAAATATCTCAGCGGTATTGCCTTGGTAGAAGAACCTCGCCCGTGACGGTGACCGGAGAAGAATAAATAGCAGAGAGAGATATGTTCAAAGACTTGAAGAATTCGACCCTGCGGGCGGGGTGCACTCTTGCAACAGCATTCAAGGAATCCTTGTTTCTCCCCGTCAAGTAGACAATCTAGTGAGGGTGAGCATGGTCTGCAAACTCTGTATCCTCAAAAACAGGACGAAGGGCTTCACTGGTGTACAGAAGACACCATCCATGGTACCATATGATCGTCGGGGTAGCATAGTTATACGTATCCGACCATCAAAGCTTAGAACACATGAACACTTCCATCTCGGCGTCTGTTACCACCTTCCAGTCGTATATCTGGCCCGGATAAAAGTCATACCTGCGCAAAAGAGGGTGATTTTGCGTCCCAGGCATAAATTGCTGGACTGGTGACGGAGGGCATGATAGCTGTCCCCGGTCAGAATCGTACATGTCGGATGTTGCAAGTCCCTCGCAAGGCAGATAGATGCTCTGTATAGTGCCAACGACAACTAGACATTGTACTAGTAGGTAGTCTCTGCTACACTACCTCGTGCTTGTGGTGCAAAAACGAATAGTGCGAGCGCGAGCGCATTACGGATCCTCATGTCCGTCAGCGACGAACATATAGTAAGGAGCATAGTGCATACTACACACCCTACATGGTACATCGTAGTAGACACATCGGAATAGCTAGGAACTTTGCAAGTTCAGTACCTTAAGTCCCGATGAGCGATAGCAGTGGCTATGAGAGGCCGATGGTAGACAGATTATTACTACTGTATAGATCAGCCACTGTCTAGCATAATGGATCGAAGAGCCAAATACCACGATAGCACCAAATAGACCATACTCAGCATTGAAGACCCGTACGTGTACAACCAAGAAGTCACGAAAGCAAACACACCAACCCAACCCCGCCTCAAACCCGCTTCACTCTCCAAACTCCAGCTCGAAAATCCCAACCCAAATCACATAGGTATCAATCAACCCGAACCAAAATCTCTGCATCGAACGCATCAAAAGACGGTCACTCACCGCAAAGCAACACAAACTCAGTACCTGCCCGATTATACGGTGTAGAGCCTAGACGGGCGTAGATCCGTTGGGACCTTGAAACAGGAATGTATTTACCCGCGCGGATCAGGGATCAAGAAACCAAAAGAACTGGAACTGAAGGGAAGAAAGTCCGGTGGAAGGATCGCTGCAGACAGAAAATCGGGATTGGATGGAGATCAGATCCTGGAGGAAGTTTGATTGCGATGGCTGCAGGGAGAAAGCGCATCAAACCAGTTTATCTGCTGGCCGTGTCATCTAGTGTCCTGCTGGCCAGTCGATAGGTCGGGTGATTGCATCGCAAGCTTCTACCTGTTCCATCTGGGCTTCGGCGTTGGTACTTTAGTTATACTGTCAAGGTGATTCATCATTCCGGGATGGTTGGGCAGAGGATTGATTACCCAGGCTGCATGCATGAGATTCACGCCGCAATCAATGATAAAACAGGGATTGTTGATTCACCGCTTGTCCTGTCTATTCTAACTGATCTTTAGCTTCCGCATTATCGATAGATCTTGTTTCTTGAGTCATAGCCTTGATTTTCTCTGCCCCTCAGTGGGAACGAACCCCTCCAGTCTAGACCATCCATGCATATCAATACACTCCTCATTGACATACAGGAAAAAATCAAAATCAAGCTCTCGGCTTCGACAAAGGCAAAGAATTATCAGATTCAGCACCCACAGCGCTCGGCGAATCATACCTACGCCGTCCTCCCTGCTGAATCAGTCCGCCCTTCTCGTCTTCACAAAGGCCTTGCCCTCATCAAATACATTTCCAAGCTCAACATGGATTCTCATGCTCAACCCCTGACTATCATATTATCAAGCAATTCAATCCACCGCAACGACTACCGAAACTGCCAAACAACCCGACCTCATACAGCAGCGGTCCGCGCGTAGTAGCCCCGCCGTCCAGCCTGACATATGTAGCGTAACCATCGCCGCACATAATAGAAATGTTCAGGATTGTAATTTGCAAAGAAGGTCCGTTCGTCATTCCACCACCTGGTACTCTGACGGTGTCTGTTTACTGGGAGGATGCAACATCGTTGTCGGCCTATGTCTAGGAGTTTGGAGGCGATCTCGGGGCTGTCTGTTATCACGCGGTAGGTGTTGATTGGGGTATTGGACATTTTAGTATATGTATAGATTGTAGGGATGCATTGAAGTTCTATCTATCTATCTTGATTTTTATATACTCGGTATGAAGTAGATATTAGATCCTGAAATACCACAAAGAACGATATCTATACAAGGACCGAACAGACTACATACAAGGCATGAACCAAGTCCAACTATTATATCAATCCTCAAAGACGCCAATCAACCATCCAAGGTTCGTTAACCAAACAATGAACACCGCAACAAAATAATCCTCCTCACTCTCAGACCCCGTCCCATAAAGTCCACGGCAATCTAGCCCTCGATTCCGCACTGACGAACACCAACAAGGGATCGACCGGTTTAAAATAGCATCCACCCGATCTCATTTATCGATGCCTCAGACCATCCGAGACATCCCCGGCTAATCAAACCATCGGCCTCGTCAATCGTCACCTGCAAGGTAGACCATTGGATGACAGGATTTGACTGACATGACAGCCGCAGCTGCCACAGTCAGTGCGCCCAAGACTCACAAGCCTGTCAGTCAGGCTGCAGAAGTACGACAGGGATCTCACCCTCCGTGTGGTGAGGAGTTAGAGCCGACTCTGGACTACTGTATCAATCAGCCTTATTTCGGGGTCTTGCCTCTTTATCGATATCATATCGAATCTATCGATAGGTAATAAGCCGAGAATTCCATCGACTCGATAAGATCTCTCATTGGGAATCGGGGACAGCTTCCTCGGCCAGTCATCATGCAGAGGGGTAGCGCCGTCAAGACGCGTCAAGACATTGTATTTCAAAGCCCAATGGATTCCAATAGAAGCGAAGGCGTGCTGTCCTGTTAGGATGCTATGCTCACTGTTTGCTCGCTCGGTCGCTCAGCTCTGACCTCGCCTCCAAGTCCAGTCTCAAACGTCTGGACTAGTCTATCTCATTTCTCAGTGACTCATTCTGTCTAAGACATAGAGCTAGAGTGCTAGCCCGAGAATCAGGATACGAGCGAAAGCGAGCGATCGCGACGCGTCGGATTCCGCCGCCACAAGAGTCTGATAACAAGGTCGCATATTATTTAATTACCGATGTCAATGGATTAATATAGTATCCAATGCCCATGCCAGTGCCAATGCAACGTGATCGCCTTCGGACTACTGTGTGGAAGGCTTCTCGAAGGTGTGTGAGATAACGGCTGAAGCCTGACACACCGGACCGGCACTGGCACACTAGACTAGCTGATGCGTTGCTGACGGCAATGGATGTTGGATGGCTATTGCTGATGCTGATGGAGCGTGGGGTCCAGATGAGATGGGATGGGATGAATGAAGACTGTTGTTGCGAAGGTGGGGGAGAATTTCGATTGATAATCCATGGAGGGGTAATTTTTGCTTGAAAATTGATAAGCGCGATTACCTCTTTTGCTTCCTCTCTTTCTTTG
The DNA here is from genome assembly GCA_027569205.1 of Aspergillus kassunensis. Classification (NCBI taxonomy): domain Eukaryota; kingdom Fungi; phylum Ascomycota; class Eurotiomycetes; order Eurotiales; family Aspergillaceae; genus Aspergillus; species Aspergillus kassunensis. The sequence continues at coordinate 5,147 of JAPDEQ010000048.1, forward strand.
ACAACTGTAACACCTCCCACCGTCACCTAACTATCACGGACTCGCGGTGAAGGTTGTTGTTGTTACTCACGACGTGGGTGGCTTGAAGCTTTCCCAAGATCAAGAAAGTAGAATCGAATTCCCTGACAAACCGAAATTAAGAGCCTGTTCCAGCAGCCACATGCAGCATGCTCCGCGGTGTTGCATTACCTACCCGTGATAAATCTTGAATCGCGACAAATCAACCGATTAGGAAATCGTCAGCCTCTGACCCAGAAGAACCCGAGGCCGTCACACTCAACCCTCGCGAGACTGAGATTCGGCGACGCCCGAGATATTACAACAATCTCCAGGGTACAGAGTAACTGATCCCTGGCATCTGTCATGATGAATTAGACACGTGTGGTAAGATGCGGCTCCCGAGGATACTCTGTATGTAGGACCTCGGTTAATAGCAATCTCACCAGTGAAGAGAGATATATATCATGCTTACTGCAGATTCGCAACCGAGGACGCCGTACTCCGTACCCTGTTGATGTATGTACAATAATTCAGCCCGAGCCTCACCTCAGACCCTCTATTTAGGTACATACTAGTAGTCGGTTTCAAGCTCACGAGACCGTATGACATGAGATGACAAGGCATGAATATGACTCTCTCTCCAGGTTCACATGACCATGCAACCTTGATACTATCCATGTATGTACAGAGTACAGTCAAAACCAAGGTCAGATCAAATCAAATCACATGAGATTCAAAAATAATGATATTGTCATGAACATGAAATATCCCCGGATTACTCCGACCTCCGTATTTCTCCATACATATCCATACATACTCCGTGAGTCCGTAGGCAGAAACCGAGGAACACCCGTGATTTACCCGCCGCCGCAATAGCCCTGCCAGCCGGGCCAGGAGCTCTAGTTGCCATAGTTGGAGAATCGATGCACTGCCGATCATTCACTGGTGGCGAGAAACGCGGACTCTACCCTTTTTTGGACTCTCAGTCTCGGGGCCTTGGGGCCGGCGGTACTTCTGCCTTTACCGCAATTTGAATGGTGACTGGATGCGGAGAGTATTTCCCCCTTCCCTGAGGGGAGACGGAGGCGGGCAGGTGAAGGCTGAGCGCTGACTAAGAGGATCTGGGGTCCCCAGACGGACGGGGATGGGCGGAAATACCCAGTCCGTCAAGGTCACTTTGAACAAAGAACCTGCCCCTGTCTGTCTTGACTCATGACATCCATGATGTCCGACCGACGGAAGAATTCAGCGACGGATTCTCCAGCCGGAAATTGCATTTGAAATCCATTTGCCGTCGCGAACCAAACGATGGAGAAACTGAAGTCTGGTTCCGGGGAGAGTTAACCGTTCCTAATCGGGAAATCCCAGGAAACGGCACCGGGGAAGCTGAGCCGCCTCACTTACGGAGCTCCTCGCCTCGGTCCACCATCCCTCGCATCTATCACATTCACAACTATAACTTAAACTAGTCTAGAGCTCAAGCTCAGAGCTCACAATAACAAAGAGACTCTGATTAGATTTATCACTAGGTCCGACGCCTCCCTTGGAACTTTATCCAGGAGATCACTGCGGAGGTCGGCCTGCGGGGAGGCAGTTCCGCGGTGAGGAGTCACATCCATCTTATCCGTGCTCCTCTTCCTTCCTTTGTTGTACAGCACTGGTGGCTGTCGACTACGGTGTAGTGTACACCCGGGAAGCGTCCCAGGAGACTCGTCACCGGAATGGTGGCTTATGTACGTACTTGCGCATCCGGAGAGAAGGGAGGGAAGGGAAAGTGCTACGGCTGTGTGACTGGCTAACACTGGCACCGGCACCATCACCCTCACCGTCACAACGCGGAAACAAGGACATTATACCTTATGGCTTGCTGCTTGTCATACAGTCAATGAAATGCGATACATCTCAAAGCGTGGGATAGGAGCGAGATTGAGTCTGTGACTTTGTACTCTCACATGAGTACAATGCGACCTCGACCCTGCTGGTACAACCCGAGTCTGGCCTGAACCACGCGAGAGGGATTCAACCCAGGGATGGAAGTTGTGGTGATACTGGGGCTGGGATTTGTACTTCGTACTTTGTACTCTGTCCTTTGCGATTAATGATTCGCACCCATTTGTTCATGGTTTATCCCTCGCATGGCGAGAGGGATATGTATGGGGTACAGTATGGACTATGGAGATGAGGTCAAAGCTCAGCCTTGCATGAGCCTGAAGATTACCATTCCAGGGTCTTGCTGCAGATTTGTACGACAAGCTGAATGTTGTAGCTTAAAGCTAATTACGGAGTACTTTGTGGGATCTGAGATGGAACTGATTTGGGCGGTTTGTTAAGATATTCTGCAGAGCCAGAGTAGGATTCCTTTGATGTACCGTCGCAAAATATATATATCCAGCATCGGTAAATTCTACACATTCAACAACTGATTCCTTCCAACGCATCCCACCCCTAGTATCTAGATTCTAGCAAGATTAATTTTTAAGTTATCTACTTCGTACCCCAGAGTTCTGTACGCCCCCACAAACTTGGAAGAATGGCTGACGAAGTGGCGGTAGCCCGTACCACAGATATGCACCTGGATTGTGGAATCACGTTCAAGGCACATCATATGCGATCGATCAACTACGCATCGCATGCGACACTGCAGTCATCAGGAATGCGCCTCCTGCCTATCCACACACCGAAGAATGTCGGTGTCAAATGATTATCTAGAGAGGACTTTATGACGTATATCCAGTACACAGAACGCAGAACACAGTTTATGGCTTGAGGCTTGAGCTGAAGTAGGCAAAGCATGCGATCACAATGCAGGGCCGGAAATGTATGCAGTGCAGCATAGCAAGTGATAGATTCAGAACTTGATTACGGAGTATTACGAATATGCACATGGACAAGGGAGGACCTTGAGAGTTGAGAGCAAGTAAAGCAGTCCTTACGTATCCAAGGACTCGAAGATCAAGACTGATCGCCAACGAACTCTTCGACTCTGAATCGACCCTGAGACGGTCACCCGGAAACTCCCCTTTCTCTGGTACGGTACGGAGCGGATCACGATCCCCATCCGCGGAACGCGGATTCCCCACAGCAGTACGCAGCCTGTCCACTTCTTCAGACCATGTGCGTGCCCAATGAACCACCATCTCTAAATCCAGGTGATTAATCCAAGAACTGATAACGAATACGGAGTCCCAACTGTAGTCAAGCCAAGCTGAAGAAATGCTAGATAGATAGATAGATCTCCCTCGCAGGACACCGGAGCCCAGAAAAGGGGCCAGATGCATCATTTCCCCACCACAACCCAACCTTTGGGACAAGCCCAACCAATCCTTCCAATCCTGCGGTTTCCTCGGCTGAATGCGCGGGCGTACCCGTTTGGTTGGAGGCTGGGATTGGATCCCTCGGGCTGCGGATTAATGGGGCCGTTGTTCTTTTTTGAGGATTGTGCCTGGCTACTCTGCTGCTATAGTACTAGGAAAACAATGGTCTTGACTACTCTACTCCGTACTACGGAGTCCTAAACAATGGGCGATCCTTCAGCTGACTGGAGAGAGCCCCTTGGGCACCTGCGACAATCTGTCGAGTCTCGAGTCTCATCACAGTGCCACACTAAGTGACCGATCACTGGATCAGACTCGACGGTTAGCTATTAAGTACGCCCAGGGGGCGGCCCAGTGGGGGAATCCGACGCGGCGGTTCGATCGTCAAGAAAATAAAGGGCAGGCGAGAATCAGAATCAGAAAAAGAAATAATAGTAGGGCTCCTCCCAACTTCCAAGACCGGGGGATAAGAGCAGTCCCGCGAGTGGCGCGGATGCCGTTCGCTGCAAACTATTGGGTGTCCGTCGACCGTGTGACTGAGCCTGTGAGCCTGTCTCTGCTTGAGGTTTGGGATTGATCTGTTGATTGAGTCTGTATACCGCATTGGGAATATGGATGCAGTGCCACCCGCGCTCTTCATCTTCGCTCTTAGTCTTGAGTCTTAGGTGGATTGAAGTTGATATATATTAATTGCCGCGTGTGGCTCTGGAATTAAGTGCCATTGGGCAGACATGTTCATCAGTTATTCTTCCGCCGTCGAGTTCCAGTCTCCTGGTATTTCGCACTGTACGAATTGGGTATGATGCATTAACTTGACGATAGCCGTACATGCAGCGGATGCAGCGGACGCAGGGGTATTAAGTCCAGGGCTTTAAAAAGTACGAAACTCATTTTATGTATCAGTTTGGCAGCGTCGCATCTTGAGTTCACGACATGTCTCAACTTCCGAGTCTCGGTCTCACAAGAGCCGGACTCGTACTTATGTATGAAGTCAAATCAATGCGACCGTGAATTGAAACATCATGAATCCAAGCAAGGCGTACCTGACTGTCCGGGGACGCCTCGGTTATGAATCAGGGGCGGTTCATCCATCCAGCCGGGACGAGACAGTCGCAAGTCGCAAGAAAAACGCCGATTACCGAGAATTAGACGGAGTTTTTCCGTTTATCCTGATAGAGCAAGGACGTCCGATTTCTGATTCCAGTCTCGACTCGAGTCTCAAGGGACAAGCGGAGACAGTTGGAGAACGGGTAGGCAGCCGTTGGATTTAGTGCACTTAGTGCAGCCAATTTATGAGCGAGATTACCCTGTCAGGCTAGACGATGGTGTGACGGCGAGTCTCGAGCTAGAAGGCCCAAAGCCTGTTCTTTGTTCTAGAGGCATATCCATCAAGACAGCAACTGAAGTTGACGTTGACATGAACAGGGGTCAGACCGTCAGATCTTGATTCGACAACTGTCAGACTCATTTGACATGTTGAATATCGTACTGTCGAACAATACCCCAGAATATGATCCGCAGAAGCATTCTTCATAATAATTCCGACCGCTGTAAGAGAGAATAATCACCGGAGATTCCCCCGCGGCATCCGCGATGGATGGAGGTGAGATGGAGACCGGAGTCGGAGAATCTCATTTGGGAATTCCAGAGGTGATCTATTTGCTTTTTGTATAAAGTACCGAGTACTTCACTGAATTAGACGCTTCTGGGAGTTGGCTCAGATCATTCAGACACATTCTAAACTTCAAAGTGTTTGTCTGACCGCCAGAGATGCAGCAAGGCCTGAACCCTTAACATCAGTTGGAGTGAAATGCTGGCAGGGTTGAGCTGTAGGAGAATTGCGTAACCAGCTGCTGTACGTAACAAATAGCTTGAGTTGTCGTAGCGGTGAGGATCACGGAATTCGTACAGCCAGACCGCCCGCTGTTGATACACTGTCAGATCTGGGGAAGGATTCTTCCGGAAACCAGACAGTCAGCGGATAATTAAATAATTAAATAAAACCCCAAATCCATCCGATCTTCCCCGGTCCGCGGGCCGACATAAAGAGCACAAAGACACAAACGATAGATTGCCTCTAGGATTTGAGAACAGAACAAGACTGGGAAAGTACTTTGTACCGGTCAAACACAAACACTTAACTCAAACCATTAACAGCAGGAGGATAATGAATGAAGCAGAGATGCATCACAACCAGACGCCTCATTGCCATATTTGGGGCTGTTTCAGTGGGGCGCTTTATTTTGTATTTTTATTTTTTTATTTCTTTATTCCCGGAAAGGATTAAATAATAATTAAATAAAATAAAAAATAAAGAATAATCCCCCCGCGGCGCCTTATCTGCTGGGACATGCAAGGGAGTCCAGAACCCCCGATCGATCTGGCCCTTCATCCACACTTAATATTAAAGCATTCCTCCCAGAGTCTTTCTTGAGTTTGTCTTTCACCTACTTTATAAACACATCACTCTCCACTCCCACCCTCAACAACTATACTACCTCATCAACCACCCTACAACCCCATTGACTTGATCAACCTCATCAACATCACCAACCATACACCCACAATGGTCTACCCATTCCAACCCTGGAGCAGGGACCAGTCCAGCATACGCTCTTCTCCCAGCGAAGCGAGCTCAAGCAATCACCATGCCTACTTCGACCTCAGCTTCAGCAGCTGTTCTCCCATGACGAGCATGCCACCACCACCACCGCCATCCTTGAATGATGACCTGCTCGACATTAACCCCCGAAAGTGCTCCTTCTCCTCCAACTCCATGAACAACGCCTGTGCTTTCCCCTCATGGCCCAACCGCCCGTCTCTCATCAACGCCCGCTCGGAAACTTCCAGCGCCAGCGCCTACCTCTCCGACGAGGACCTGTTCACCGATGGCCCCGTCACCCCAGAGCCAGTCGACGAGGAGTCCGCCGCCTACGACCCTCGCATGGGCTCAGCCAGTCTCACCACCGAACAGCAGATCCAGCTCCTGCGAGCGGCGCGCGAAGAAGAAGTCCAGCGAGCGCATTTCCTCGCTCAGGTCCACGCCCACGCCAAAGCACAGCAAGCAATCCGCGTCGCTCAACTAGCAGTCTCGGAGAAGGACTCGAGCAAACGCACGAAGAAGCGCAAGCCCGTCGTTGCGGAGAAGAAGCGACGCACCACCTCGTCTTCCAAGGGCGTTGTTTACCGCGCATGAAGCGACTCGAGGGACGTTCCAATATCGACATCCCACGCGTCTTCATCCCGCGCGGGTCGTGTCAGGGCTGACCGGTTCACCCCACGATACGATCATCCAGATCCGAGCATCACGCATCCGCTCAGCATCACGCCTGGCGCCTCACCCGACTGCTAGTCGCTGACAGCAAAAAGTCGAGGCTGAGCACACGTGCCTGCACTGGCTGGCAATCCGTGCCCGATGCGCGGCTTACATAATTCGGGGTCGCAATCGGCGCCTGCAGGAAATGATCGATTCCCCTCACCTGACAGCCCCGGATATGCACGTTAAAGCCTATCATCTTCTTCCTCTTCACCGTCTCTTCTTGTGTCTACTCCGGAGTATGACATGACTCACCTCTGTTCTCTCCCGATGACGTTCTACACCACACCTTTGACCACTTCTTCCATTTCGGGAAATTGCTTCGGCCTCTTACTCTCCATTCTATTCTTAATCCTGTTTTTAGCGCTCTTATCATGTTTGATACCCAGTCGTGTACTGTCTCTTTCCTTGTTTTGTCTACTCTTATTCTTATCATACCCGAGCGTCTTACAGTATCTCACGTTTGTTCTTGTGGTTGCATTTTCATTGTCATCTTAGCATAGCTCAGCGTCATACCCGGATATGTTTCTTTATCCTATCTTATATCCTGTCCTCGTCTTAACTTTCAGCCTAGCATTAGGTAGCATTAGCATAGCGTCACCTTGACAACTCATCATCGACAGATGAATGAATACGAGATTTGATACCACATGGTATTATTTTGGTGTACTTCTTCCTTGATCTCTTTCTTTGATTTGTAAAGCGAGGACCTGTGAATTACTTGTTGTGGTTAGTTTCGCTACTTTCGGGATGGCTGCCTGATACGCTGTATTGTCACCACGGCCTGCGAGAAACCAACAGCAACCAGACCTGCCAAGAACTGGGAGTAATAATAAATGTAGCCCTGCCTATAGTGAGCTTTAGAGTCATAGATTATGTTCGAGAGCTTGGCTAGATGGTCTACCCGCAGCTTTATATATAGCCTCCAGGTTCGCTATCTCACACTCGTGCATTCTACCTAATCTAGTCTAAGCTATGTACCACCTATAGGTACCGTGTTCTGAATAGTCTGCAGCGTGTCCTCCGCGCGGAGCCCCAAAACACGTTCGCGGCCTTGAAGCGCATGATTTAAAAGAGCTTCGGCCTCGTGGATCCTGCGCGGGTCTTGCAGGTACAGACAGCCAAGTGAATTTACTGCTTTAAGAGTATCTATGCTTTCTGGTTCTGTTCCTGTTCCTGTGCCTGGGCTGGAGTTGGTATCATAGCCCTGGATTGCAGCTAGAAGCATCTGCCCTGTTTTAGTGGTCTGAGCCTGTTCACAATAGAGGACCCCAAGGCTATAAGTCATATTAAGGGTTGCCGTGTTAGTCAGGCCTAGGACTGTCTCGTACCTGCGGAGCGCGCGCTTAAATATAACCTCTGCCTCGTCAACTCTGTCGGTTCTCTTATAGATATTACCTAGGTTTAATTCTGTATTGGATAGGAATGTATGGTCTAGGCTATATTTGCTTGCCTTCCCTTATAGGACACGCCTATATATCTCCTCTGCTCTAACTAGGTTGTCTTGCTCCGCGTAGACCCAGCCGAGGATATAAAAAGACCTTAGTGTCTCCCTGTGGTCTGCACCATGTACGGACTCGTAGAACTAATAGGCGCGCTGGAAGAGTTGTTCCGCTTCCCCTAGTTTATGCTGGTGCCTATAAGTCTCGGCAATATTGTAAAGGCACGATACCAGAACTTCCTGCACGCCCCTAGGGATATTAGGTGCAGGCAGTATATAGTATAGTAAGCTCATAAGTCGGTCTAGGTGCGGTGATAGCCAATACTTAATAACTAGTTATTCCAGGGCAGGCTCTTCGTCGCCTGGAGTCGCTGTTCTAAGGATTACCATAGTATTTAGTACTATTTGCTTCTTGTTTTGCAGTTAGTCGAAACACTACTGATGCAGGGCAGGGTGTATTGTGTAGTATTCATCATGCTTTTAATGTTTAATCAGGGCGTGGTCTACCAGCGTCTGTATTAACTGGAGGAACAGCGAGTGGTCGGAAACGACTGAGTAAAGCTAGTCTGGGATCTAGGATACATTCTTCAGACCTAGTAATAGTAATTCAAACTATATATCTATATTTAACAGGCATGCCCAGAGCTCCAGCAAGCGTGTTGCATAGAGGTTATCTTTGCTCACTTGGTGGAATATAACTTACCATGGAGATTGATAATTAGGACCTTAACAAGATAGAGACGGGAATGCTTCTATAAGCTTGCCTGAAGAGTTCTGCATGTCCATGTAAACTTCCACGGAACCTAGATAGAGTCCTAGATATGCCCCAGCCAGGACCAGAGCAAGAGGGTGTCTATCTAATACAAACACGAGTTACTCTATATCAGGAACACTTGCCCCCCTTATGTTCTCTAAGAGATGCCTACCTTGCTCTCTATTCATAAGTGGAACAGGCAATCCTCTTCCTATATTTACAAGTTTAGCAAGCCGGGTAGTCACTAGGATTGAGCAATATTTGGCTTTAGGGAAATATTTTAAGATATTATATACTTCTTCTCTAGGACTGCTCTTAACATTGTCCAGGATTAGAAGCCAACCAGTGTTAGAAGGTTGACTGAACCATACTAGTATATTATTCACTGCATATTACATGCTTTGGGCTGTAATTACTACTGTAGTTTTATAAGTACCTGCCTGAGCATGGAGATGCGTGCTAAAGCCCGCAATGCTATGATGAATACTGTCCTTGGTAGCTCTATTAACCCAACATACTTCGCTGTATCTGGAGCCATGCTGCGTTATATACTCTATGGCCAGGCGTGTTTTCCTAATGCCCTCGGGCCCATATAGGATGATGGTAGTCTGCTGTGACAAACTATTGGGTACAAAGCCTTGCTCAATCTAGCGTGGCTCATCTCACCTGATAAAAGCTCTTAGGACAGCGGTATATGGTAGCTCTATAATAGTAGGACTACTCTCTTAGTCTGATGGTAGACTGTTAGTTATGCTTGTTGGGAATATAACCTAGGAGAGACGCACCTGAACCAGACATGCCCAGTGCATTGGCAGTATCTAGCTTAGTTACCTTGGCCGTGCCTGGAATGATCCTCAGAATCTCCTTGGTCACTACAGCAGCGACGGCCGCGGTATGCTTCTGCCAGTAATCGTTCTTGTTGGAGTCGGCGTAGTCACAGATTCCACGGATTATTGCGCAGCCAAATACATTCATCAGCCCCGCGGCCTCCATTTCTAGCGCGAACACGCCTGGATGGCGCTCGGCAATCTGCGAGCGCACAAGGCTGTCTTTTACTAGCTGATTGCCGGATTCCACGCCTCCAAAGTGCACCGCAGGAAGCGGGCCACCTCGAGGCGAGCGAGAGGCAAGCATACTCTTGTCCGCTAAACACAGTGCGCAGGGCCCAACCCCAACCCCCTCGCCTTCTGAGAGATGCTTATACCCTCTGACGAATAAGTAGTCGTCCTGCTCTGGGTGTGCGAACTCCTGAAATTGAGGGTTCCTGCCAATGGCATCCTGGATATAATCCTGTTCTCATGGTCCATAAGTAGAGACTCTAGCTCGTTGAAGACATTTTGCAGCCGCTTAGGCACCCCGCTGAGATACGGCCTGGGCTCGAATTTCAGAAGGTCTCCCGGCCCAGATACCTTAATCAAGCCCTCAGAAATTTATTTAACATCTGCCTTACGTCTGCCGTGTTCACGCTACAGTTATAATCTGTTTACGAAAAATAAACGTCAAGATGATGACCCCTCAGTCCAAAAGACAGGCAGGATCCTCCTCAACCCCTCCTAACAAAGAGAACACCAAGCAATATCTATTTGACACCCTCCCCGAACACCCCACAGACGCGCAAGTAGTTCGGTATATCCGAACGGTGGCAGACGAACCGTACATCCCACTTCACGAGCGCATCATGGTCTCAGTCTACGAGCGATTGAAACCAGATCCCAACCAGCCTGAGGAGGAGAGTGATGTACATGGAGCAACAGAGTTCGAGATTGAGGATGTCATTCCCATGAGAGATCATGAAAAGACTCTAACACGGGCTCTGACCTACCTGCTCTCCACGACAATTGCCAACACAGATCCGGATAGTCGAGAAATTGCCGATAATACGATCAGCCTTATCAAAAGCATTTCCACGCCAGCTCAGCGACCTCTCATCACGCAAGTGTTTAAATCAGTGGCGTTGAAGCCGAATTATTTCAGGGTAGAAACTGCATTGTGCAGCATACATCATGATAACGCCCAATTCAACACATTGCTCTGGGCTGTAATCCGGCAAGGGGATCGGGACACCTTTTCGGATGTGATTTCCTTCCCGTCTGCTTGGATGGACACGGCCTTAGCCCGTCTGGAGGAACCCAGTGGCGATGTGCGCGTCGCGGTATGTGTAACGGCCGGTATATTGCTTGAGTGTTGCCTCACGAATTGTATCGCATTAGCGAGCATGCCAAAGGAATGGCACGACACGGTCGAAGATGTTTTCGAGCAATATCTTGAGTTTATCAAGGAGGAACTGACAAAGCCCTGGTTTGCTTAGAAGAGTCCGATCTTCAAGGCTTGCGCGCGGAAAATGGTAGCGCTCCCTTTTGACGACGCTCTTGAGTTTTTCACGGTCAAGGTCCCTGAGATGTGGAAGACCGGCGACGATGCTTCATGGGACAAGCCAACGGGGGAAGTAATTGACGTGGATGACGAGACATACCTACTCTTTTGGTCGTTCTATCTCACTGACAGGGAGTACCGGACTTATACGTTGATTGACGGCACCTATAGGTTATCGAGATATTTTGGCGGTTGGTTCTGTTTGTCTTTGGTTATGGTTGAGATGATAGTTGGCGTCAGTTTATAGTCAACACCTTGTGCTATAACTTCTGGACTATGCCAAATCAACCAGTCAGGAGGGAGAGTCCATACCGTCTTTATACCTCGCTAGACAAAGAGTTCTCAGTGCCTTTGTTTACAGTATAACGTAGGATTCTTCAATCCTTAATAAAGACAATCAGTGAATGAATTTCTAATATTGGAGAGCCACCAAGGTATGTCACCTGGCCGACAACGGCACTGTTACTTCACTGTATGTACTATGGCCTGTGCAGGGGCTGAAATAATCTTATTCACTCGAAAGGCCATGAATATCCCAGCTCTGGTCTCGCTTGCCATGATGCTCATCTCAATACTGAGAACAGAATCGGGAATGCATCCCTACCCCGGCCCTGAACACCAATAAGCCAGCAGAGCCATACCATGCACAAATCCACAAGAGGCAGTATAAAGAAAAACAAATACATCACGTGGAGGAGACCATGTTTCCTTCTGCAACTCCCTGTCTGTATCTCTCCGCTGGCCCCTCTACCCCTCAATGATGACCGCGAGCATACAACATTGAAAACCCGACTACAGCCTATACCATCAAAATGAGCTTCGGCTTCGCCCTCGGCGACGCAATCGTCATCCTCCAACTGGCCGAACGCCTTGCCACAGAAATCCGCAACTACCGCGACGCCCCTGCCCATTTCCAGCTTCTCCAGGGGGAGCTCGGTCTCATCCAGAGCACGCTGCGCCATTTTCTGCAACTCCAGCCGGCGGATACAGAAGATGTCGCGTGTCTCGAGCAGATAAGGGCCGTTGCGATGTACTGTCGGCAGCCATTACAAGCGTTTATTGATAAATTGCAAACTCGGGAATCGAGTCTCGGTCATTTCCGCACAACCGGGGGGTTGTCGGCGCTGGGGAAGAGGGTTCATTGGTCTATGATAGATCGGAATGATGTCGATAATCTGCGGAAGGTGCTGTTGTCGCAGATGTTGGCGATGGGGGGGCTTATCGGGTGTTTGCAGTGGTATTTTCCTCGGCATCTTGCTTTCGTGTATGGGATCTGATGAAGTGTCTTATAGGAAGTCGCTTAATCGGATTGCGCCTCTTGTTACGAGTCAGTCGGTTGTTTTGCAGGACCAGATTGCTCCTCTTCGGATCGCTGCGCAGCAGACTCCGATTATCCTGTCGGATTTGAATAAGCTGCTGCGAACAGCAGACGGACAACAGACGTCTTTGCAAGATATAAATAGCAAAGTTACTGCAGTGCAGAATAAGACAAAGACACTCTCCTTCGGTGTCAACGCCATAGGCAAGAAACTAGCAGCCTTGCTAGCCTTATTGTTAGGGCTGACCACCAGTCTCCTTCGATGTTCCCGGGAGGTGTTAAACCAGGTCGTCAGCAATGCGTGAGTTTGACAATACTAGTATTGACTCTGCTGACCACGCAGTCGACTACTTCTGGAAATCCGCCAACAGATGCACCGTGTCGTGCAATTGATTGAAGCAGTTCCGTTGCACCTCTCTGTACCTATCGTCCGGCTAGACGATGCATTTGGGATAAGTTGGGGCTTGCCATTTCAGGTTTGTTGTGATTGGAAGGTAAGCCGGCCTTATTCTTATTACCTGACTTGCCCTAGCTACCAGCTAACAACGTAGGAATTTACCAATGTCTTGAAGGTGGTAGTCTTCGGCAACAAGAGGATGGGGGTAGGACGTATAGCTCTCAAGGAGTTTATGATCACGTCCGTCAAGACGACTTTACCCATTGAGCCTGGAGACTGGACACGCTGTATCAAGGCCGGAGCACATATCCAGCAGGTGATTATCGTACCTAGAGTCTCCTTCGAGTGTGGATTCTGTAGTCGACCAGGCTGCGACGGCCTACTGAGTCGGGCATCGGAGATGACAACATGGTACCCTAAGCCTTCTGTATCTCCTTGCTCATACTGATCATCTAGTACCACGTGTTGTGTCTCAGCCCGCATCGCAGCGCAGGATGAGCACTCGAGTAACCCGCCTATAGAACCACACGCGTCTCGGTTGTATGGGGTCACCAAACCCGGTATAACCCCCCTACTCACGCTAATCGAAGGGTCTCGCCCCGTCACCACATTTAAAGCCAGAAAGCCGATCCACTCCGCAGATGATATCTCGAGACTTTTAGCGGAAGACACGGACGACCCAAATGCAAACCACTGTCTGGGGTTTTATCATCTTGCTGTGCGGCGCGATGTAGACTCTGCGATTCGCGTTTTGACGAGCGCAGTTAAGAGTTCTGGTACGTCCTCCGTTATTTTCTTCTACCAAGCCATCTCATTTTGTAGGTGATACCTCTGATGGACACTCATACTATCTCCTTGCGCGCGCATACAGCCAGAAGGAAAACGCACCGGAAGCCATGGGCAAGGCCCTGGATTTCTACAAGCAAGCCATCCAACGGAGTCCGCAGTGTTCGGCATACTGGATCTCCCTAGGAGTGCTCCACTTCCGTGCTCGTCAGCCCCTCGACAGCTATACTGCATTTGCACAATGCTTCAATATAAATCGACTTATCTGGAGGTTATATTACAACTTGGGGATCCTGGTACCCGTCCTTTAGCAAATGACTTCACTTATAACAACTAACTGCGCTCAGTCCGATAGCACAGACCCCGTTCCCAAGATGCAGTATTTCTCGGCATGTATCTTGATTAACCCCGGCTGTCTATACGCACAGTACCGGCTTGACGGCGGGGCGATTGACATCGGGCGAGAGATGCTCGAGATGCCGATTCAGCTTGCTGATGAGTCAAGGGGGGGGGCAGGTGTTGGATTCGGTGAAGTTGCATCAGCTTGATGGGTTGTTTCTGTAGAGTGCGTACTTTGCTCGTTATTTCCCCGGCAGATTACTATGTTTATTCTTGCAGATTAAGTTAATATCAGACGAACAGTTACTCAATATCCATTCTTACGCCTACATTCTTCAAGACTAACAAAGAACCTAACAAGCTACAACACCCGGTCATCCTTCCCAAACATCCTATACCCCCTCAAGCAAGGCATAATCCCACGATGCCCTCTCTAGAAGATGAACCGCCCAAAAGGCCATCACAGCCTCGTCATGGAGCTCAATGACATACTGCTTCTCGAATCCCAACACCCCGGAACCCCCGCCCTCAACATCGCCGGAACCTTGACTGCAAACAACTCAAACCGCTATTCTCAAACCTCTCTTTTGTTCTTAGCCACGGTGACCTTAACGTGATGAATCTCCTCATTAACCCTGAAACCGGAAATATCACAGGGATTGTCGACCGGGCTGAATCGAGAATTCTGCCATTTGGTTTCGTACTATACGGGCTTGAGAATCTTTTAGGCTGGATGGATTCAGAGGGGTGGCACTACTATGATCACTACCGTGAACTCGAGAGCCTCTTCTGGCAAACCTTTCGAGAGGAGGCGAATGATAATCTCTCAGACATTGATCTAGATTTAATCCGCTTTAATCCGCGCTGCAAGGATGGCTGGATTGTTCTACCATTATGGATTTATTTTTGATATAAAAGGCGAGATGCAATGTGTACGGATGGAGGGTTCGCTCGAATATCTCGATGCCTTCCGTGCTGCTGATGAGTGGGCTCCTCTTTCTGAGCCATTATCTGCAAAATTCGGGAACAGCCAATTTCCCTAAACACCGCTTACTGAGAATGCCGAATAAACTAGCCAGGGTGTGCTGTCGAGAATAGTCTAAGTATTAGTGCCAGTGTCAGTGTCAGTGTCAGTCTTTGTTCCCTACATCTCAGCGTCTCGTAACCTTCCTTTGACAACCAACCACTAACCAGCAAAACGAACGGCGTTCCGTGTTACTCGAATCCAATACATTCTACTCTGTAAAAGGAACCCTGTATCTACCCCCTAAGTCTTCCATATGGATTAGTTACTCCCCTCCAAACTATTTCAAATAGCCAACATCCAACGGACCCCCGATATACCGCCCCCGAGCCCGTGACCGTCACGACCTGCCGGGGAAAACGCCCAACAACTCAAATTCCCCAACCTAGGCCATGATTAGGTAGACCAGGGACACATCAATGAGGAGAGAAGAAGCAAAACCAGGTTCTCACTAACTGCGTTGGTCTCTACTGAGGGCTTTCCTCTTACGGTGTAGTCTATTGGAAGGAAGCGGGCTGGAAGTTCGAACAGAGAACACCGTTGGAGTGGACTGCCTATCATCTTCAGGTATGTGCTCCGTACTCCGCATGTACTCCGTATGTACTCCGTAATGGATGGACGGGGTACGGACTACGTACTACGTATGTAGATACCTCGGGGTACTGTAGCACGAGGAGTCGATCTCATCATAGACCAATGCACAGTGCACAGTGCACACCCGTCACGGGTGAGGGTAATCATGTTAGTATCACATTACCTGGTGTTTACTGCTTAGGGAAATGGGGTTTCTTTGTGGCTTTGTTTGGAGATGGCTGGACTAGGGATCCTTCGATGTCAATTCTAGAATTGAGAAATCCGTAGATAAGATGAATAAGACAAAAGTACCTTCCCTGTCAGGAGTCGGCATCAAAAAGGAGGATCAAACGTCGAAAGAAACCTGAGCCTACAGACTACAGGCTCAGGCTACCGTTACAACGCCCCCAACAGTGTCCCCACCTCCCTTAGCAAGCCCTGTTCTTTCTTCCCCAGTTCCAGCCCCCCCTTGTCGCTCTTCTTTGCGCCAACGGTTTCTTTAACGCTCAGCGCCCGACACAAATCAATGACCGCCCCATCTACCGGCGCCTCGTACACCAGTAACCCCAGCGTAAAGAGGAGACCATGCAGAGCTTCAGCGCTGCTCGATTCCTGAGCGACCGCTTCGGCCACCGACGCCGTGAGCTCGACCTGGATCTCCTCGGTCAGGGGCTCCGGGCTAGAAACTGAGTCAGAGAAGCGAGCATTATGGGCGAGGGTTGCAAGGTTGTAGGCTAGGGAGGCGGCTACGACGCGGAGGTTGGAGTGGGTGTCTAGGAGGGAGGTTGTTGTTTGGTTGATGAGGGTGACGAGGAGGTTCCGGTGGTTCTCGTGGGTGCTGGAGAGGTGGTCTATGTATAATGGGGTGGCAAAGAGGTTACAGGCGAGTTGGAGGGTGACGATGCGAAGGTTATATGGGTTTGTTTCTGGGTCGGCGGAAAGAAGGGTGGAGAGGAGGGTGTGGGCTGGGTCTTCGGCGAAGTAGGCTGCGACACGGGTGTCGAGGAAGAGTAGACGGACGAGGTCGACGAGGGCGAACCTGTTCTCAAGCGGGATGGAGGTGAAGGTTTGCTGGAGGTAGGGTGCGAAAGAAGGGAGTTCGGATGGGAGGGAGATATCCGCTGCTGGCTTAGACGGGTCACTGCGGCGCTTGATAAAGTCGATGATAGAAAGAAGGATAGGGTCTTTGTCGTGAGGCTGTAGCTTCTGAGTCAGCTTCTCGAGCGGAGGGGTTTTCTTGTACATGACGTGGGTGGTGATCGTGCGCTGGAAGCTAGGGAGGTGAAGCTTGCGATGTGGGTGTGTGGGATGTGCCATCTCGAGAAGTAGACGGATGTTTCCGCGTAGCTTGCCTGCATCCGCACCGCTCCATTGATCGAGTTTCTCGCCGCGGAGGAAAGTCATAAATGTTGGTGTTGCTCTGACGCTGTAGCGTATGCCGACGTCGCGGGCAACGCTCATGTCAACCTTAATGAGAACTGCCTTTGGTCCGGCCTCTTCTGCGAGCTCGTCGTACAGCGGATACATCATCTTGCACGGCGGACAAGTCGCCGAGGTGAAGAAGATGACCGCACATGACTTTGATGCCGAGGATAGCTGTGCATCGAGATCGTTCAGGTTGGTAACCACCTGGACTTTTCGAGGCTGTGGTTGGGCCGGGGGCTGAGGCCGAACCCTCTGAGAAGGCCCTGGTAGTCCAGGCCCTGGAGCCTGGGTTACACCACGCATGGCATTCTCAATCTGAGGCTTCAGCATCTGGCCTAGAGGTGTACTCAGGAAAGTCTGAGGTAAGTTTCGGATGTGTTCGGGAATGCTCTTCCCAAGAAGAAACATGGCCAGGTCTTGCGTGAAGTTGTTGCAGTTGTGCAAGAACAAATCATAAGACTGTACCGTTAGCTGTGGTCTTGATTGGATGGCGGCCGCATACCTCCGGTGTATAGATAGAGCTCAGCGACTGGAGATACTCCTCGATCACTTCGAACGGGAGCTCAGACTTTCCCATAGAGATCTTCTCCATCGGCTGTCCATGGTGCGTGCTGCCAGGGCGGGCCGTTTGAATGCCCTGTCCAAAGTAGTATTCAATGTTGTTGAAGACCAGAGACGTGTGGTACACAGCATCCATATGTGTGCCCGTTAAAGCCATGGAGTACTATCAAAATTAGACATAGTTCCCTTCTCCTAGTGAAGACTACATACCATGCGCGCCATTCCCTGTACATCCATAAGTTAGCAAGCTTAGCATAAATCAAGCGTACACTTACCTGGGACAGGTCATAAACATAGAGCTGGATATCCATGGTTGATGATATTTCTCTACTATCAAGATAAAGTCACAAAAAACAGCATAAGCAGAACAGAAACAAGAAACAGGAATATTAATCCTTATAAGTCCTGCATGAGCAGTTTGTCCATGTAGGCACGAAACGTTACGTCAGCAATCACGAGGTTACAGCATCGAGCTTCCGCCGTCTTCGATGAGATGCGATAAGCACTCCAGCAGCGACGATGACTCTTGACTCTGCGATGTGATAGCTTGGAGCTCACCATAGCTCTGAAACCCGTCCACTCGCGCCACCAATGGCCCGCGCCGCGTCTCCAGCGCTCCTTCACCAGTTTCACTTTCTTTGACGTCAGTCGCAACCACCACGAGCTTCAACTCAGACAACACCTACCTACTAGATGGTAAGCACACTCCCAAGCTACTCCTCAATGAATAAATAGTTTCTGACCATGCCCAGCCTCGCAAGAAACGCGTCGCGCCCGGCGAAACACCCCCGCCGCCAAAAAAGCGACAATCCAAACTCGCCAAAGAAAACGACATCAGCTGGGAAGAGGAGAGCGAAATCAAAGAGGTCTTCCACCTATTCTCGGAATCAAACGAGGAGTTTCCAAATGAGAAGGAGGGTGTCATCCCGCGGGAAGATGTCCGGAAGGCTCTTGTGTATGTCTCTCCCCCTCTCTTTTCTGTTCTTGTTCGGGTTGCGTATGTCACTATTCCCGTCTGTCACTGTTATTTGAGCGCTGTATTGGAGACTGACAGGCTAACTAATCGAATTAAACAGCGCTCTAGGTCTCGCCCCTGAAGACTCAAAAGAACTCCAATCCATTCTCTCCGCAATAGACCCCACAGGCACCGGCTTCGTCCCCTACGCGCCCTTCCTTGCCGTCGCGGCTGCAAAGCTCCGATCGCGGTCTGACGAGGCTATGTCCGCGGAAGTTGATGCTGCGTTTCAACTATTTACACGGGGCACAGACGGGCCGATCACGATCAGCCATCTGAGACGGATCGCGCGGGAGTTGAAGGAGGATAGTGTGGGTGATGCGCTGATTAAGGATATGATTCTTGAGGCGAATGGCGGGGTTGGTCTTGAGGCGGGGGTCTCGTTGGAGCAGTTTCATGAGATTATGACGAGGGCGGGGGTTTTCTGATCTGATTTGAATGGATGGATTGTATGGCGGTTTCGGTATACTGCATCTACGGCGCATGGGTTATGGAGTTGGTTGGCTATGTGATATTGGGTTGTGTGTATTAACACTGTTAAAAGCGCTTGCATTGTGAACCCTACACGAATATCGAAGATCAGTATGTTCGACGTAGTAATTAATACAAGCCAAAATCTCAGTCCTAAGGTACACATGGCGAAAACAAAGCTAAGTAATAACGCCGTTTAATGCTATTTCTGGGTATCATAATTGCATGCTATACATGACTCAAGTTTGGTCGCAGTTCAATCGACATCCAAGTCAGGCTGACTCTTTTTATCATCTTCGACCGATACGCTGGTGGCGCGGGATGTGTCGGACGTCGTTGAGCGATCAGTTGCTGTCGATGTATTGGAGGACATATCTTCCGGCGAGGTGGAAGCAGACCTGGATACCCCGGCGACACTGGTATATGTGACCGATACGCCAGCGGGCGCCACCGCCTCGTAGAAAAGCATGAATGCCCCTCCCTGGGACATGACGTTCTCTTCACTGACCATTTGAACATCCTCGTCGCTCAGCCTGTACCAGTGTTCAGTCTTTTCCTTCTCGCCATCCTCCTGCAAGACTGCTTCTGGGATATGGGCCGGGAAAACATCGACCGGTTGTTTTCTATAGCATATATAATGGCCGTTCTCGTGGCGGCCATAGTGCGTGACTACCGCACGTAGTTCGTAATGACGCCCGAGAGTATCCTTCACTGCACCTGGCGGAGGGAGCATCGATACGCGAGGATCGGTGCCCCAATTCTCAATCCTTTGCTCGACGGGTTCTTGTTGGCTTCCTCCCAAGGACCATTCGCCTAGGTCGAGGACTCTAGGAAACTTGACTGCTGCGTAATTCTTGCTCAACATCCCGGTGTGTTCGTCAAAGACGCTTCGATTGATGTGAATTACGAAGCATCCGGGTGGCCGTGCAATGACAGCCTGCCTCGATTTTGTCGTAGAAACTCTGTTCTTCGACGGAATATGGCATTTCTGAGACAAGGTCTTTTCTGTAAAGTCCGTGTCTTCCAACGCTTCTTCAACAGCTTGGACACGCTGTTTAGCTGATGTCTTGAGCGCATCAGATAAATTTGGAGTCTCTGTGGTCTCTGAAAGCTTTGTGTCGTTCTCGATCTGTTGCAGTAAGTTGCGAAGCTGGTCCTGAGCGCGGAGCAGGGTGCATTTGGCGCATTCCACGCCTTCAATCGGCTCTAGGCTCATGTAGTCGTCTAGGCAGTCACGAACGTCATATTCGCAACGTCTTCCGAGTGGCACCGTCAAGCAGTTGAATGGAATCAGAGATAACCCCTCGGTCCACCCACACTGCATGCATCCTACTCTCTGTGCGAGAAGGCCTTCCAAGGGGTTGCGGAAAGACTGCTCTTCTGCGTGTCGACCACCCGTTGATTCCTGTCCTGCTACATCCCCAATGACATGTTCCTGTGGTCCCGCCATTTTCAAGCCGAGATTCCGCGTCTGCCGTCGTGTAGCTTGCTGCACTTCATGATCGATTTGATCCACCACTTTCGCAAAATACTCCTGCGCATCCTGTTGTTGCCAACTGCTCATAGATTTCAAGTCCGGGGGTGTCCATAGTCGCTGTCCGTGGTTGTCCGAGCTATTCAGCCGTTCGATGATACCCTTGAGCGCTTCGTGGGTTGAGAAAGAAACCTTGTCGCCGAGCAAATTGACATTTCGCTCCAGGAACTCCGCGAACGACGGTAGCGACGCCAGTCCTTGAATGATGCTATTCTGGTAGCACGAATTATCCCAATTTCCTAACCCCGCTGGTACGATATTGCTGGTCCCTAAAAGAGCGGTGCTGAATCCGGACAAACTCGCAGGGCGTGGAAAGAACGAAGAAAACGATGCCTTGTCGAGTCCGAGAATCCGCTGCATCGCCTCACTTTTCAGTTGGAAGGTCATCGAATCGGAATTTTCTGTCGATTCTTTCGTCCCTTTCGAATCTAGAGCGGCGACTATTCGGGAGGGTATCAAGTAGACGACAATATCCCACACTGCAGCTGCAAGTGCAGCCGGGGCGGAGCGAAAATAGTTCAATAGAAATAAAACTGACACCGCTGTCACAAAAATGTAAGTCAAGTCCGCGTTGTTTTGTATATGATGCCAAACAGGACCATAGTCGTTATGTGTCTCGGAGGTGCTATAGCGACTCTGAGTGAGGAAATCGATCCCCTCTCTGCGAGCATTCATGGCTGATGGAGCAAAGTAAAACACGGCATAGGTGCAGCGTTGCTGAAAGCATGGAGAGTTGCAAATGACGGCAAAGCGATTCAAGAGGCAAGTCTAAAGCACCTGCAGATCGACTGCATAAGACTTCCGCGCCCCAACTGCACTCAAGGTCGCTAAGGCCACCCGGACTGGGCTCTTATCGATAGCGGTCTCCACAAAAATATTCTACGAAACATTTGAAACGATTCATACAACCTCAGATTCAGTTCAAATATGGCGAAAGCGAAGCGTAAGCGTTTATTCTATCAGTCGCATGTTGGGTCTACATGAATGCTAAAATACTCCAGCGCAATCAAAACACTCTCGTGCTGCTAGACGGGCAGCCTCACCGAGTCTCGACCTCGACAAGTCGTTGGCCTCCCTTCCCCGCGCCGAAAAAACGGAATTGCACCGCGAGTCGATCCTCGTCGACCGTGCCAATGCCGGCGTGTCAAAGAAGCAGGCGAAACCGAAGACCAAGTCAAGAGTGCAGCGCTTGAGGCATCAGAAGGGCATGGACAGGGCGGAGGCGGTCCTTGATCAGAGGGACATAAAAAAGGCAAAGAGCATCGTCAGAGCGAAAAATGTGAAAACTCGGGCTGTATGATCACCACCTCGACGGGAGACTGCTCCAGAGCTAACGGTTTCTCAGGCTGAATGGGTTGATCTGAATAAAAAAGCGGCTCAATTCGGTACGCTCCACGGAGGTGCTAACGACGATGATGACGACGAGGTCATGGTCGATACCTCCGCAGCTCCCACGAAAAGCAAGCCCCAAACACGTCTTACATCTGCCGCTCAAAATACCGTAGTAGGCGAGCATGCGCCCCTTGATGAGGACGAGGAGATTACCTGAACAGGCGACCGTCAATAGATCTATAAAAAATCACTATTTCCTTGGCCGTAGCTGATTGAGCATTCGGCCGATCTCAACGGCAGAAGGACCTGAGGCCTTCCCTTGAAGATCCTCAAGAGTATCGACGTCTTTCGCCTTGAAGGCCTCCTCTCCGGCTTTAACGATCATTCCACATTTCTCCCACATCTCGATTCTTTCCTTCGCCGATAAGTTGGTGCATTTCGGGACGAAAACCGAAGCCAGCTTTGTGTTTCCAGCGCCTAAAACCTCGTTATAGAATGGCTTTACTGTGTCAGCTTTTACCATGATACCAATGATTGATGCTCACTCACCTCCCATCCTATCGGGGATTTCTTAATCTTGGCGATCTCCTCCAACTCCCCCCAGTCGCGCTTAGCCACCAGCGCTCTTAATCTCAACCACCAATTTGTCTTCTCCGGCATTTTGAACTCGCTCTGAATCTTTTGCGCTCGTTTACCGTAGCCTGACCTAATAAGTCTGTAGATCGTCTCATTTAAGCTCAGGCCGACGAATTCGGATCGTTCCGCTAGATCTTTATCTAGAGCTTCCTGGACTTTCAGGAGCTGTGCCGACTCTGTCAGGAGCTTCTGCTGCAGTACCAACGTCGGGTCTTTAGAGTCTGAAAGTAGCCGAGAGGCCAGCTGCAGCTTTTCCTGCTTGCGCGCTAGGTCTGTATTATTCTTCAGGCCTTCTGAAAGAAGCACATTCGAGCCATCGAGGGGTCGGTCGTCTTGATAGAAGAGGTCTTTTAACAGTTCAGTGTCCTCCTCACGGGCTGTTGTCTCTATAAGAGCAGAAGCCATTGGGCGCGTGTTGATCATCCTAAAGAAACTTGCAAGAGGTAGCTTGGTCTTCAGTTGGAGAAGCACAAAGTTCACAAGGTCGTCGTCTCCGCTTTGGATGGCTTTGTCCAGGGCAATCTCATCTTCCTCCATGTTGAGCAGCAAGGGAACCTGTTTCCCGGCCCGCGGTTCGTGGTTCAGAAGCTGCGTCGCTAAATGTGAGCGTCCTTCATCATAGGCAGCCCGTGCAATAACTTCAAAGGATATGCCTGGCTTTCCATCAAGTCTTTGAACGATGAGCTTGCAGACGGCTTCGTCATCAACCGTGGCAACTTTAACTTTTTGGCTCGCCCAGTGCACGTAGATCTTGTCAGCGGGTAGTTGAAGGTACTCAGAAATCCGGATTGCAAGCAGATATTCTCGTCTGTTCACCAGCCGCTCTATCAGCTTCTCGGGTGTGAGGCGCATATACTGATCATATGACACTGCCAGTCCAATCTCGAACT
Source organism: Aspergillus kassunensis (assembly GCA_027569205.1). Classification (NCBI taxonomy): domain Eukaryota; kingdom Fungi; phylum Ascomycota; class Eurotiomycetes; order Eurotiales; family Aspergillaceae; genus Aspergillus; species Aspergillus kassunensis. Next base: position 28,646 of record JAPDEQ010000048.1, read on the forward strand.
CCCTGACGGCCTGTAAAACCCGTAATTTTTCGGTCATCTCAACAAACTCATCGCTATTGTACAAGTCCAGGACAGACTTTCCAAAAGACGCTGCTTTGAGTAATCGCTTCTGCCAGTGAGCGTCGAACTCCATTCCGGCGGCCTTGACGCAGGTGTCGACGGCTTCTGGTAGGCTCGACTTGATCCGTTGAATATTATCATCTGCTTTGGGAGATTTCTTCTCTAGGAGATCGATCGAGTCCAGCAGGACAGCTGCGGGCGACGTAGATCCGAGTCGAAAAATAGGCTCAGTTACGTCTATCTTGGGTTATCTTAGGCCGCAGAATAGAGAAGAAGAGTGCCACTTACCTGATACTTTGTGTAAAAATTCATATATATCGTTAGTTATCAACCCCACGCCGTCAAACTCCGGCAAAACATGGACAGTTCCATCGTAGTAATATCTGACCGCATTAGAAAGTTGGCAGCCTGGCGAAATGCACACTCACCTAGCAGCAGCGCCGTTGAATCCGATGAGGTGCACCTCATCCTCCCACGCAATAACAACTGCCTCATCACCACACCACTCCACGGCACGGGGTGTGACTCGCGAATCTGGGTCATATTCGCTTTGCTTGCTTTGGAAATCGCTGCCCACCAACCAAACTTTCCCCTCGGCGGTAATAAGGGCCACAGAGCGCCCTGTTGGTGACACGCTCACGTGTTTGAATGGTCCGTTCTGAAGCACTTTATCCTCTGCTTCGGTAGGATCGACTAGGTAAATCGTCTTATCCACAGCGAGCAAAACCTCGACGGAGCGCGACAGTGTATAAGCCGGGGGGATCAGTGACCATGAAGCTACCTCTCCTTCCGGACATTGTGCTAGAAGTTTAGGTCGAGGCTCATTGTAATTAGAAACAGCAATCAGCTGGTTGTTGGCGAGCAAGGCAACAAAGCCGGAGTTCCAGAATCGACACGCCCTCACACCATACTCTTCCGCGCCCTGTAGAGGTCAGACAGGAACTTCAGAACGTTTCTCAAATTTGCGCATACATTACCCAGAGAGAAGGAGGTAAAATCACCGTACAAGCCGAAATAACGCCGGACAGTACCATCCTCCGTGATGACTAGTAGTTCCTCCTGGTCGGACCAGCCAAGTCCTCGAATTGTACCATGCTCCCACTGAGAGAATTAGCTCTAGTTTCTAAAGTTGGAGCACAAGCGCACACTCAGCCTGTTTATCAGCTTCCCCGAGCGAGAGTAAATGTCGATATTCGACTTCGAGGTCTGAGCGTCTTTAAATCTCAGGGGTTTGCTTTCATCCCGATATAAAGCTAGAGTCCATCAATATGCATACTAAAGAGTATATTACAGAAATAAACATACCGATAGCTCCTCCATACGGAGCGCCAGCAATAATGTAGTTCTCTAACTCGACCTCCTCTCCGAAGACGGAGTAATATACCGGAACTTTTCGGTAGAAGCTGGTCCCTAGCCTTTCCCAATTAGCTAGCGGATTTGATGGCGCCATTGACAGATGATGAATATCCCGAGGAGTTGGCCGGCCCCTCAAAGTTGGTTGTTTCTTGATGATGTTGTCGTTCATCGGAGCACAAGCTCACATGCTGGGGACACGCTAACCCGATTTGACCACTTCCATCATCTCTGCCCCATCCTGGCTCTACAGTCTACAACATCTTCACAGCTCAAGTACACTATGGATTCTATTGCAAGATATAAAAATGGATGATCCCGACGACATAAACGCGCTAGCGCATGAATTGTCGGACCTAGAACTCGCTCTACTTCTCTGTCTTGCTGGGCAGGAACACTGTTTAATCGAGACTGTCGATGGCACTATTAATGACGTCGCGGCAGAGCTTGCCCTGGTAATTACTTTCTTAATCATATATCTTGATATATACAGACTAATGGAGTATAGATATGCTCACAAACATATGGACTCATGTACAAAGTCGTGGAGCTTTCCGATTCCACGTCTCTGGAGGAATTCCGCGACCAAATATGCCTTCCCACCCGTAGGGAAGAGTCTCACCGGACATTCGACGTGGTCATTGCTAAGAATCTCGATCTTGCAAGCGAAAGCTTACAGCTCGAGGCTCTGGAGGTACGTACCACAACCTTTCATACCTATTCCTGCTAACAGCCTTAGTTGATGCGGTCAAAGAAACTTGTGCTAGGAGATGATATCCTGGAAGCTCCGGCGCATTTCCTATTCGTTCCAGTCATAGTACACGACCCCGGGCAAGTCTATCCGAAGCTCAATGCTCATCTGGTGCGTTCCATAGAGTAAAACTGTGACAGTGTGTACTGACCCACGAAGAACGACAATCTAATAATATCTCACCTCCACGACGCCGATGACGGATACGTGTACCTGGAAGACGACGACTGGCAGTCAGAAGGACAGGCGTCTCAATCTTCCGTGGTACATAAAACTAGTGCTCCAGAAAGCCGCCATCCAAGCATTGATCGCGAGGTACATTGATTCCTCTATTTCCACAGAGCACAGGCTAACAAACCTAGCTCCTGAATAGGATCCAAGACACCAGCAAAAGAGTAAGAGCAACCGCCGAGCTCATCCGATACCAACAAGACATCGTCGTCTTCCTCCGCCTTAGTCGCGCCGTTGCAGGTGGTATCTCCGCGAGATCTAACATCCAGTTCACGAATCTTGCCAAGTAGGTCATCCTATCTTCATTCCCGCTTTGCACAATATCACAGAGGCTAACAGCATAGACTCCTCGCCGTTATCCATGGGATCGACTATCTAACCCCGTCGATCGTAGCGCTGGCCGCGAAAAAGGTCTTCCGCCATCGGATTGTCGTTGCGAAGCCGGAGGATGATCGCAGCTTGCAGTATGGGAGTGACTTGGCGGCTGTGGCTAGAGTGCTGGAGTATGCTACACCTGATACGATACTGGAGAGTGTGCTTATGTTGGAGGCTCCTCTTTGATTGTTACTGAGGCGATTCCTTAGTTCTAGAGACGATCACGATCATAGTGGGAATTGTGATTACAGTAATAACCCAGAAGGCTTTTTCCCATTGTCGAAAAATGATTGCAGGATACTGAGTATCACATTATCAGATCGTGTATCATTATACCTAAACTACGTAGGCGACAAATATTAGAGACCACCGTTGAGACCGACAGATCTCTAAACTAAGACTCAAGACAACATGGCCTCCCACCATCTAAGCACTTACCGAACCTCAATCCAACCACCTACCTATACCCGCGGCGTCCGAGCCCTCATCCTCAAGAACATATCCGGCATGGCAACAACGCCATCCTTTAACCGCTCACCTCCACCTCCACCCTGTCCAACACCATTCCCATTCGCCACCCCTGCCCGCCCCCTCGCCTCAAACTCCGCCTCAACAACAGCAACAAGCTTCTTCCACTCCGCAAGGACAACATCAATCTCCATTTTCGTATCCCCCGCCAGCGCATCCATCTTGATGTCATTCCGGTCATACCCAAAGGGATCTTCAAGCTGCGAGCCAATCCCTTCTATACCATACAGGGTGAAAATAACCACACTCACAATCGGCACCGTCCACCAACCCATGTCGTCGACCATGGCGAAGGGGAGGACGGCGCCGTAGAGGGCTAGGACTTGTTTTTGATGGATTCTGTAAGATGGTCTTTATTAGCACTAAGGCGGAAGAGGGAGAGACGGAAGATAGAGGGAGAGGAAATACAAATGAGCAACAGGGATAGGCGTCAACTTTATCGTCTCCATCCGCCCGTAAGCATCCGTGAGGCTATTCAACTGCGCCTGCATCTGGCTTGCACCAGGCGCATGGAACCACCCCCTCTCAACACCCCGTTTTATAAATGCATCTACGAAAAAGGTCAATTGAAACGGTAACCCTAGCCCCTCCTCTTCCCTCGGCACCAAATCAGGCGGCAAAAGGCCGGCGTAAACAGGGTTATAGACGGCCGTGCCATTCTCTGAGACATCAGACCCGAGTAACTGCGCCCACGCGGCGCCCCATTCCGCACGAAGATGGTTCTTTGTTGCAAATGGGATAGCCATGAGGATGCGAATTGTACGTTCAATGTCGGCCTTTTCGGCTACGGATAGGGGGCGCGTGGGGGTATAGGCGTTTGTAGTGATTGTGCGAACGAGGTTGCGAATGCAGGTATTCACAGAAGTGATGCCGTTGCGGCCATCCCAGAATCGGTTGTAGGAGGTTTGGTTGCGGAAGACGAGCATTAAACCGACGACGATGGAGAGGGAGGGGATCTGGTTTATTACTCAGCATTATGCTTCATTTCAGAAGATAGGGGGGAGGACGTACAATAGTATTCGGCAGCCCAACCGTGTCAAAAACATAGCGATCAAGACAGACAACAACAGCCGTGAAAGCCGCGTGGATGACCACAGAGATCAATATCGCGCCATGAATTGCGCCCTTGATGAAGCGGAAGACGAGCGGCCATCTGAATCGTCTGTTAGTCTGGTCTGACCTGTTTGATGGCGTAAGGTTGGATCTCACCTTCGAGGCTTTTGTCTGGTAGATAATTGATGCGGATGGGTGCTTGCGCGGGAATGATGGCGATCATGGCCCTGGCCGAGAAGCGATGTGTTCTGGCGACTTAGTGTCGGAGTGGGCAATTCACTGAAATTTAGCCTCATTGCCAGCGAGGTACCTTCAGCTTGAGGTCGTTTCGACTTTCGATGTTGCTGGAGGGGAAAGAGTGGTTAGGTGTAGCGGTCAGGTCACTCACCCTCTTTGATTCAGAGTTTAACCTCCTCCGTAACTAAGATAGGGGGCTAGTTCACTAGTTATCTGTAAAAAGTACTAGTAGACATCAATATCAACTGTTTCGGCCATTGGAGGAAATCACAACAAATCAGAATTCTGTTTCACAAATGCCCAGCCACGATAATGCATCCTTAGATGATTCGATCACGAGCAGCCACATTCAGGACGTGGGGTAAGCTGACTTCCTCCGCACTGTCGATCTGATCGTCTCAGAACAAAGGAATGCTCGAGCGGGGTTGTTGCAAGGATTGCCCCAGGGTATACTCCTTAAACCAGTGCATATTTGTCCATCGCTGAGGCAAAGTTGGAGGTGCCTGGTATTTACTACAGTTTGCAACAGAACATGAGCAAGCCCAAATGCTTGATATATATTAAGTTAAGCATGTCTATCATTTAGATTGACATTTGTATCGACATCAGCCAAGAAAGATGCGGGGAAGAACGAGAATCAAAGAAATATGTGCAAGTGTAAAGCGCCAACCCCGGAATTCAATGACAAATTCGACTGGAACGAGCGCAATCATGGGGTTATGCAAGATAAAATGCTAGTGCGAGTATTGCTTGAAAGAAAGTGTATAAAGCTGCGAAAGGGGTATAGACCAGATTAAGGGGATGAATGAGATATCGCAATGCTAAATGATAGGAAATAAAGCCCAAATGACACCAACACAGTCAATGTGCAAGACGCCACACGGGTTAAGTAATAAGTAAAATGTCGGTGGGAGACTTGGAAGGCGAATCGTGCACTAGTGACAGTCTAGTTCTCTGCTGAGCTCATTCGTGACATACCGGCCCGACCATCGAATGCCAGAGGCCCGGATTCATTTCGAGGTGTCAAAGGGTTCTCGTCAGAGGACTCCGAGCGCATCGGGGTGTCTACCCGTAAAATCGCTTGTCGAGGCGGAACTATTGTAGTGGAGTTTGTCAGGGAATGCCAACCGGGAACGTCGGAGTCGAGGTTCGAGGTAGTTATAAATGGCTCAGAGGCCGGCCCTGCCGAAGGGTGTTCCGATAGACGCATGCGTTCCACATTAGTGGCAAGCTCCGCAGGCAAATCAGGCGAAAGGCGATCGTCACTGCTGTGCGAGCCAACTGAAGTGCAACTTGTGTCCGCGTGAGGCGAGCCTGTCGTAGATCGTAGCCCATCGGTAGCTTCTTGTTTGCTATCCGAATCCCGGTTCGAGCTCTCGGCCTCATTATCGTTAGAATCATCAACCTCGGCGCTCAGGTCCGTGTATGCGCGACAATTCGGGCATTGGAACATGGGGTAGTCGGGTGTGTGGATTAAGCGGCTGACGCATTTGTAATGCCATACATGGGCACAAGCTGCCATAAAAAGACACTGGTATGGTCTCTGTATCTGCGTTAGTTTTGCGCTTCTCAGATAAAAAATGAACATACCAAGACCGATCCTAAACAGATAGAACATTCCCGACAGCCGGAATAATCAGCGGTGTCTCCTTTCCCCAGGTTTTTGATGAGGCTCTCGGTGTTTTTACTACACGGGTTAGTGCCGGATTGAAAACGAAAGTTTTGAGATGACATACTTGAACTCATTCGGCTGTTGCTGCCAGGACCGATTACACTCGACCCTGATGCGGACACAACGAAAAATCATCTCTTCTCCTCCGCGAAAATCAATACCAAGCTGTACGATGTCCCCATCCTTGATTGTATACAGTCGAGATGGCATGTTGGGCTGGCTTAGTCTCATGTGATTGAGGAATGTGCCAGACGAGCTACCCACATCCTTGATATGCCATTGTCCATTCATGTAGATGAATTCACAGTGTTTTCGGCTCACAACCTTTGACTTAAACCCCACGGGTGAGTCGGATGGCTCGCTTGGGTTTGGGACAGGAAGACCATCACGCTCGGAGTATCGACCAACACGGATATTGCAGGTTTCGGTCGGGAGAATGCGCGAAATTGGAATGAAGGGTAAGGACGGACGTGAACTCTGGCTGGGGTCTTGGTGAGGGAAAAAGCGAATTGTTGCTCCCCTTTTCTTTGAGCCGACGGAGGGACTATCAGCCATGGTAGGATCGGAAGAGTCGAGTGTTGTGTTATGGGGCGTAATCAATGCCGGGGCACTGTGGACTTGTTCGCTCCGGGGCTCCTGATGATTTTGAGACGAGGGTCTCAATCTGGCCATGGCGTCGCGTGCCGGTCGCCTTGAAGATTCTGACGAAGAGGTTGACGGAGAAGACTCGGAGGGTTGAGAGTGGTTTGATTCGAAGCCACGAGGGCTAGAAATTAAAATCGCACTGTGGCGGTTTCTCGTGGAGGTCTCAGCGCGCGGCTGGGGGCATGGAATCGAATCCGCGGCTGTTAGTTGAGCGGAGTCGCGAGCAGTCGTATGAGGGGAAAACCAGGAAAGCCGGCGACCACTAATACTATGACGACGTGCCGGGCGTTGTTGACGAGGAGGGGGGGGAGATGAAGAGGTTGAGGGAGCAGGAGCTGGGGATGCTTGGTGGTGTTGATGATGTAGGGTGGAAAAATGAGTTTGCGTATAGGCACGCAGTTGGCTCAGTCGGCGGAGGGGGCCCGAAGACCGGGAATCGGTTGAAACGTGAACGGGCTGCGAGAACGAGGTGGAGGCGGAGACTGACGCTGCCATTATTGGGCGCAATTTGCCTAGACAAATAACTTGAACAATTCGCAAAGAACTTGACTCTTGACCAGGTTTCAAATTGGAAAGCTGGAGATATCGAATCGATAGATATAAGCTCACTTCTTCGTGGGATCGGCAAATAGATCTCTACACCGTATAATCTAGGTCGCCTGATAAGTTGGATCGCACGTTCGGTCAGCGAAATATTGGCTTGATTATGGATGAAACAGATGTCAGATCAGAGAAGATAGAATGGTGAGCCTTTGAGGAGATATGTAGAGAAAGAGCAAAGGAGGGGATGAGCCGATGTTTTTATCCTGCCTTGTCATGGCATGGGCAACTTAAGACGAGGCAGTGGGGCGACTGGAATGTCTACCATGACCGTCTGAAGTCTGGATTGTCCTTGAGACCAGGCTATTCTTGGTGTATTATTGTCCCAGCATGCGATGGTGATGAAATTCTCTAAGTGGAGTGGCTCAGTGCCAGGGTCGAACCATCTTTGAATCCTCAGGGACCAGAGTGAAGAAGCATGGATACTGCATATTATGTACGATTACTGCATACGGAGTACTCTGTAACGGCTGATCTTTGCGCTCTGCTTACTGCTGACTGCTGAGACTCAGTCTCAAGTCCCATCTCTTGAAATCTTCAAATTGCCACAGTGCCACTCCGGCCGAGGATGGCAAGTTGCTGCTTTAGCGTTCCTTCTAGTGTGCGGGGTGATGGACCTTAAGGCTCAAATCCAAAAGCTGGTGAGCCTCTCAGCGTTCAATCCTGACGACCCCAGTACGGACAGTAAACTGCTTCAGGTCATGAGCCCTTGAAGTCCTCATGTGACGCTGTGCCCTCGTGGCTATTTTTCCATACACATGCATTTGAAGCCTAGAGTCACTTCAATCCCAAGTTGTACCCGATGTAGCGCGCGTACACAACCTGGGCTGGATTAGACTGAGCAAATTGGATTATGGATTATGCAGCTGAGCGACCCAAGTCGATTGAGTCCAAGCTCTGGATATATATTTTGACCGGACCCTTTAGCTTCCACTGAGCAACACACCCCATACTCCAAAGTCGGGTCGTTTACAGTGACTTTCTTGCGCTATCACTTCAATTCAAGACAGTAAGGTACAAGACAGATGACTCGATAGCCGTGTAACGAAATTGCTATCATTCGATCAGTCAGAGTCAGGATATGATATGTCCATTCATATCCATTCCAACTTGAATGGATATGCTTGTGTTGAATTGGACAGTGGACTGAATGCTGTCTCCTCCCGAGTAAGAAAACAGGCTTGAAGCTGAAGTTGAAGCGATTCAAGTGACGACGATGATGTACTGTGGGCTTGCATCCGACTGCTTGAAAATGCAGACCGTCATTCGCTCATGAATCGGCAGTCACCAGCCACCAGCCGCCGCCAGAGAAATGGCAGCAGCAGCGCAGAGCAGCAGCATGAGATACGCACTAAACCCGCTTGGTCATTCACTAACTCCATCCATGATCCTCACCCTTCCAACTCTCCCCCCTCTTCGTCTTTCCTATCTTAAACTCGATCGTCCACAGGTTTGGACTGATATCCATCGGAGGAGTTTAACGGTCGTTTTTACTCCAACTTCCTTCTTTCTCCCGCCCCGTCTTGTTTTGTTTTTAGAAGCTTCAGCTCCTATATGCAGAGCTACTAGTCGGTCCCGTCCTACCTCGCATCTCCAACCCGTCCATGATCAATTCCTCATTCCCCCTTCCTTCTTTCCATCCGATCGCATAGTCGACTCCCGAATCCCCGCGAATTCTTCTACTCGAAGAAGCGACCTGGAATACCGCCCAAAGGGAAAGAGCAACCTCCCGTATATGCTTTCCGCATCCCAAGCGACTGCCCTCTAGCCTCCTTTCACACCTCGACCCTCGACCTTTGCGGGGCCTTACGTTGGTCTCGCAGGTCTCCAGCTTCGAAGCCATGGCTGGAATCGCAAACGCCTGTATCTCGTGCCTATCGACAGTGGACCGCTGGTGCCATATAACTGCCTGCCTCGGTCCGTTCGGTGGTCGCTCAAGAGAAGGAATCTACGAAACGACGCTGGCCGATAATGAACGGGAAGCTGTGTCTGATCTGCTTGGCTACCTTGAGAACGTAAGTCCATCACTCGCACTCACTGTTTGCTCTGCTAACATGCACCGTAACCAGAGGAACGAAACCGATTTCTTCACTGGCGAACCTCTCCGATCGTTGAGCACCCTTGTGTATTCTGATAATGTCGACCTCCAACGAAGCGCTAGCCTCACGTTTGCCGAGATAACGGAACGAGGTACGTATCGATACGCCCGTGACACGTTCGTTTGATGGCTAATGTTGACCGGAATAGACGTGCGCGAAGTCGACCGGAACACCCTTGAACCAATCCTTTTCTTGCTACAAAGTTCTGATATTGAGGTGCAGCGAGCCGCAAGCGCGGCTCTTGGCAATCTTGCAGTCAATGGTCAGTCCATCTTGCCTATATCCTCGGTAATTGCTGACACGAAGTAGCGGACAATAAGGTGTTGATAGTCGCCCTGGGAGGGCTTGCCCCGCTAATTAAGCAAATGATGTCGCCAAATGTCGAGGTTCAGTGCAACGCAGTTGGCTGCATTACAAACCTTGCTACCCATGAGGAAAATAAGGCTAAGATCGCCCGCTCCGGTGCCCTGGGGCCGCTAATTCGCCTCGCGAAATCAAAGGACATGCGTGTTCAGCGCAATGCTACAGGGGCCCTTCTGAACATGACACATTCCGGTAGGCTTTATGCCCATAGTCCAAACCATCATACCTATCGTCTTGAAGCATTCTGACTTTGCCCTAGACGACAACAGACAACAACTCGTAAACGCCGGTGCAATTCCCGTTTTGGTCCAGCTTCTTTCCTCCTCTGATGTGGATGTTCAGTACTACTGCACGACCGCTCTCAGCAACATTGCTGTGGATTCGTCAAATCGCAAGCGGCTCGCTCAGACCGAGTCGCGCCTCGTCCAATCGCTCGTGCACTTAATGGACTCGTCTACTCCGAAAGTCCAGTGCCAGGCTGCATTGGCCCTGCGCAACCTTGCTTCCGATGAGAAATACCAGCTCGAAATAGTCCGTGCTAAAGGGTTACCGCCCCTCCTGCGCCTCTTACAGTCATCCTACCTTCCCCTTATACTATCCGCCGTCGCTTGTATTCGCAATATCTCCATTCACCCTCTCAACGAGTCCCCGATCATCGATGCTGGGTTCCTCAAGCCTTTGGTTGACCTTCTCGGGTCGACAGACAATGAGGAAATTCAGTGTCATGCTATCTCTACACTCCGGAACCTCGCCGCCAGCTCAGACCGCAACAAAGAGCTTGTGCTCCAAGCTGGTGCAGTTCAGAAGTGCAAAGATCTCGTCCTGCGCGTACCTATCAGTGTCCAGTCCGAAATGACGGCCGCTATAGCCGTTCTCGCCCTGAGTGATGAATTGAAGCCCCATCTTCTCAACCTGGGTGTCTTCGACGTCCTGATCCCTCTAACGGAATCAGAAAGTATTGAAGTCCAAGGGAACAGTGCTGCCGCCCTAGGCAATCTCTCTTCTAAAGGTATGTTACGACGCACTTCTTATCTTCCACGAGCATGTACTAAAAACCAACAGTTGGAGACTACTCCATCTTCGTTCGTGACTGGGCAGACCCTAACGGAGGAATCCACGGCTACCTGAAACGATTCCTTGCTAGTGGAGACCCCACTTTCCAGCATATCGCTATCTGGACGCTTCTTCAGCTCTTAGAGTCAGAAGACAAGCGCCTCATAGGCTACATCGCCAAATCAGATGATATTGTCCATATGGTGAAGTCAATATCAGACAGGAACATCGAATCCGATGAAGAAGACACAGAAGACGGCGAAGCCGAGGTCATTGCGCTAGCCCGGCGTTGTCTCGAGTTTCTCAGAGGAGGGCCAAAGCAGACCCTCGTGGAAGGTTAATGTCCTTGTTTCTCGGGTTTTTTATATTAATGTTTTCTGAGCGACCTATTTCCATTCGCTAGGACCCCTTTTTATATCCTCCTCCATTTGCGACTTTTGTGTCCTTGTTTACTTTGATATACATTGTTCTCTATGCGTTATGGGTGTTAAGAGGCATTTTATTCGGGTGTCACTTCATTTCTTTCAGCGAGCATCGGTGTGATAGGATCTATATCTTTTTCTTTGTCTTTGCTGTTCGGGCTGTTTCTGTGATGTGGTTGAATCCGCGCGTAATAAGTGTGCTCGTGCAGGATTTGGGCCAGGTCAACCGCGACGATTTCTAGACATAGTGTATATTCATCTTTACAATCTATTTACTAGGTATCTCTGCTCTGCTTTCCGATGTTCCAGTCTATCTCATGTTTGACTATGGAGTTATAGTTGGAGCTCGGGTAAATATATGTTCCGGGCCAACCCACTTTGGGAAAAGAACTTCAGAGCTTCAAATCAGATGCTTGCTGCTTTTTCTTTCATTCATATTTTTCATATTGAGTCGCACTTGGTCTGTTGCTGTGATGGCGAGCTCCCTACCGTCTCTGGCTATCCCGGGCCAGCTTCTAGGACCAGTGAGCTCTTTTCTTGCGGGCCCTGGCACCCACGTTCACCATGCCCAAATTTATGCATCAATTGCTGGCCCGGTATCTGTTGACCCGGCGCAACCAAAGTCTACCATTAGCGTTTCAAGAACGCAGAGAGTAAAGCCAGCATCTACGAACACCTCGTCCATATTACCTACAGCCATGAGGTCTAAGCCCAAGTACAACACGCTACCAGCAATTGATTCCGTCGTATTGGCACGAGTGACCCGCGTACAAAAACGACAGGCCGCAGTATCGATTCTTGTCGTTCTTGACGAGGCATCCAGCTATTTGGGACTGAACCCCTCGCAGTCCGCGTCTGATAACGATAACATCGAATCAATCTTGTCTTCTGCCGCGAATCCAGAAAACCATAGCAGCTCGGATGAACTTCGATTCCAAGCGCTGATCCGGAAAGAGGACGTACGCGCTGTGGAGAAGGACCGAGTCGTTCTTGATGAGATGTTCCGAGTTGGAGACATTGTTCGGGGGACCGTGATTTCCCTTGGTGATCAGAGCTTTTACTACATCACGACGGCGCGGAATGATCTGGGTGTTGTCATGGCGCGCAGTGAAGCGGGGAATATGATGTTTCCTGTTAGCTGGAAAGAGATGCGGGATCCTGTCACTGGGGCTTCCGAGCCGAGGAAGGTGGCACGGCCTTTTTGATTGCACATTGCTAGTTGTGCTTCATTCCTCGTGGTGTAACTTTACACTTCATCGATATAAGGCGTCCGCTCAGATTCTCACTGAACGCGAGGTGAGGAGTTAAATTACCGCGAACGTCCCGATCCGGCTTGGCTTTTGCAGCACACTTCGAGGTCATACCCTTTGCTGCACGTCTGAAGTTAAAAACCAGCATCGAGCCAATCACCATATTCTCGACATGTCTGCATGTACGCAGCCTTAGAGACAGCAGGCAGCAACCGCCTTCTACAGTGCGGAAGACATGCCTCATGCACGAACATAACGAGAACATACTCTAAGATACCCAATGAACTCATTTTTCAATTCACCGGACCTTCTCGCTCCGACCGCTTGCCTAGTCAATATACTTGACAACCTCCTCAGTATCCATGGTCCTGGCCTTTCAATGCTGGTCTGTGTTTGTCAATGGAGGAAGAGAAATGGTTCGTCGCGTGGGGACTCTCATTTTGACGACCCTGGTTCAAGCTTTCTTTTCCTTATGTGTGGATTAAGAGGGTTTTATAACTAGGGCACAATCTGTCAATGGATGTATCTGATGTAGTATGGCGTTTATTCTTGCTCTACCTAGCAATGTCGTCTCTCGAACTTTGACTCGAAAGTGGAAACCGTAGAGGAGGAAAGCGTAGATAGTACGATAGAAGAATGAATTAACCCATCTTTTGAACAACATGCACAAATCTCTAAAAATCATGAAGTTTGCATACAGAACCATGAACCAAACCAAACCAAACCAATCACCAAATCGCTGCTTTTACTCTTCCCTATCTACATGTATATACACCCAAAAGGAATAGAAAGAAAGAAAGCTCACTTCTTCAACGTCTTCTGCTTCTCCGCATCAATCAACTTCCTCCCCTGAACAACAAGCCCCTTCCTAGTCCTCACATTATCCATATACATCTTAGCCACATTCTCACGATCCGCAAGCTCGCCCAGATCCTCCAACTCCTCTTCCGTCGCGGGCACCCAGAAGGGATTTTCATCAAGAGACTCGAAGCCCGCGAAGATGAGCTGTGGTTGTGCGGCGCCCGAGGTCCGTTTACGGATTTCCTCGGCGAAGCCGAATGATTCGGCGACAGGGAGGAGCGAGAGGATTGTGAAGAAGGGGGTCCCTTCTTTCATTGTTTCTGAGAGGATGCGGCCTCGGCGGCGGGTTATGACGGCGTAGACACGGCCGAGGACCTCAGCTGTTTTTTTGTTAGTTCCCATGTATCTAGGCAGATATATATGGAGGGAAAGAAAGAGGGGATAAATAAGGACATACCAGAAGCTTGAATCTCACAACTGTACATAGCGAGCATAATCCTTGGACTCCAGTCAAGGAATCCATGCGAGATGCTCTCGCGGGCGAGGCGGATCGCGTCACCGGTTAAACGGCCGAGATCGATTTCGTTCTCTGCGGCGTTGATGGTGATCTTTTCGAGGAAGACAGCGGCCCCTTGGATTTGTTCTTGGCAGAGGGGTCCTTGGTCTGTGGCGAGTTGGAAAGCGTAGCTGATCTTGTCGCAGAAGTCGCGGACGATGAGGGCTTCGCGGGGGGCGGTTGAGGGGAGGACACTAGGTTGTTGTTTGGGGTCATCCAGGAGGCTGGTTGCTTGTTAGTGTTTGTGTTTACGTTATGGATTAGGAAGGGGGAGGGTACAATTTCTCGCAAGTGTTGACCGCGGTGGCATCAACGAGGATGTTCGGGCCTATACGGCGGGGACCGAAGGCTATGATCTTATCGAGGACATCCTTCCACAGCTCCTTATCTTCTTTAACTTCTTCGAAGACATTCGCGAGGTCCTTCTTGAATTCATCGAGGGAGAGCAGCGCCGTCTCTCTCGTGTCACCTGCAGCCTCAGTGGCTTCAACCTGCTGCATGCTGTCGGACGGGAGAATGTTGTTCTCATCCTCTGATTTGCCCATGCGCTTCGCCGACTGCAGCCGTTTGATGGTCCCGACGTGCTTGGTGAAGAAATCTGTAACAGTCTCCGGTAGAGGGACGACTCGCAACCGGATGGATAGTTGCTTTGAGGGCGAAATGGCTAGCACGCCTCCTCTGCCTAGCTCTGGGTTCTTTGGAGCTGCCATTTCCGATGCACTGACGATAGTCTCACGGTAGGGAACAATGGTCTGACCGGTCTGAATCTCGCATTTGGCGAAGCGCTCACGGAGATCCTTCAGGCAGCGCTCGAGGTGCAGTTCACCAGCGGTTAGTATGACGTGTTCGCCGTTGGGAAGCACTTCATACTCTGCACAAGGATCGCTCTGTTCGAGCAGACGAAGGCCTATGACCATTTTGCTGAGATCGGACGGGTTGACTGGTTCGAGAGCAACTCGCACAATTGGCGGCGTGTGCAGAGAGACACCTGCCAAGTTGATACTTCCCTCTAGCTGTGAACAAAGAGTGCCTGTCTTGAGAATGTGGCCGGCAAGGCCTCCGATTCCGAAGATGACACCTGCAGGCACAGACTGGAGGGGCTCCAGACTTTTCCCCATGAGAAGATAGAGGTCTGTCACCGTCACCTTCTTCGGCTCAGGGCTTGCATGAGGCGTTTCTGGCGAGAACTTGGGCGGCAGGACATACACGGAATCTCCAACGGAGAGGGTTCCAGAATAGAGACGCGCAAATCCGATCAAGTGCTCCGGGTCTTCCGTTTCTTCAGGGGCGCTTTCCTTCTCAGTGTCTACCACGGTGACACGCTCGAATGCGGACGTTACTCTTGCAAAGTCGTCTTCCTGACCTATGCTGGCTTCTGCTTGCATCTTGGCTATCTCGTCTCGCTTCCTCCGAGCGTATTCCCTGGCTTCGTCTGCGGACATGCCGCCCCCGGGTTTCCTGTTGCTCGATGATAGTTCACTTTCTGGGATGGCGACCATCTTGCTGACATACGCAACGACTGGCTCATCGGCATTAGTTTTGAATTCGATCATTGCGTCCTTAACATTTGAGTCTATAAACTGCGACCCAGGAGACTCTTCAATCATTGGGGGTAATCGAGAGGCTTGGGCTGCTTTAGGGCTCGGGAGGTATTCAATGACGGAAACTAGAAGTGCAGTAGATAGCGGTAGCCATGAGGAGAACAATGCGGTCATGATATTTTTAGGATCGCGTGAACGGAGAATGTACTGTGGGATAGTGATACCCAAAGACTTTGTAATCTTTTCAAGCAGAACAGGGTCGCTGTAAATGTCAGAAGATGACTCTATTGGATGGAGAGTTTACGTACCCTTTCCCTTTCCCACCCCCAGTGGTGGCCTGGTATGCCGCCCAGATACTATCCAACACCAGTTGCACAAACATGGGTTTCAATGCTCGTCCTTTGAGATGCTTCTGCCCTAAAACCCTCTTCGTCTTAGGATCAAGGTAGTACTCTCCCCAAAGGACCTTCTCAAGGACAGCTCTTTTGATCCCCAGTTTTTTCTCATATATTGCTGCGAATTGTCGAATAGTAAAGGCCCAGCCGTCAATAGCGCTGCAAAAGATAACGTTGTTCTTTTCTGGGGCAAAGTAGATATCCTCATCGTCTCGTTCTTCAAATTCTGCGGCGTCAATGCTTCCCTCCGTGATATCACCATCTGGCGCCTGCTTCTGCTGCGCGGCGGCATTGACACGCTCTTCCATCCGTACCCGCCATTGAAGGTCTTCTTCCATTCGCTCGCCTTGATAGAAGCTACCGATGACGGCATTTACCTGTTCCAAGAGCCTGCTAAGATGGGAATAGGCCTCTGCAGGGCTCATCTGCAATTCAGTAACCAGCCTATCCATCTTATTGATGACTAGGATTGGTTTCAGCTGTTCAACCCAGCTTTGGCGAAGAACGGTGACTGTTTGACTGCAGACACCCTCCACAGCATCAACCAAGACCACTGCACCGTCGCAGAGACGTGAGGCTGTCGACACCTCGCTGCTGAAATCGATATGTCCTGGTGAATCAATCAAGTTGATGAGGTACTCTTTCGCCTCAGGCTGGGCGTCCGGAGCAGAGCGGCGCATCATGGAGAAGAAGAGCGAGATCGCAGAAGATTCCATGGTGATTCCGCGAAGCTGTTCATCCGGACGAGAGTCCAGATACCGGATCTTGCCCGCCAGCTTGGGCGAGATGATGCCATTTGTGGCGATGAGGCTGTCTGTTAATGATGTTTTGCCGTGATCCTGGATTGAAGTCAATGACTATAATTGGTAGGGTAGTTTCTATGAACATACAACGTGTGCTAGAATACATATCTAAGATTTGGTTAGAACGTCATTGTTTCAGTTTCAAAGTGGGATGAAGCGATAATGGAGGGGCAACGAACATTTCGAATGTCGTCGGGCTTCCGTTGGATACGGACCAAATTGTCGACGTTGACAACGGGCATTTCTAGTAAGAGGCGCTGCTATCCAGCAACTGAGACAAGGAGATGCCAATGTGAGGATGCTTGTCGTGTGAGAATTTCCTGAAGTTCCGTAAACTGCGGAACTGACTTGGAAAAATATTTCACCAACACTCCCTATGGCTTTCAGGCGACTTTTCTATAGTGGCTTACACCCACAACTCGTAATAATACAATTCTACTAAAAGACGAGCCCCCAAAGACATAAAGATGACTCATAATATTGAGCAATAATACATCTTACTTGTGATCAGCCACTGCGAGTGGTGTTGCCACTGAGGGTTTGCGATAGAGTCTTAAGTAGTCTTCTATACTAGACCTTAATGCAGAGCGCTGGTATACAACATGAAAATGCTACTTATTCCTCGAAGGAGAGCTTGATTTTCTTCTTCTTCTTTGTTTTTGGGGGTCCTGAGTCCTTCGGTCGTGGAGCCTGCTCGGCTTCTTGGACTTCATCTGCGACGTCGGCGACGACCTTTGCTTGTTTTCGCTTGCGAGGCCCTCCAATTTCTGTCAGGTTCTGCTTTGACGATGCTGCCTCTTTTGGATCTGCTCCATTCTCTGCGGTGGATTTCTCCTTGCCCTTTACTTCGTCGGACTCTGCTTGCTTATCCACGGGGTTTACCATCGCCTCGTAATCTTTCTTTGATATCACTTCATTGCTCTCGGCATCGACGTACGTAGGACCATCGTCGTCGTCGACGTCTCGCGGTCGACGAGGCCGCTGAGAGACCGGTCGCTCCAGGCTACCAGAGGTGTTTCCATGGTGGCCCCTGAGGCGTTGCAAGAATGCAGGCTCCTTCGCGTCTAAGACTGTCGTTAGTAGGTTCCAATTAGTGGGCCGAAGAAGCTTACCGTAGGAGAGATTTTTCACGTTCTGCGACATGGCTCGATCAAATGAGAGCCAAGCTCCTGGCTCAAACAGTAGAAATACGCTGCGATAGACTGGACAAAAGGCGCAAAAGAATCGAGTCGATCCTCATGCTTCAGCGGTCAATGGCGGAGCAGCGCTCGGGCGACTATGGGATGCGCATACCAGCCGTAAGCTGTGTACGAGTAGCGCGAGCTCAGTACGTAGATCAAGTCATTGAGAATATTCCAAACCCAGTCCGAACATGTCCCTAATCGCGTCGTGATTTAGAATGAATACCTGGGTGCTGAACGCCAAGCAATCAGCGACCGGCCAGCTTCGGCGGTAACACTAGTCCAAATTCAGCATCAGCCGAAAAGTCCAAAGGAGCCGCAGCTGCACCCCGACTGTCTGTCCATCAATCAACCAGCATAAACCACAATGCTTTGCGGAAGTGAGCTGCTATAAACATCTAATGTATTATGACACTTGCTAACGATAATTGTGTTAGTTTCGGGAGAAGCACCACAAGTGCCTGTTGTGTCGCCCAAGAGCGGTAGGTCGCAGACTCCAAGACACGAGCAGCTTCAAGTCCTAACCCCGACCAGGCAGCTTATTCGAAAAGCGCCTCATTGAGGCTTATATCGCCAAAAATGGGAAAGATCCAGTGACAGGGGACGAACTTTCTACCGACGAACTCATTGACGTGAAGTCCCAGCGCGTCGTCCGACCCCGACCTCCTACCCTCACCTCAATCCCTTCATTGCTAAGCGTTTTCCAAGAAGAATGGGACGCCCTGGCGCTAGAAACATATACACTACGTCAGACCCTAGCTCAGACACGACAGGAGCTAAGCGCAGCACTTTACCAGCAGGATGCGGCCGTCAGAGTGATTGCACGGCTGACCAAGGAACGAGACGAGGCACGCGACGCGCTCTCTAAAGTTTCCGTTGGTGCCAGCACTTCCGGAGCAACCGGCGATGCTATGCAGGTGGATTCGGTTGCTTTGCCTGAGGAGGTCAAGGCCCGAGTGGCAAGCACCCAGGCAACGTATATCTACCCAGGACCCCCGTTACGGTGCGATTAATAACTAACTTTCAACAGCCTATCCAAGTCTCGACGTAAGCGTCCTGTTCCGGAAGGCTGGGCGACAAGCGAAGCAATTTCCACATATAAACCCGCCGAGAGCACCGATCCTATCTACCCCGGAGGCAAAACATTATCGGTCAACCCAGCTGGAGATTCAGCGCTTATCGAGACCGCTGAAGGTGTCGTTGGCGTTTACTCGCTCTCTCAAAAACAGGTTATCCACAGTCTTCAGGCAAACGGTCCAATCACTGGTGCTATCTGGGCTGGCGAGAAGGCGGTTATTGCCTCCTCCACAGGCACCGTGAAGGTATTCGAGAGCGGCCAAGAGACTGCAAGCTTTAACTCTCACGCCGGCGCAGCTACAGACCTTGCTTTACATCCAACTGGCGATATCGTCGCCTCAGTTGGAGTGGACAAGAGTTATGTATTGTATGACTTGACAACGAACTCGGTCATCGTACAAAACTTCAGTGATGCATGTAAGCATATGGTTCACCCCTCGAACAGTTGGTCGCAAACTAAATCATCATACTCTAGCTCTTATCTCGGCCCAATTCCACCCAGATGGCCACCTCCTTGGCGCTGGTGCTGTAGATGGACAGATCAAGATATTCGAAATCGCATCCGGCGCCGCTGCTGCGAACTACGAGCTCGCTGGCCCTGTCAAGCGCATTTTCTTCTCTGAGAACGGTGTGTTCGTGGCCGCAGTGATTGAGAACTCCACCATGGTCTCTATATGGGATCTCCGCAGCTCCAAGGAATCCAAGGTCCTCGAAACCGGCAGCCAGATTGAATCAATCCACTGGGACTACACGGGACAATTCCTGCTTACCGGTGGTCCAAGCGGACTCACTGTCCAGCAGTTTTCCAAGGCATCGAAGGCGTGGTCAGAGCCGCTGCGGAGCGCGGTACCCGCAATCGCTGTGGCTTGGGGATCTGATGCTCAGAGCATAGTGGCGTTGAGTACTGATGGCGGAATGACGGTGTTATCAGCGCAGTGATGATGATTGATACCTTAAAGTAGTGGAAGCCCTTTGTTAATCTATTTTTCATGATTCTATTTTTGTACTTCTAGGTAGTTCGGAAAGGAAACTCAAGCAAAGGAATTGGAGACAAAAGGATATTATTCACATGATTGCAACCTTGGAACACTACTATTTGAAAGCCACTGGCAGTACGGAGTAGATCCTCCGTACAAGTAATGAGCTGGTCGGGAACGGAATCTCAAGCCCAATCAATGGTCCCTTATGGCTTCATGATTGGAACCACAACAGATATCAAGAATTGGACAACTTCTGTTCTCTACCAAAGACATGAAGGCGGATCGACCCGGATCTTATATTTAGCGGAAAGCAGCCAATATCTGAGGATTATTTGCCATAACTAAGCAGTTGGATAATGACCTCCACCGCAACCACTCCTACTCCGAGGCGGAACGACGACAACCTTCCGATCTTTAAATCTTCCTTTAATTCCTCCTTTGTATTTTCTCCCTCTATCTCTTGTCTTCCCATCCCTGAATTAAACCCTTTTCTCGATATATTCTCGCTCTTTCCTCAAAATGAGTACCGACTCCGGTGTTGAGTTTATTTGCCGTCGAAAGGTCCGTATCGCCTTATTTGCCCCCTCTATATGATGCGGGGGTGTGTCTAGTCCTCTTACGCACTCTTACCACTATTACGGCTTTACTGACCTTTCATTTTGTGTTACAGCGACCTCGTCGGGAAACATCATCTACCCCACAGGCTCAGCCCTCGAGTTCTACATCCCGTCCTGTACTTCCTAGATACACTGGCGATGGCCTCGACTTAAGAAGGCCAGCCGCACCGTCAGCCCCTCCTGAAGACGACGTTATCGACCTTACAAACGAACCGGAGTCACCAGAGATTCCCCGCCGACAAGCACCTGAGAGCAGTCCACGCCGGTCACGGGGCCCTCGGTTCGGGAGAGATATCATGGCCGATGTTGTCGACCTGGAGGAACAAGAGCTGGATGCCCCGAGCAGTCCTGAAGTAGAGTTTATTTCAGCGAACAACCTGCAACTACAACCGCCACCTCCACGGCGGCAAGATCTTATGAGCTGGATGCTACCGCTGCCCCAAGCATTACTCAGAACGGACGAAACGAACTATAGGCGAGAGGTCCCTTGGAGTGCTACCTCACAACTCTCCCGTGCTGAGCTAGAAACCGTGTGGATTGGAGTGGAGTATCCGACAGCAGAGGCAACACCTGAAGGCGAACAAGCGAGAAGTGACTACAAGCCCTTAAGCCCAGCCCCGGAAGGCTTCTCAAGGAAGGTCGAAGAAGACGATCTCGCCATATGCCCCAACTGTGACCATGAGCTTGGAACAGGAGACGACCTTAAACAGCAACTATGGGTTGCCAAACAATGTGGACATGTTCGTCTCTCCATTCTACTTCCAAATAATAACCATGTGACACCTAACATAAATATCACAGGTGTATTGCGGTGAATGCGCTAAGAATCGCTCTCTCACAAAGGCGAAGAAGGCGAGTGCAAAGACCAAGCCATTCGCCAGATGTCAAGTCTCTGAATGTGGCAAACCCGTCAGCGCACCGAAATCAATGTTTCAAGTTTATTTATGATGGCATCTGGAGTGCTATATATTGTGCGACTGCATTGACTTGGTGCTGGGCGTTTCTTTCTTCACTGGTTTCGATACCCTCATTGCATTGGTTTCGGGCATGATCGGATTGGGTGTTCATATTTTTTTATAAGCGATGGGCAATTTTGGTTATATCGTGACCTGTTTTAGCGCTCATTCAAGTAGGCCATAATGAATGAATATGAGTTTAAGATGGTATATGTGCAAGTATGATACAGATTGTTCGTCAATCAAAGTATAAATCCATAATACAACACTCGAGAACCCCTAGTATGCGAAACCAACAAGAAACACCGCTGCAAGACGAACGATAAATATGACCTAAACTGAGTTGAAACCTCCGTGGTACGGAGACCAGATACCACGCACACTGTCGTTGATACTCGTAACGGGCTTCTTGGTCCGCTTCAACTTATCCCCGCTCGCCTCCTTCAAAAGATTGGCCTTTTGAAGTATTTGCTGAGCCTCGAGGTTCCGTACGCAAATAGCCTTTTCTCTTCCGTTGATATAGTAGCCTTTCATCACCGGGTGCTTGTGAGGTCGTGGTGAAACGCGGATTTCAATCTGGGGGTTCTCTTTGGCGAAGTCGGAGAGGGAGTGCTTCAGGAAAGCGCTGATAATCGGTGATGTTAGATCTTGAACATACAAAATTGGTATTAGGCAACATACACCATCCCTCGAGAGCTTCCAGCCCAGTCGCAGTAGTGGATATCAAGGCGCTTGCATTGCAGGATAAAAGCGCCCACGCCATTCTAATGGAAGTGTTAGCCGTTTGAAGATTGTGAGTTTTTCGCTGATAACACATACTCTGGCAGCAGTGACTGTTCGAATTCCCTGTACCGGCATCGTTGTATTATCTTTTCGCAGTGTGTTTGCTCGTCTATGAGATTGAAGAACATTCGGGGACTTTTCACCGTTCAGGGCTGGATGCCATTGGCTCGCGCCAAGCACGCTTGCCGCGTATGGCGGCTAGCAAGCCAAGGCCATTCAATCGAACAAGGAAATTCGAAACATTCCAGCTGGAGGCATCGACTCACCCTACTTTTCCTCATGCCTTTTATATCTGTCGCTTAATTATACCTTTCAATAACGAATGAGATACAATTGGGGAAAATGACCGACAAGCTTCCCCCCCCGCTCCTGGCCCTCTTCCAGCCTCGTCCACCCCTACGCTGGGTCACGCCCATTGATCGCGCACCGGAAGACGCCAGGAAGAGCAAAATCACTGGAGTCGCGCAGTACCTTTCCGAGGCGAAAAAGCACGCAGAAGAGGTTCCATACACTCCTACGGAGTCTTGGCTGCAACGCAAGTGGCGCCAGAAGATCGAGAAGAAGGAGAATTTGGACAATAGTCTGACCGACAGTCTTCAAACTTGTACGATATTGCCGGAGGCCTCGGGCGTCAAGTAACTTACGCTAATGAAATAGACGAGCCTAATAATGACCAGCAAGCGCGAGGTGATCCTTTCAAGACGCTTTTCATTTCGCGCCTTAGCTACGATGTGACCGAAGCGGATCTCGAACGGGAGTTTGGACGGTTCGGCCCCATTGAAAGGGTAATGACATTGCGCACACCTGGGAAGTATTTTTTTTTGAAGCTGACGATATCCTAGATTCGCATTGTCAAAGATACCGTCACGCCAAAAGGCGCCAAGAAGCCTCATCGAGGCTACGCCTTCGTCGTATACGAGCGCGAGAAGGATATGAAAGGTAATACTATAATTCTTCTCGAATTCACTCGATACTAATCTAGATCTCTTATTTGTTGATTGTAGCTGCCTACAAGGAAACAGATGGTATCCGAATCAAAGACCGACGCGTCTTGGTGGATGTTGAACGTGGTCGAACTGTCAAAGGCTGGAAGCCACGCCGTTTTGGCGGAGGTCTTGGTGGGCGAGGTTACACAAAGGCGTTGCCTTCGCGGCCCACTGGCCCTGGAGGCTTTGGTCCTCCTTCCGGTCCTGGCGGTTTTGGCGGCGGCTTCCGCGGTGGCTTTGGCGGCAGAGGAGGGTCCAGAGGAGGTTTCCGTGGTGACCGTGGATTTGGGCCACGTGGCGGCATTGGATACCAAGGGGGTCGCGGTGGGTTCGGTGGACAAGCGCCGCCAAATGCCCCATCAGGACCTGGAGGCGGACGAAATGCGGGTTTCGGGGGAGGTACTGGTGGCCGACCTGACCGCGGTGGTACCGGCAGTAACCGTGAACCTATACGGCCCAGGGACAGCTATGGTGACCGTGATAGGCGGGACCGTGAGCGCGATGGTGATCGCCGCGATCGTGACAGAGACAGCTACCGGAATCGTGACCGTGACCGTGAGCGCGACAGGTATGGCGGCAGGGAAGATCAAGGGCGGAAGAGATACCATGAAGATGATTCATATGATGATCCGCGTGCTAAGAGACGGTACTAAGACCTGAACTTTGACGGTGGGGCTCAGCCCAACCCAGTACTCGACGGTTTGTTGGTGGGTATCTCTGGTTGGTAGTGTTTTTCGTCTTCGTTTATCCCAACATGGCACTGGGTAAGGCAACGCCAAAGACTACCTCATAATCGATTACTTACCACAGTCGAACCGCCTGGTCTCTTCAACTACCCCGGTACAAGGTATTTTTGCTCTGAAAGAATTTATTCTCGATCTGCTCGGAGGTTCGTGGTTTATCGGAAGGTCGATGTCTCTATCGGAAGATAATGGTTTGATGCCTGGTCTTTGCCAAACACCTCGTTCTCTCGGCTTTCTATCCGTTTCGATTCCTTTATTTCCTTCCCAGCGTCGTTCCTTTCCTGTTCTGGCCCATTCTCAATGGGGTTCGCAGGTAGGTATGTACTTTAGTGAACATCTTTCAGCTGGAATCGTTTGGGGGATTTTGCATTATTGCTCAGGTAAGAAGATAAGGTAAGGTTGCTCATCATCGATGACCTATGCCAAACATCTTCGTATAGTTGTAAAGCACGAGGGTAGTAATAGTTTTTTCTTCAATAAGCTCTATCATATTTAATCACTGTGTAGGGCCAGTTCTTATCCGCGCACAGAGATATGGTACGGACCGAATGCTATTCTTGGTATTGTATATACTCGTCATTCGCACATATCCATGTCAATACACCGAGAGATACTCAAGATAGAAACATGAAACAAGAAATAAACGCCAGCCCTAACTCCAAGGATGCCCAAGGGATTTCGTGAAATGAAAGAAACCGATAACCTTTTTTTACCTTCTAGCCCCAAATCACTGACCATCAACCTCCATGCTAGCCTCATCCTTTTCCAGAATCTCAACCTTTCCAGTCTCTCGGCTCCATTGAGCCTTCAACGCAACCTTGAACTCGGACATCGTAACGCCAAACATCTTCAATAGCGTCGTCTGTTTCGAATCCAACTCCTCGCCTTCCTTGCAAACAGAAAACCCTTCCTGTCCATCGGTCAATTCAAGCATGACCTTCCCCTTCACAAGACGAGTCGGGACGCCCAATTTCCGTAGCTCAGGCTCGATGGTGTGGCTGACAGGTTCGTCCTGCGAAGTTGGGATCTCGCCGGCGCGGGAGTAGACAAGGCCTGCGGGGATGGAGAAAGAGCGGTTCGCTTCGGTACCGGCGCGGGCAAAATCGAGGGGACGGAAAGAGTCAAAGTAGTCTGTGACAGTGGTGGGGTCTCGCGAGGTGAAGAGGAGACCGACGGCGCCGGTTAGGTACGGGGTGAGGAGGTGGACGTTCTCAGCGGCTTCGGTTTCAGCGTTCTGGCCTAGGGCGACAGCCATGACCTTTGTCTTGCCAAAGAAGAGGCTGCATAAGAATTAATTAATTGTATGATCTTCATGATTCGCAAATGGCGATCTGGAATGATTGCGCAGAAGATTTCAATCTCCGCATGGCAACTCACCGACTATCAGAGAATTCCGTGCGCACATCCTTCAGGTACGTGTTTCGCATGTTATCAACGGAAAAGACGAAGAGGTGGTCATATTTCTCAAGACATTCGCGAATATTGGCGTACAGTCGTCTGGTCTGTTCCTTGTGGGACTTTTTGACGGTCTTGGACTCGTGGACGACCTTAGAACGCTTTGAACGAGGCATGTTTGTGTGATATCGAGGGCCGGAAAGTCAGGCGAAATGTGTAATCGAGGTACCAGGAACGGTCGTTGTATATAAGCGGGGAGAATATTGTCGAGGAAGTTGCAATTATTTTTTTCTTCGCTGATAACACGCGGATTAATGTTGATGCGGGCTTATCCGACTCGCCCAAACGGGAAATGAGCTGATGACGCCCCGGCTTCATCGTCGCATTGTTTCTCGTCAAGTTAGTTTCTGAGCTCATTATGCTCGGAGGCGCTTCTAACGAGTATTTTCTACCGCACTGCAGCTCTATTCCGTTTTAGCTTCCTGTTCAATTACGACAATGCTCGATTTCATGGACTATATTCAACTCGCGTTTGCCGAGGGGACGCAATGGAACCGCGATAATTCATATTCGCACCTTACTGCTACGACGCAGTGTGGGTAACTTCTCTCATATTTGGTGACATATTATGTTCTGACCATCTTAGCTCTCCTTGACTTCACAACGCCTGAGCGTGTCCGCGTTCATCTCTCCTCTCTCTCAACCCCCAATTTCGCGACAAGTTATACCCTTGGTACCGTCGGCTTTATTGAAGGTTCTGTATCATACCTCTACAGCAATGTCGCCTTCGAAAATACCCCCAGCAGCAGCGCGTTGATCCCACTTCGGAGACTATGTCCCGGTTATCGACAAGTGCAAGCGCCCATCGCCCCTCCAGCTGAGTCCTGGAGTTCTATACTCGATGGCACGAAGACTACAGGCTACGGACAGGGCCCTGATGGACAGAAGGCGACTCTGCTCCATGCAACGCTACACCTACCACCACCGACGACACTAAATGCGCTTTTCCTACGGCGTATCTCACCGACCATGCAACTCTCGCTTGCCGTCTCATCTACTCGAGGTCCCCCGCACTCGAACTCTGCGCCGCAAGCTACACTCTTAACACAACTTTTC
Source organism: Aspergillus kassunensis (assembly GCA_027569205.1). Lineage (NCBI taxonomy): Eukaryota > Fungi > Ascomycota > Eurotiomycetes > Eurotiales > Aspergillaceae > Aspergillus > Aspergillus kassunensis. Next base: position 55,268 of record JAPDEQ010000048.1, read on the forward strand.
CATGATACAGGGAAATACAGCAATGAATATCTATTCAGCACGGATAATTCCCTCTTCGGCTGGCGCGGACTATGGAACTTCGGCCCCGATCCCCGACTTCACAAAGAGGTGCCGCGATTATCGCTCCTCTCCGCCGGCGCAGAGGCGTATTACTCCCCAGTTTCCTCACTGATTGGCATGTCGACGGGTTTGAGGTTTAGCACGTTGCCAGCAGCTACAGACCCGAAATCATCCTCATCCTCAAATAACACGAGTACACCTATCTCAACCTTCCCATATACCCTAACCCTTACACTCACCCCATTAACCGGTTCTCTCTCAACATCATACTCCCTCCGTGCCTCTCCAAACCTCTCATTTAGTTCCCGCTTCGGCTTCAACGTCTACAGCTGGGAGAGCGAAATGGTCGCAGGATGCGAACTCTGGCGAAAATCCAAGAACTTACCTATACAAACAACAGAGCCCGACGACGATGGTCTCGAATGGGCCCGGTTAAAGATCCGTGATTGGAATCCCACCGCGTTTCTCCCTATACCCACATCTGAGCCCCCAGCTCCAAAACATGAAGACGAGAACCAAGAATCCGTCCTCAAGATCCGAGTAGATCAGTCTTGGAATGTGCGACTACTTTGGGAAGGTCGGGTGAAGGAACTCCTGGTCAGTGCTGGGGTTGGGCTTGGCCCAGGGTCCTTCTCGTCTTCGTCGTATGCGAATGGGCAGGGTGCGAATGGGGCACAGGGTGGTACTGGAGGTTCTCCTAAGACATCATATTGGACAGGTGTTGGGGTCTCGGTGTCGTATTCTTCCTGAGGCTCTGGTTTATCTTTAATTTGACTAGGGGCAGGTTTTCATGTGATTCAGATAGATATATGTAGTTTGTAACGCTTTATGGATGTTAAGACCTACCTAAGCCCAGGAAATATACTATACATGAACTGTTTGTTTATTTTCCATATTATTTCTATGTATTTGACGATAATGGGGTTAGATACCTCAGCATAGGACGAGGTTTATCTGTATAGTTTTGCCGAGATATGTCTAATCCACATACATGTAGGTCAGGAATCCAAAGCGCACCATGAAAGAGGTGTTGATTTTCAAGGGCATTGTTGGTCGCACAAAAAATTGCACTTCGTAAAGCCGTCAGGGCATTTCAAGCGAATTGCTTACAGACGAGCGTTGACAATGTCAACGACTAGTTTGGAGCAGATTGGTTAGTGACAATACCCTAATGAATAGGAATGGTAGAGAAAGGCTTACAGGCAGGCTTGAGACTGGCACCACCGACCAAGAAGCCGTCGACATCGGCCTCCTTGGCAAGTTCCTTGCAGTTCTTCTCGCTCACCGAGCCACCGTATATGATCCGGGTGTTGTCGGCAGCTTCGCTGGAGATGGCCTCACCGAGCCACTTCCGGATAGCAGCGTGAACCTCCTGAGCCTGCTCAGTGGTAGCAACCTTGCCGGTTCCGATAGCCCTACAGACCCATTAATATAGAGGCCCTGGGCGACAAAGAGACGGAAATAGGACTTACCAGACGGGCTCGTAGGCAATGACAACCTTCTTCCACTGGTCCTTGGAGAGCTCCTTGGCCGCGGCGTTGAGCTGGCGGGTGACGACATCAATAGTTCTGTTGCTTTCACGCTCCTGCAGTAACAGTCAATATGTACCGGTGACTCAATGGGGGAGATCTAGTTCAAAGGTGGGGTAGTAGTAGTAAAAACAAAAAACAAAAAAGAGCTTACCTCGAGCGTCTCACCGATGCAGAAAATAACGCTAAGACCACCCTCAATAGCAGCCTTGGTTTTACGAGCAATAAACTGAGATCCTTAGCACACATGTTCGTAGCAGCAAAGGCGTGATATGCCTACCTCGTCGGCCTCCTTCATGATCACACGGCGCTCGCTGTGTCCGAGAATGGTCCAGTTGATCTTGGCATCACTGAGCTGCTGGACACTGATCTCACCGGTGAAAGCACCGTTGGGCTTGTCGTAAACGTTCTGAGCAGAGATACCGATCTTCTCGTCGGCGAGCTCGCGGGCGAGGAGGAGGTAAAGGGCAGGAGGAGAGACGACAACCTCAGCGGTGGAGTCCAGAGAGGCAGAGTTGAGGTTCTTGATGATGGAGGCAGTGCTTTCGGCATTACCGTTCCTAATTGAATGGAACAGAAGTAATGGTTAGCAATGCTGGCTTGCTGGCTCCTGTGGATTCGAGCGTAGTATAGACATTGCGGGGTAGAGACATACATCTTGAAGTTACCACCGACGAAGAATTGGCGAGGCATTTTGAAGGTTGGATTCGGTTGGATTGGATATTAGGTGTGACAAAGAGAATGAAGAGACCGAGGGGAAAATTGGAAGCTGGAAGTTGAAAGTTGGATGGAGGAAGAGGAATGACGAAAATAAACGGGAGGTAGCGGGACTCGAGGGGAGAATGTCTTGCCGGTGACTTAATGGAGGGGCTTATCGATAAGCGGAGTATTCGATGGATGTGGGCGGACCCGTTTCTATGTGTTGGCCCTGCGTCACTACCTGAACTACATCTCGGGCACGTTCATGCAACTTGATTCAAGTAAGTGTATTCAATAAAGATGATATGGTCAATTAAGAAAGCCCGAAATAATTAGGATCGACCCAGCCAGCCATTGTCCCTCCAAAGTCCATCCAAAACACCATACTCCGTAGATATTCGCGAGACACCCAAACGAAAGAAACCAAAGTACGCAGGGCAATAGTACTAGAACAAACCTTCGAACTCACAAGCAATCATTGAAGGGTTCGCTGCAGATAACCACGAGGATATGCGGGCATGGGCTCCCGCAATGGTCTAGGGTGACCCAAGAAAGCCATTTCTCCCATTCTGTCGTTGCGAATCGTTATGTCCTTGAGCATCTGCTTCTGGTATTCAATTAGGCTCTCGCGCTCCTCAAGATCCGCCTCCCAATGAGTTAGCATTCGACTCCGAACATCGTTCTGCGTTCGCCCCCGAAGTTGATTCATGACAAGCACATCTAAATCATTAGGGCTGGGCTGTTGATGGATGGTGCTCTGTTGGCTGACGCGCTGTGGAACACCGCGATTAGTCTTGCTTGGGCGTCTTGAGACATGGTTTCCACCGTTCGGAATCAGATTGACGGTAGCATCCTTTGGGTATCGGCCAAAACCGTGATCATTACTCCTCTGTGGCTCCCTCCGATAGTGGGTGCGGTAGCCATGACGGGGCTGCGCTGACGAACCGCCGCGGTAGTTACTTCCTGCGACTGCAACATTAGATCCTCTGGAGTTTCTTTCAGAGAATTCAACTTCCGAGTCCTCGTCATCCTGGCCTGGCGTCCACGTCTCCTCATCTTCGCTGCTGGCGCTGTCGAACACTAACTCTGGCGCTGAGCCATGGTCCAGCTTAGGCGATCTGCCTCGTCTTTGTCCATCTTTGATTTGATTGATCTTTGTTTGCTGATTGCGGGATATGCTCCGATGAGGTGTCTCTTGCTTGTAGCTCTTAGGGTCTGGTTTCACCACAGCGGGTCTCATTCCACGATTTTCGGCATCTGGTCTAGAAGTAGGCACTGGGGCCTGATTTATGTGATTGTGCACAACTGTCTCATGATGCGGCGGATGATTTGGGGAATTCTGTAGCCAAGGGCCCTGCTGCGGGACTTGTGGTTCCATTGTGTTTTGTTGCGGAGGGGGAGGTGGAGGCGAAGGACCATGCTGCGGATTTTGCGTCGCTGCTGCATGTTGTAGCTGTGGGTGAAATGACGGCCCACGTTGCGTATGTTGCGGATATTGCGGACCCGTTACATGCTGTGACTGCACATGAGAAGGCAATAGCCCAGGTTGTCGATACTGTGGCCCTGCAGTGTTTTGTTGCGGATGGGAAGACGGTCCATGCTGCGGGTACTGAGGGCCTGTTACGATGTGTTGCGGGTTAAAAGGCGGAGGGGAAGGCCCACGCTGTGGATTTTGCGTCGCTGCTGCATGTTGTAGCTGTGGGTGAGGAGGTGACGTCCCATGTTGCGTATGTTGCGGATATTGCGGCCTTGTTGTTACATGCTGTGGCTGCAAATGGGAAGGTAAAGCACCATGCTGCTGAAACACGGCTGTCGCTTGTTCAACATTGAGCATCTGTGGTCGCGTAGACGGCAGGTGATGACTTGGACCACGCCATGGGTCATCCTGAGGGCTCATCCTGGAGAATTGTCTAGGCTCATCCTCGGTTGAAGGACGTTGGGGCTGGACAGGTACACGTTCTCTGGTTGGTGATTGATATATCGGTTTCCCCATGATGATGACATCCATTGAAGTCGTCTCATAATCACGACGGAAGCTCTTCCCCTTGACATCCCTTTGAATCTCCCTCACATAGACGCACATCCAATGGAAATGAGGGTTACTTTGTCGAAGGTCTTCAATTGCCCGATCCACATGAGGTCGTTTGACCAAAGTCAGGCTCTGATATTGATTTGCCACAGGAACCCTCTTGGACTTCTTTTGTACAAGGTCGATCAAGTCGTCCTGGCTCAGATTCATCCGAACTTTATCCACTTTCTTCCAGGTATCGCGGGAGCCTGATGTCGATTCGGCTTTGAAAAAAGTATAGCCAATGTAACATGCTCCTGTCTGTTCGTTGACATCGGCGCCAGTGATGATATTTGCGGATCTTGCTTCTTTGCTCGGGCTGAACCTTGCTTGGTGGATATGGAGCCGGTTCGTCTGATTCACTATATCATCGGGGCTCATCGGACCCGACGGGGTATTGCGCAAGGCTTGGGGCCTCTCGTCCGGGTGCGCTGACATGTGATGCGGATAAGGCATTGGCGGATTCATGTTGACGATCGTCATCCGCGATGTCGTTGGGTAAAGGGCGGCAACTATGGTTCAAAAGGGAACAAGATACAGCCCAGTATGAGTCAAGAAATAAGGATGATTTGAATATAAGATGGGTCGGTGGGCAACAATCAAGAGTTCGTGGGAGAGATGGGCCATTCAAATACCCACAGAGTCCCCGCATCAAAGGAAAATGAGCGTGCTATCTGAAAGGGAGGTTTGCAGATGCTCAATGGAGTGGTAATTGCCATCTTTCAGGATTTGTATCCCAGAAGGCTTTTACTGACCAATCAGGGCCTGCAGTGATACACCTGATATCAAATTCCACGTTAAACATCAGCACGCCCGATACTCAGGATCCTGTAACAGGCTCAGAGGAGCCACGAAATACCACATCTTGGGCCAACCTCTCTGCTTCAGTCTGCACAGAAAGATCATCGACAGACCGGGCAAAAAGGGCAAAAGCCTCCCAACAACTTGGTGGCATCAGGGATGGATGAGGCGATAAGCCCGGGCACAGAAATGTGAGGCTTCATGACATGGATGATAACCCAATTTCAACAGCAGGGACCAATCCCGATTTTCTTAACCCACCTTCTTCTCATCCCTGGAGTGCTTGGTATGAGAGAACAAGATGTCTAAGCCGCAATCTCGTAACCTGAAACGGACTGGGATGGCCCGGCTCGGACGCAGCAATATTGACCGACATGTGCATGAGTGTTGTCCAGGATAAGAGCTGTGTTGTGAGGCTCTTACCTTCAAAATGAGGCAAACACAGCGAGCCACTCATATTGGCTGGCCTGCAAACAGGTTGACCGATCATCTGCTTTTATCTAAGCCCTTAATAGCAATGATATGAGGTAGGAGCTTGGAAGAGAGCATGGCGACGCAGCTCGACAAACCTGCATGATGAGGGGTTGGTGTCTTGTCCAGGAGCAGCTGGATAGGGTACATATATGCAGCCAAGACGGAACAAACTAACGCCATTGCCTGCCAGTTTCTCACCATCTTCTTAGCGTTGGGCTGTGTCAAAAAGATAAAACTTGGTTGTCCAGTCCGGTTGTTTACTCTCCCCAACTCCATGCATTGCTCTTGGTATTAATCTACAAGGCAGCAACATGCTTCCCGCGGGACATCTTTTCTCATCCGCTTGCTGCAGGACTTCTTTGTTCCCAGTGTCCCACCCTCCTTCAGGTTTCGGTTCTGACGTTTCACGAACCGGGGCAAATGGGAGACGTCATCAGGCGCTTAGTCCAGGGTTGTAAGTGGCTCATCTCGTATCGGTTATTGAGGAGCACAAACGAGGAGGGGCAGGTCACAGGTAGGATAATATGGCGGGGAGTATCTTGCTTCAACTCGCAGAGCCGCTTCTTGGAGATTCACCTTTTACCTTGCCGCCCAGGATTATTACACCACACCATGGTGCCTGCTACAGGAGGCCTGACAGCGCACAATGGACACAGGGTTGTTTGAATAACATTTCTGTTTGCCTATTCAGATCCTGGACTCAAAAGTTGGCCCATGCGTTGTGATTGCAAAAGTACGTGAGGCGATCTTTTGCGTAACCATATCATCTTATCACATGCATAGCATTCCTCCATGTTGCAGGAGCCTCGCTTGCAAAATTCATAGTAGCTCAGCAGAATATTGTTCATTGAAGTCAAAAACAAGATAGTGAGGCGGGTTAGGATGTTTCTACATGGACTTAGTCCATCTGTTGATATCAAGTGCTTTCATAGTCGTGTAACAGTTTCGCTCCTTGGTCACGCCTCGGGCAGAGCGAGGGTGTGGTGTAGTAGGCTTATACGAATCAGCAACCACAACCTGTGAGCCATCGTATACAGCAGCTCAAGGCTGACTCGGAAGTAACAGTACCTGCGGAGTTAGGGTTTGGTGCATGTCAAGGATTTGAAGTGGTTATCGCCGGAGGCTGTCAAGCCTTGCTTGAAGATCGTCGTCACTTGCAGCGCCAGATTCACCAGCACCAACTGCTTGAGCTACCCGCGTCTCGGCAACTGACTCTTTCTGTATTCCCGATGGTGTCTCACCCAGCTGTTCCGACATGTTAGCGTAACCCATGCAAAGCTATATGCTGGAAAGAGAGTACGAACCGCCTGGGTAAGGTCCACGCCGATTTCGTCCAATACTTCCTTAACAATATCTTCGCCTTCTTCTTCCTCGCCATCTATCCCTGTTGCATCGTCAATCGCATCGTCCATCATCTCTTGTCGTTCATCCATGATTTCGTTCTCGCGCTCGAAGTCCATGGCGATCCGCTGTAGCGCCGGAAGATTCATTTGCCGGTTCATGCTTCCTAGTAGCATAGTTGCACCTTTCATCGATTGCACCATCTGTTCGTTGCTTCGGACGGTCTGTACCATGCATACGTAAGCTCTTTGGTCTGCCAAGCGCAAGCAATGGAAGGGAGCGGTGTACCTGAATGCGAAGTGAAATGGCCTGTAATTGTGTCCGCATTTGATAGAATTTTTGGATATATCTGCCCATCGAGCACCAAAATTAGCGAGCCCGACAGGGAGGGGAAACTAGAAAGAGCCTCATACCTCCGCGTCCGTACTAGGTCCTTCGCCTGGATCTTGCATGCTCCGATTTGTCCATTCTTCGCACTCTTTTTGATATCCTGTATGAGTTTCTTTTCCTGGTTCTCTAGCTTGGTCCGCTCTCTATCGAGTTCACGCTGTGTCCTGTCGAGTGCCCGCTGGTGTTTGCGGAGGCGCTCTGCGGGCGTCATGCGTTTTCCGAAAGCCCACTCGACGATCTTAAGTTCTCTGTTAGCAATGAGGTTTCGCAAGCAGATCCAACGCGTAGCTCACATTCATCTTGCCGGCAGGAACAGATCGAGGATAGAAGGACGAAAGCTCAGGGATGTTGAATTCACAGATAACGGGGCCGAGCTACGGTGACATCAGGCTTCCAGATATGTAACGGCGATACGGCAAAAGTTACCCAGTCACATGGCAGCCGCCATTCCCCATTTGGACATGATTTTTACCCGCGCCGAGAGAAATCACATCACATCATTCCATCCTCAACAATCAAGTTCCCAGCATCAATCCATCGGAGTACAATCTCTATGCAAAGTACGGGTTAATTGCTATGAGTCAGGAATACTTCCCCGGCAAACGCGGCTCCTCCGCCGGAGAGGGGTCGTCGAGACACGCACAGGACGAACTACCCGAGCAGAGCCCGTTCGCCCCCCGGCCTCCGCCGGCTTATATGACCGTTGGAAATGGTTCAACTTCGGACAATGCTACGGCTTTGATGTCTGAGCTACATACCGACTCGGGATATGGTGGGAGCCTTATGGATGGGGAATCTAGCGCTGGATGGAGATCCGACCTGATGATGGACAGACCGACTCCCGCGCATACTCCAACAAAATCAGGAGAATGGAATCCTGCTGCTGAGCATGAGAAACAGATTGTGGCTAGCCACGTGCATCAACTACTATAGTACGCATTTTCCTTGACGACGATTGACTTAGCAGTGATAGGCAATACTAATGATAAATGTAGCAACTCGAATAGAACTAAGCTTGCGCGCGCCATTTCCCGAACCATCGAGACATTGAAGGAGCTTCAAGACATGAACCGACAATGGCCCGCCCACTATCCATCCGTACAGAGTATTCCGGATTCTTCCTCGCAGCGGCCGTTAATACACCAAAGTCAGTCGTTCTTGCAAAATACAGGGCCTCACGCTGATGATCTCTCGCGTCCCGGAAACTTGAAGCGTGCCGCCACCATGCCCACCAAGGAGGAGATGGCAGAATCCAGTGCTGCTGCAGAACGTCGGGCTCCACCAGAACCGAGACTGATGAGTCCGCAGATTGCGCAAGAGTTCTCTATTCTGAAGCTCGATCTGAAGTTGGGCGCTCTATCGCAAGCTGAACTGGTACATTCTCTGGAAAAGGCATCCATCGCGTCGCTTTTGGACGGGAAGATTGGGCAAAGTGTGAAGCATCTGCTCTCGCTGCGGGACAGGATCGAGGACATCTCCAGCAAGGTTTTGATCACCGGAGATTTGAACGCTGGAAAGTCAACCTTCTGTAACGCCCTTTTACGACGGAAGGTACTACCTGAAGACCAGCAGCCGTGCACCAGTATCTTCTGCGAAGTGCTTGATGCTCGTGAGAATGGTGGACTTGAAGAGGTGCATGCCGTGCACAAGGACCGAAAATATAACCGTAACGATGAATCTACTTATGACGCATACTCGCTGAGCGAACTCGAAAACATCGTGATTGATAACTCCAAGTACATGCAGTGCAAGGTATACGTGAAGGATGTGCGGACTATCGATGAATCTCTGCTCAATAACGGCGTGGTGGATATTGCCTTGATCGATGCGCCTGGTCTAAACTCGGACTCCTTGAAGACCACTGCTGTCTTCGCTAGACAGGAGGAAATTGATGTAGTAGTGTTTGTCGTTTCCGCCGCCAATCACTTCACTCTCTCAGCCCAGGACTTCATTTGGAATGCGGCACACGAAAAAGCCTATATGTTTATGGTTGTCAACGGCTTCGACCAAATTCGGGACAAGCAGCGGTGCCAGCGAATGATCTTGGATCAGATCAAGAAACTCAGCCCGCGCACGCATAAAGAGTCTGCTGAGCTTGTGCATTTTGTTTCAAGCAATGCCATTCCTGTTGCACCTCAGGTTCCTGTCGAGGGCGCGGGTGGTGGCGGCGGTGGAGGATCCGATCCGAATGGGAACGATTGGCCAGGTGGCGATGACGATAATGACAAACCCGAAGACAAAGGTAAGGGGAAAGAGAAGGAAAGGGAGAAGAGGCAAGACTTTGAGAATTTGGAGACTTCTCTTCGCCGATTCGTACTTGAAAAACGTTCTCGCTCGAAATTGGCTCCCGCAAGGACCTACCTCCTCAATCTTCTCACCGATCTCAATTCTCTGGCTTCTGTCAACCGCGATGTTGCCGACGCTGCCCTTCAAAATGTCCTGCAAGAATTGTCCGAACTAGAGCCGGCTTTTGAGAACGGAAAGAAGAAGCAAGTTGAGCTTCAGGAAGAGGTTGATAAGACCATTGATGAATCATGTGAGAATGTGTACAAACACACTCGGTCGACTCTATCATCTGCAATCTCCAATGTGTCGACGGCTAATCTTGGTGTTGAATATCCTGGCATCTTTTCCGCCTTCCAGTACGCCGAAGATTTGAAATTGGCCATGATGGAACATATCTCAGCCTCGGTGACAAATTGCGAAGATTATGCTCGCGAAAAGACAGCTTACGGCGTAGGCTTCATTCAAAACATTGGCCTGTTACATATTGGAGAGGACAAATTTACTCCATTGAACTTCCGCGCCGATATGATGTTCCGCCGTGGACGACGTCATGCGCTTGCTCGGCAGGTCGACACGGAAGTGGAGTTGTTGGACTTTTTCGATATCTCTAGCCTCTGGGAGCGACAAGAAAAGCTCGCCGGGACCGGCGTGGCCATGACAGCGGTGACCGTCCTCGGTGGCCGGGCGTTTGGTGGTATTAGCTGGGTTGACAGCATGTTCAGCACTGTCAAGTTCCTCGGACCGAACAACGTGCGACGTCTTCTTCTTCCTGGTATTATCGCGGCTGGTAAGTTGTTCTGTTTCCGCTATACCTTGATGAATGTCATCTAACTTCAGTAGCTATTGCGACCACCGCATATGTGCTTTCTACAATTCCTACAACACTCCCACCTCGACTTTCGCGCAAAATTGCAGCCACACTTTCAGATATGGATTACGTCCACTCCAATTCTACCCGGATATCAACTGAGGTTCGCCGTATCCTTCGCATGCCCGCCGGAAATCTCCAAACCTGCTTGGCTCAGGATATCGAAGATCTTGGTCGACGTAAGCAAGAGGTCAGCAAGACGAAGCAGGAGAGCGAGGTTGCAAGCAAATACTTTGCCCGTCTCTTCCGCGACAGCGGCGACAACCGAACGTCTGTCGACAACATTGATCTTGATGGTCCACTGCCCGGTGCACTGGGTGCCTACCACGCATAATCTGCCCTTAAACTCCATGTACAAAATTATGACGCCTCACGATATATTACAGGTTCTTTTGTCGGTGTTCCGTCGTTTCAAAGCTGCTCAATATCCCTTCTGTGTACACTTTCTTCCCTTCACCTTCTTTTCTTTTTTCTTATTTTCAATATCTTGATCTGCAACTCCTATCCTACGGGGTCCTTGAAACTCGGATTCTGCTGGAACCTTTTATCTTTAGACATTGCATAGGTGTTTTCCCATCAGAACGACGCAAAATAATCGAAATACAATATACTTTATCCTAATCTTCATGTCTCTGTCATGTCATCCACGTAGATGGCCAGCGGTACAATGAGTTATCGCCCCCTACCCCGTCATACAGTTTGAGACAAGAAGACATTCATTGTACCTAATATGTCTAGAGTACCCTACCCTAGGCATGCACCATGACTCCCTCACCCCATCCAAGATAGTAAGCCCAAAGGTTAAAACGCCATCCCACATGCTATGCGACGCAGCGCCGACAATATGAGAAAGTAAATCAACCGGTACATCGAAACGGAAATCGTAAAGCAATAGGAAAATAGGAAGAAAGAGCATAAGAACAACAACTCATCAAAACTCATCATCCTCTTCCCTATGGACCTTGAGTGCATTCCTCGTCCTCCGTCCAGTCCCCCAACCAGATTGCTCTAGATCCCGTACCTCCCCAACAATCAACTGCTTATTTGCTGGCTTCTCCACAAATTTTCCAGCGTACCTGAGGAACTTCTCGCGCATTGCAACGGCATCCGGATCCTCGTAGTCCAGCTGTGTCATAGGAGGAGTCTCTTCTTCCACCCCGGCTCGCTCGCGACTACCCTCAGGATACTCGAATTCGAATCTACCGCTGTTGTCATTACCGAGAGAGGGGATTCCGGAGTCTGTATGGACGCTTTCGACTGCACTTCCGCAACCATCTTCATTTAAAGTATCGATGGAACTTGCGCGGGAGAAACCCTTTTGCTCGCCTGCGCGGGCGGAGGAGTTCGACTGTGCGCGGCCAAGGAGGGGTTTGGGGCGTCGAGAGCGAGTTCGATCGTGCTCGCCTGATGCGTGGTCGGACGCAGTACGAGGATTTGCGACTCGGGCTTGCTTAAGAAGGCCTGTTACTGCTTGGTCGAGAGCTGACTTTGCGGATGGTATTGGCTTGTGTTGTTCATCAGAGAGCTTACGCTTTGCGGAGGGAGATTTATTGATGTTTTCGGGGGTCGGTTTAGTTGGGGATCTTGATTTCCGAGGCTGCTCTGAGATTTGGTTTGGGTTGATGGGTGATTTCCGGGGGCTCTCGGTGATAGCTTGCGTAGTCTTTCCCGCACTGGCAGAAACGGCGTCGGGCGTTTTGGACTTATTAGGGACGTTGATAGATTGTTGTAGAGTGGTATTATCTTCAGGGGTGTGATTTGGTCGTAGTATTTGCTCTGTGCGAGAACCAGCTCGCACTTCTAGATCTTTGCTAGCAGGTGTTGATTGTCTCCGCATGGAATAAGGCTCATATGGCTGCTTCTTTTCTAGCCGGATGGAGTTCCACAGCCAGTCAGCGGTGACTGCTGGTACGCCCCATTCGTTCGTATGGCGTAGTTTTTCAGGATTGATAGGCGTGGATTGGTTGCAGAGAAGGACCGTTGCCTTTGGGGTTAGATATTCGTGATAAGTTGCGCCTGAATTATTAGCCTGGGTCAACAGTTGAATAAATGGTGCGTTCTCACCAACTAAACCAACCAGCTTTGATAGATGTAGGAGGTCAATCCGGGAGAAGCCAGTTGAGCATATTTTCATTTCGGAGAACCCTTCTATCATTAGTCATTCTCAGGTAAATTCGATAAATCAACGTACCATTGAGAGGAAATAAAGGGATCGGAGTATTTGCAATGTGAGAATCGGGAGGAACTAGAGCCTTCGCGTCAAGACACCTCTCTAACCACATGTCGGTCACCACCTCGCATTCGAAAGCTAGATCATCAGTTGATGGTACTTCAGATTTTGGAGTTTTATAAGGGACAATGATGTAAAGGCCATGGCCTCTCTTCGGTATTTCCGGTCTGGAGAATTCGCCTAGCGAGTCTACCAGCTGTGCGCCGTTAAATGGAAGATGGTGCCGTAGGACTTTGGCCTGCAAACGTCAGGAAATACAAGAAGCTAAGTAACAAAGAACACACCTGTTTCGAGGAGAAGCCGTGTATTAGAAAGAAGCATTCATCCAAGAATCCTTCACGTCGTTTGGCAATTGACTCCACGGGTTGTTCATGGGGCTGCGAAGGCGCGGCAAAGGTGGTCTCGCTGGCGAAGGATTTGGCAATTTGAATAACGGAGGCGTCTCTTGATTTTTTCTCGAATGCTGCCTGTCGGTCTTCCCTTGATGGTTTCGGTTCCGCCATTTCGAACCCCATACCGACAATATCTCCCCAGATATTCTCATTCTGGTCACCTAGTTTCGCGCTTGCGATTCTCCTCAGTTTCCGCGGTCGAGGGTTCAACATGTTTTCGCTTTCCGGTAATTTCTGTTTCACTGAGGGTTGGGACCGATTCCAGGCGCTAGCACCCTGCTGTTCTGATGGCACAAGAGGGTGGTACGAGGTTTCCTCAAGGGCCATTCCACGCTCCATACTGTCGTTGAACCATTTCAATGTAACAACCTTGACATTCCATTGTGTCGCAAACTTGTACTTTTCACCCTCCGCAACCCGCGCGATAAGATGTGTCACGGTCTTCGTGAGGTCTCCTCGAAAATCCGAGCCGTGCATACGCGCATTGGTTCGAATATAGTTTCGCAACGCCACTTTTTGAGAAGCGCAAGGTCAATATCCGCATGGGCCGGGAAGAATATAACCGACTTACTGTCATCGAAGCCTGTTATACAGATTGCCGTCCCAGTGAAAGTAGGCAATTTATAGTGCTCTTCTAGAGCATGAATATCGGTATCTCCTCCCTGCATCCAGGACTGGCGTACAGATTCAACCCATTCTGGTTTGAGAACTAATATGTCTGGCCGCTCGCGTGCAACGAATTTGTATTTCGGCGTGTTGGTATCGCCGACGATCAAATGGGTTACGTCGGATGTAAGGTCGTACTTGTTGCTCGCTCCCATTTGAGTCGCTATAGTGGCCAACTCAGTCTACACATCCAATTCTATTAGCTTTGCCGAATCGACGGGGAGGTTGATAACCTACCCGCTGCTCCGGGAGAATGGAGGTGAAGCACAAAACCACCCCGGTAAGAGGGTGCTCTTTGTCTGCCGTAGCATTAGTAGGTGACCATTCTGTATGCACGAATTGACTAACTCGAGATAGCTATTCCTGCCATGCTTCATGGTTGAGGGCAGCTCTGCGGCTTATCGAAATTGGTCAACATGGGACACCAGCGCGTTGACACAGCCAATAATGGCGCGACTTCCATGTACTTTAGACAATTGCAGTAACCCACAAGCCAGGGTAAAAGTAGTCTCTGAGTACGGCGGAAACTGGGCGAGCAAAGGGTCAAAGGATTCCAAGGTTGTTGTTTTGCTTCCCCACGAAGAGCACTAGAAATGAACCCTTATCGTGGTCACGTGTGATAACAAGCGCGTTCTCTTGAGTTTTGACGCGCAGCGCGGACTCTTTAATGGGTTTATTATTACTCTTGCTTATTTTGATAAACCCCTCTCCCGAGTTTCTTGTTTATGTACATTCCCAGGTCCAGAGTTCATGGACCAATCGCCATTCGTCAATCCTTCTCAAATGGTCCGGTCTTGATCTCCCAAATTGCCTCAAAATACGCGACGCAGGCCGCCGAGGCACCAGCAGTGATGTTCAAAAAGGCAGTAAAGGACCATTCAGCTACCAATGCTAGACCACTGCAATCGACTCTTTCGAATGCTCATGTGAAAACGCCGACTAAACCCCCACCACCACAATCTATCGGTGTGAAACGGAAAATCGAGATGTCGAGCACCAAGTCCACCCTCGGATCCCTGCACAACGACGTATATTTTGACGAGAATGACTTTGATGACGACGATGACTTGGACTTTGAATCACCCGATCTTTTCGTTCGTCCGGCCAGGGCTCAGAAGGATAGTTTTGAAGAGCAATCTTTCGAGACTGCAAGGTCGAGTGATGTATTAGCTTCGACTCCGAAAAAGAACTATATATCAGACATCAAATATCCCGACCTGCCACGCGTTTCCCCCGATCCGAATCCCGCGCCACCGAGCAGCCTACAAATACCGTGGTCCTCTTCCCCTCCCACTCATTTCCAAAAGCCTGCCGCTCCCCGAACCGTACCCTGGCGAAAACAAGGAGATACAGTGACTGTGATAGATGATGATATCAAGCCGAAGACACCCGCTCGTCCAGCTTCGACGGCACCATGGAATAAGACAGCCAGTGCGATTAAGGCGGAACAGAAGGAAATGCGTCGACAATACAAGAAGACACAGTCCGAGAAGACGGAGTCCCAGATGCAGAAGTTAGAAGCCGAGAAAGCGGGGACGGGTTCGAAGAATGCGCGGCGCCCACAAGTGGCCCCTCTATTCCTTAGTGACGAACAACGGCATGTTTTAAAGGCGGTTGTGACGGATGCAAAGAGTATCTTCTTCACCGGTTCAGCAGGAACGGGTAAATCCGTCCTTATGAGAGAGATCATCAAACAACTGCGTGATAAGTTTAAAAAGGAACCGGATCGTATTGCAGTCACAGCCTCCACTGGACTGGCCGCCTGTAATATTGAGGGTGTCACTCTGCATAGTTTTGCGGGTATCGGGTTAGGCAAAGAGCCTGTGCCCGAGTTAGTTAAAAAGGTACCACTACTTGTCGTCTTCTCGAAAAAGTGAGCTAACATCTTGAAGATAAAAAAAAACCAAAAGGCAAGGAATCGTTGGTTACGCACCAAGGTTCTAGTCGTTGATGAAGTATCTATGGTTGATGGCGATTTGTTCGATAAACTCGAGGAGATTGCTCGGCAGATCAGAAACAACGGCCGGCCTTTTGGAGGAATCCAACTTGTGGTCACTGGCGACTTCTTCCAACTACCTCCGGTCCCAGATGGCCAGACTCGGGAAGCGAAATTCTCGTTTTCTGCAGCCAGCTGGAATACTTCCATACAACACACGATCCTCTTAACACATGTTTTCCGTCAGCGTGACCCAGAGTTCGCTGATATGCTCAATGAGATGCGGTTAGGAAAACTCAGCACACGGACAATACAGGTCTTCAAAGGGCTTTCTCGTCCACTGGACTTTCATGATTCCCTCGAGGCTACTGAACTGTATGAATAAACCCCTCGTCGACTTAATAAAGCTAATGTTGAATCACCGCGCCCAGGTTCCCTACACGCTACGAAGTCGAGAATGCAAATGCTGCCAGAATGGGTCGACTATCTGGTGAAATGATGACGTTCAATGCGGTGGACTCGGGCACTATTCAAGATCCTCAGTTCCGTGAGAAACTACTCTCAAACTGCATGGCTCCCCCGACAATTCACCTGAAAAAGGGGTCCCAGGTTATGCTTATCAAGAACCTGGAGGAGTTTCTTGTGAACGGGTCAATTGGTCGAGTCGTTGCTTTTATGGATGAAGCGACCTTCGATATTTATACTGAGAACGAGAAGGATTTTACCGACGGGAAATGGGACGACGCTGATGAGGAAAGAGCCGCGCGTGCCCGCAAGAAACTCAAAGGCATGACTCATAAAGAAGGAGGCGTTGTGGTCACCAGGAAATGGCCTCTAGTATGCTTCGTCCTGCCAGATGGCTCCGAACGGAATCTCCTCTGCCAGCCAGAATCATGGAAGATCGAGCTGCCAAACGGCGAAATACAAGCCCAGCGGACACAGGTACCGCTAATCCTTGCATGGGCTCTTTCCATCCACAAATCCCAAGGCCAAACACTACAACGGGTGAAGGTGGATCTTGGCAAGGTCTTTGAAAAGGGACAAGCTTATGTTGCTCTAAGTCGAGCCACAACCAAGGATGGTCTTCAAGTTCTACGCTTCGATCCACGCAAGGTCATGGTCCATCCAAAGGTCATTGACTTTTATCGAAATCTAGCCGACGTCAGCGACCTAATTAAGACGAAGAAGGAGAAAACGGCCAATGCTTCCAAACAGGGTACACAGGATGACTTCGACCAGGCAATGCTCGATCAGCTTATCACTGAGGAAGAGTTAGGCTATAGCTAGTCCATCGACCAAGAGGTATATCATGTCGTAACCTATCTGCCTTCTGTTGTTGATTGCTGTTCTTTCACTTGCGAACATTTATATCCATGGAGTGGTTGTGTTTACGGTCGTATGTATATGGTTAATTAGGGTATAGACTCGGGGTTCTGGCATTTCAATTATTGCAAGGGCATTTCCAACCCGGAACACCACCCAGCAAGAGTACCGATATGTTTTGTGACTTCAAATATTTGAGATATCTCCAGCTCTCTTTTCTCACAGCAATAGAACATATCATCTCAAGAACCCAATCAAGCCATTTCTACAATACAACCCTACCCAACCCCGATGGCAAGGCTGGGGCTTTCCAAAAACCTCCGACTTATGTCATCAATCATCAAACACGAAGTATGAATCCTCCCAAGCCTACTTCGACCGATTCACCGACCCCGTCTTCCCCTTATGTGGATGCTTCTCCGAATCTGACGTATTGGCTACAGGCGGCTTATTCGCCCTCCGCGCCGCCGCAACATTCGGCTCATCTGCAAGACGATGGATATCCTGCTGCTCCCTTTCGTGGACGGCATCCTCGTAGTCGTCAATCGGGGCGTCGTCGTCGACCACGCCGTGGACCTTTTTAGGTCCGAGGGGTGGGGAGATTGGGCCTTTGGGCATTTTGGTTGCTCTTGTTGTAGATTTTGGATATGTATGGTTTAGAGGAGTTTCAAATACAATGAAAGGAGATATTTTGACTGTCAATGTCAATAAATCGTTGACAAGTGGTTTCAGGTTTGTTGCTTATATGCTTGGGGGAGAGGTTGATAGCATCATGACGTGGAGGTGGACGTCATGGTGTCAACAAATGGTAGGGTCTTAGAACATTCGAAGGCAGTCACTGCTTGAAATATATGGCCTCTCGACATTTTGAGTGTATGGTATGCCATGCTATCTCCACCAGGGCCTTGTGCTAAGGTAGGACATGGTGCGGCGTGATGTGCTTCCTTTATATAATGGGAGCTCTCACATTGTCTTCTAGGTATACCTCGGAATGGAGCTGTACTATACCTGATTAGTAATTGTGGAAATATATATGAGAGACAGATTCGCTAGTTATCCTTACTGGCCATAAACCGTACATTGGATACATAAATTTCTTGTTTGAGTGGCATCGAGGCTATCATTCTCTGTCGTCATCCAAATAAGTCCACCTCGGAATCTTCCCATCCTCAATCCCTCTGACCGCAATAACCCTCTCATCTCCGGGTAAAACGTCAATCCCATTGTCACTGAACCAAAGACCCGGTCTCTCCTCAAACACAAGACCCTTCGTTGGCTTAACCGCCGTAACCCTAAGTACACTCTTATTGGCAAGGGACACCTTCACACCTCTATTCTTCAAATCAAGATACTTGAGTGGCTGCGGCCAATCGATGTCTCGGCTTATAATTGTGTCGTTTACAATCAGCCTCGCAAGAATCACTATAGGCTCGGAATCAGCTCCAGTGTAATCAAGTATGTCGCTAAAGATATCCGTTGTTGCGTTTGGTTGGATCTGGATATTAGAAAACACAGAAGGACTTTTGACGTCTTCGCCCGTGGCGATGGATATATACCGTATTTCAACCGAGGCAGTCACGGAATCTAGCGCATTAGCAACCCAGACATCGAACTTCGATGTTTTCGGTGGCCGCGCATGTCCAGAGACCCAGTCGTGGTAGGCACGAGAGACACCAATCGCGAGAGGCTGAGATGCTCGTGCTATCGCATAGAACGCAGGCTTTTTAAGGAGGAAGTAGTCAACTACGGCCCAGGATATAGTCGGCCAGCAGTCGTTGAGCTGCCAGACGAGGACGCCGCCGCAGCGACGGCTTTGGGCCTTGCCCCAGTCACGGCGCCAACTGCGGTATGCGTATGTCATTGTTTCGGATTGGGCGAGTTGGGAAAGGTGAAGGTATGACTATATGATTCAGCTTTCCAGAATGAAAGGGAACTTGGATCGTAGAGGTATTTGATACCTTGAAATCCTCCTTAACTCTGAAATTTTGCAAAATATACGAGCCAAGTCGACGTTCGTGGTCGCGCGCCTTATTGTGGAAGTCCATTGTTAGAGACTGATGATATTTCTCTTCTGGGTTGTCGATGAAGGCATCAATTGTGTGCATATGGGGGTACGCTTCCATGCCGAATTCACTGACGAATCGACCACCCATAGAAGCGAGATTCTGATATGGTTGCATGGCCCCGTGCCAGACTATCGTCGTTAGCCATATTGCATCATGTATGTGCAAGAGATATAATACCATCCCACTGGTGGATATCCCCTATTTTCGGATCTGTGGTATGCTTTCCACCTCCCCATGGACTACTAGGGTGATACGGGAGCCCTGGACACTCCTCTTCTACCACCTTCGGTAGGAGGTATTCATAGATATACCGTGCTGGAAATGAGGACTTCAACCATGATTCAGGGTCCTTGTCATCTTCGTAATCGTAGGTCAGATTATACGTCTGCTGAATCTGATAGTCTTCGTTGTTCCCGGCGTATATCACGATGGATGGATGATGACGAAGCAGTCGCATATTGGCTCGAGCTTCCTGTTCGACTGACTCAAGGTACGCAGGGTAAGTTGGATACGAGGCGCAAGCGAAGAGAAAGTCTTGCCAGACCATGATGCCGAGTTCATCGCAGGTTTCGTAGAAGATCTCTGGCTCGAAGATACCGCCGCCCCAGACACTATTGAATCGTCAGTCACATCAATCTGCGAGATGAAAGGAAATTGGTGAAACGCACCGAATCATATTCTGGTTTCCTTCAATCATAAGCTTTAGCGAATTTATGTACTTCTGCTCAGTCAATCTAGGTAAGAAGCTCTCGCCAGGAATCCAGCATGAACCACTCGCAAAGACATCGATGTTGTTGATCCGGAAGTAGAAAGATTGTCCATGCTCGTCCTTCTCCTGGACCAATTCAACGCGACGAAACCCAACTTTCTTGGATACTTCATGTAGAAGCATGTCACCATCCAACAGCTTCGCATGTAGCTCATACCTCCTCTGTTCTCCGTAACCATGCGGATACCACAAAGCAGGCTTCTCGAGGCTAAACCTCGCTTCTGCTTTCCCATCATCCTCGATTGAGATCTCTGTCGAGAAGACAACATGGCCCTGCTCTCTCAACTCAAATCGAACCCTATCCGCCACGTCCGATTCAGTCCGCACATTAATCGTGCCAGAACAAGAGCCAAGATCTTCAGCAACATCACTCTGTATCCACAAATCATCAATCCTACCCACGTACGTCTCCAGCCGAATAGGCCTCCACGGTCCGGACGTGATAAGAATTGGACCCCAGTCCCAGCCCCAATGATACGCCGCTTTCCGGGCCCCGAGACGACCAACCTCTGTCTGGTGCGCAATGTACCGATGCTCGGGGTGACTCTTGACGACCTCTCTACCCCGTCTAATTGGGGATTCAAATAATATTTCCAGAGTATTCAGTCCAGACGCGGAGCTGAGTAGATTATCCGTCACATCAACCCTGTACGGGATGAACATGTTATCGGATCGGAGAATGACACTGTCATTCAGCGTAACGGTAGCGAAGGTATCCAGTCCCTCGAAGAGAAGGCCGGATCGCCCATTGGACGAGAGCGTCTCCGGAGTTGGAAATGTAGTACGGTATAGCCAATCTTGATGGCCGACCCATTCGACAGTCTGCTCGTTGAGGCCAACGAAGGGATCAGATATGACTCTGTTGTCGAGAAGATTCTGATGGACGACTGATGGAATCTCAGAGACAGGGAGCCATACTTCATCTCTTGCATCCTTGAATGTCCAGCCGTGATGCAATTGCTGGGATTGGAACATCTCTGACATAGTAGCTAAGGTTTATTGAAGGACAAGGATTTGTAGGACTATACCATCAATTGATATAGAGACGCGGCGGCATGGTATATGAAGCCGTAACCCGGTGAGTGATTTTAGATTGGGACTGAAGATTTAAAACCCCCTCATTCCCCGCTTGATGCATCTGCAACATACAGTCTTTCGTTAAACTACCACGTCATCGAATGCAGTGTTTGAAAACCAATTAATTGCATGTTGTGGTTGAATGCGGAGTAACAGATCAGCTACGGGGAGCCTCCCCGATGCGTACAAATCGATCTACTCCAACGTAAAAGAGGACTTTGGAGTATTCCCGAGGGAATAACCGTGTAAGTTGTAACTATTCTTCAATGTACTCCTAGCCGCCGCATGGTTTCATATTCATCCTCTGCCACGTATGTGTTCAAGAACCCCTTCACTGCTCTCAATAATTCCCATCGTCTTGTCGGTTTCGGCCAGTAAGGAAATCCAAACTTCTTGATGAACCATATATCGAACTCCGTTATACCCCTGCTGGCCTTTCTAACGGCTTCTCTGTCGCCATCTGGATCTGGCTTAAGTATACCCAACCGTCGCGGGGTTAAAACTATGAAATCACAAGCGAACAAGGCGTGGTCTACCGCGTAGGCTCTGGAATCGCGGCAATGGGCATGTACTTTCTTCACGTTTTTTGGTAAGACCGCCCAGAGCATACCGAATTCCTTGCCGGGCGTCAGAAGACCATCATCAATTGCGTCCAGTAGATGACGCATCCGAAGCAGCTTGCGGCGATCATGGGTTCCGGCAGCTATCACTGAGAGTTCTGGCATTCCTTCATAGTCCGTCAGAAGCTCTACAATGCCGATACGGCCAGTAGGTGGTTGCTGGAGTAACATTTTTCTCCAACTCGCTTCTGGTCGAAGATATGTAAGTTCCCCCCGGAAACTGGCCTTGACCGATTCAACCACTCTACTTCCGAGCCCCCTTTTGTTCCGCGGCGGTTTCAGACAGATTTGAGGCCAGATGATTTCTTTGAGAAGCACGTTTGGTTTGCCGGGTGCCATCATTCTGGATGGTTCGAGAAAGAGGGCTTCATAGAGCTTACAGGACGATTTGATCAACTTATTCCAAGAGCGACATACCCGTTGACAGTTGATCAAGGTACGCATATCCATCTGAAGAAATATCGCGATTATGAGCTCCGGTATGAGGAAAATTGGGTGTGTTTCCGCTATCTTCCGTGTCTTCGCCATGATGAATGTGGATATTGAAGGAAATCGTGACAAATGACAAGGGAACAGCCAGCGCTGGTTAAGTGCGAACTCGCGTTTGCAAAGTTATTTTGGATTAGGCCTGTTGTTTATATACTGCATTCACGAATGGGCCAACCTGTACCAGTGGAACCAGCAGAGCTTGGAGTGTTGCATTCTTCTTCAAGAATCCTTGGTTCCTGTGTCGACTGAGCTTGAGCCTCTCCAAGGTTCAGGTGGACCCTCTCAGCTAGAGCAAGCGGTTTTCGACAAGACATTTGCGGTCGGCATGGTAAGTGCACTGCAGACGGATTGAGCCTGCTTGTTGGTCGAGTTTGTTGCCATTAGTCAATACGAGAATCACTGCCTGGATTAAATAGCCCGTAAACAAGTCTGGGACCAGGCCAGGATGCTTTCCGTCGAAGTGGCGCTAAGGCTTGTCAGACAAGCATCAGACCCTAATCCCAGGAGCTAAAATCACCGAAACCGCCGGAACCTTTAACCTTTTTCCGCATTGGCTCTGGCTCTGGTTCGTCATCCACAAACTCAAGGATCTCGTCCTCGTCTTGCCCAGCCTGTTCACTCAGTGCCGCCTGCAGATACTTTCCAACCTCGGCGGAGGTTTCCTCCTTGCTTCCAGCACCGCGGACTCTTTTGCCAGTCCAGGTGAGGTGATCGTCGTCAGCACGTCGACCCGCTTGCTCTTCGTCTTCCGCGGTCTGGCCGTCTGTCTTGCCTGCAGATTCCAACTGTTTCTTTTTGAGGAATTCTTCGAATGGGTCGACAAAAACTGTGACGTCGATAATGCGGACATCGGGGGTAGGTTTGTTGGTTGTTGCATTTACAGGGTGAGTTTCGAGCCTGTCAATTGTCGGTGATGATGGAGTTGGGTCATCGATAACATGCGCGAAAATTGTATGCTTGAGGTTCAAATGCGGCAAAGCGCGATAAGCAATGAAGCTGGTAATAGTCAGTGCCATTCCATAAGAAAACATGACTGAACTCACAATTGGCTGCTATTGGTGTTCTTGCCCTTGTTCGCCATACTGATTGTCCCTCTGGAGTCGTGCTTCAGCGGGCCCTCGAACTCGTCATTGAAATATTTGCCCCAAATACTCTCACCACCTCTTCCAGTGCCCGTGGGATCACCTCCCTGGAGCATGAACCCTTTGATGTTGCGGTGGAAAGTCACGTCCTTGTAGTACCCTTTCTTCGCCAGCTTGATGAAGTTCCAAACAGCCTTTGGAGCATATTCAGTCTGCAGTTCAATGTTGATATCCCCAGACGTAGTTGAGATCCGAGCGTATCCCTTCTGCTTTACCCGGCCCCTCTTGAGCATGTATTCTTCATCCGACAGCAACGCGAGATCAGCCGACGTATGGGGTGTCATTCCCGTGCTGGTAAATGACGCAGCGGCCAAACCAGTCGTATATTTAGCCGCATTATAAGGTACCGGCTTGCCACCCTGTAATGATGCGGATTTCTGTAACGCTTTCGCCGGAGCATCGGCTTTCGCAAGCGACGCCGCCGAAGCAGCCGAACCACCGCGTTGAGCTCTCTCTTGTCTTGCCTTGGCCACAGCCTCCCTCGCCTTCAAAATCTTCGCCGAGCTCCCCAGCGCACCAACATTCACGTTCTTCGACGGATCCTCCCTCTCCCGCAGTTGCTCATCAGACAACCCACTCTCCCCCTCCTTGATATAATTGAACGAGTTCAGATTCCTCGACTCAATATTCTGCGGATCCTGCAATGTAATAATATCCTTCCTCCCAAACTCCTCATCCGTCACCAGATCCCTCCACAACTTCCCCTTCACATTTAATCTCTCAACCGTATCCCACGCGAAAACATTCCCCGTATTCCTCAATGCTACGATATGCGTATTGTCCGTAAGAACCTTAAACGTAACAGGGTCGATAAACTCGTCCGCATCATTCTTCGCAATCTTCAACTTAATCAAATCCGAGCCCTTCAACGGCGATCCATCAACGGGGTTTGTCCCGTGCTTTTTGATCCAAGGGAGGATGTTCGTCAGGTCAAAGATCGTGCCGGTGGCCGTGCACACGGGGTGCTCGAAGGGCTGGAGGGAGAGAGAGCAGAATCTGAACGGGAGGCGCTTGAACGAGGCGTCTGCGCCACCTCGTCTGCCTTTGTTGACACCGGAGCCTGCGCTGGCAGAGTACGCGTCCTCTGAGGCCCATTCCGAGTGTGTGATCTATTGAGTAGTGTCCGGTGGTTAGTTCAAGACCTTCCATGGGAGGGACGGGAAACATCGCGACGTACGTAAAGCTTATCAGTGCCTATGAACAGACGTTAGCTCGGGATTAGATAACAGCGTGATAGGACTGACCTTTTCCCATGCTTGCGACAAGATATCTAGGAAGATTGTGTGCTATGCGCAATCGTGTTGGTCGCGTCCAGAATCTTGAGATGATGCAGTGGACTAGCCTTTTTCGGTATACTTTCTGCCTTAGGCATAAATTCCAGGTATCAGATGAAAGTCCAAGCTTATCCTGAATTTATACCGGTTATCAGTTGATAAAAGTCATCCTTAAGTGAAAGCCATACAATCCATGGTATAAAAAAAAATAAAGCTGCGCTAATATGAATACATGGTCTTGTTCCTCTTTTGTCTAGTTCGAGTCGCAACGCCTTAACCCTATTCGTGTTATGATCATTAGATGTCGTCCGAATGGTGACCCGTCAGAGAGCAGCTGGGTGGAAGCGTAGAGGTACCACCCAGCGGTTTCCAAAGTCAATGCCGTGTCGTCGACGAGTGCCATATTTCCGCCAAGCTATCTGGGGAATTCCAACATCTGCCACAAAGAGATTCCAGGCGGTTCCCTCCCCAGCCAGAAGAGCATTGAGTAATCCAGTCTTCGGCGCTCCAAGGCAGACCACCGCTTTGGAGCTGACACGCAATTGTCCACCTTCAACCAACATCACTTCGCCTGTACAATCCAAGGTTAGATGTGTTCTTATGAGACCATGAAAACGAAACGCTTACCGGTCATAGCAGATAGGCCAGAGGGAACGTCAACAGAAAGAACATCGAGATTGCTTCGGTTGACCCAAGATATCATCTCGAATGCGGCTGCCTGATCATCTGTTCGCAAGTCGTTGAAAGATATATGGATGCCGAACAAAGCGTCCAGGACTAGGTCAGGCGCAAACTCAGATGTTGAGAGCCGGGACGAAACTTCTTCCCATCGCAGGAACCGGCCACCAATCTTCTTAAATACATCAAGTTGTTTGCGACAGCTCTCTGGCAGCTCAGGGTCATGTTCGATCCCTAGCATGCACAGAGTCACGCGATGGCCTCGATTGCGCAGATGGCGTGCGGAACAAATGGCTCTGGCTCCGGTCCGATGGTTTCCAATAAGTACCAGGATGGTAGGTGCAGCGGCTTCACTGGACAGTAAACCGACAGCTGCTTCGGCAATACTCCTTCCGGCATTTTCTGTCAGCATATCCTCAGTTAAGCCAACTTCACCAATTGCTAGCTGCTCAACTTCCAGTATCTGCAGAGGACTGACAGTAGGACAACTTCTATTTGTCGTCGCGAGTCGTAGTGTAGCGCTTGGCACATTGGGACCAGTGATCGGGGATGCTGAAACCGGCGTCTTCATAGGGAGTGGGCTATTCGTGCGAGAATTGCTCAACGGTTTACGCCCAACTGTATTTATCTGTGCTGCAACGAGCGGTTGTCCAAAGATCCCACTTCCTTTACGAGATCTTTGAGCGCGAGCTGATGGTCTTATGTCCCGCCCTGAATATGTCTCGCTGCTGAGCTTCGCATCGCTTGGTTCGCGATCTGTGGCAGCATTGTCACTCTCCTCCGGGGTTTCATCGAGAACATTTTCCGTCCAGTGTAGGTTTCGCCCTCCATTAGTTCCGGGTTTGGGGACTCTTCGGTTAAAGCTGACTAGTCGCTCCTCATCAGCGGTCGTGTCGTCATTCCTGATTTCTTCAAATACTCTTCTCTTATCAAACTTTGAGAGATTGCCCTCAAAATCGAATTCGCCAAGTTCCTGAATGTCCGTCGCATCCTCAGTTGCCCATCCACTGATCTGTTCTGCATAGCCTCTGCTTTTCATCTTTCGCCGTTTAATATTGAGAGAGCCTGCCTCCCTATACGGCTGCGGAGATTTTGAGTTGTTTGGACTGAAAGGCTCGACGAACGCAGTCTGGCGCCATCCTCTGCTCTTGGGGTTTGTATTCAAAGCCCCATTGTGCTCGTTGTACACCCTCGATGTCTTGGGGTCTCCCCCGCGGCGACTGCGAATCGTACCATAGCGGCTGGGAGTATGAAGAACCGGTGGTTCTTGGTCAGCCCCATGAGTTTGTGGTTCTTTCTCCAACCCCACTCTGCGGCTTGCCCTACTGTCCACGTCCAGTTCCAGGTTACTGAACGACTCTGTGAGGGTGACAGGTGTCGCACGCGGTATATCACTGGATAAGGTCTGCGGGATGGGAAAAGGCCGAGTGCCTGGACCGTCGATCACGCTTGTTGGGGGTTTAGCACCAATGGGAACTTCGTTGGAAGGTTTCGTGAAGCTCAGAATGGCCGGGTCCACAAAAGTTTGTTGCGCAGGATTTCTTGGGAACGGAGGTGGTATGCTCTGTTTTTCTTGCGATACGGGAGGTACTTGCGCGCCATTTTCGGGCAGAGGTTTCAGGGAAAGGTCTGCGATATCTGGAGCATCGATGGAATATGTCGCGAGCGGGTAGCTAATCCATGACAAGGCAACTAGGTGCAACCCGTTAGAGCCTTGAAAGATCTATACAATCCGAATCGCATGTGAGCGGAATGAGCCTGTACATACCATTCCGAAGCATCAAACGCTGGCCGATTACATCTGCTACTTCCCCTTGTACAGTAGCGTCTGGTGGTGTCCGGAGTGTCACCAACACATTGTAACCAATAAATTCGGAAGCCATGATCGTAAGCCCTAGCCTCTGGAATCAAATGAGCGATTAAGATGAGCGCATAGCATCGAGTAAGGAAACGATTCAGAGAAGAAGTGAGAGTAACACTGCGCTCGGAATAGTGACGCAGAAGGAAGTTGTCAAATTGCGGTGCTCCTGCTCAAAGCTCTGGCCATGAGGTCACGTGTGAGTATTTTGTCTTATCGATAAATGCTGCATGGTTTTATATGGGAGATGCAGGTTGTTCCAGGAAGAATGTAGAAATTTTTCTTAGTCCACCCATTCGTTGTCAAGACGTATTCTCATATCAATACCTAGTTCATCTGGAAAGGCCATGATCTACGAGTGTTACCAAAACAACGTGTGGTGACTGGTGACTTGACAGAACTATATTTTGCCCGATAGGCACCTCCTTAGCCGTTCAACCGTTGACACACAACTAGAACATCTTGTAGAAAAGGGGTACGTGAGCACTAGTTTGTGTGAGTACCTAGACTCTTCCAACACTTCCAAAAATAATATATTGGTTTACACTCAACAATGCTACCTACCTCGATTGCCCCTGCCCGGCGCCACGTTTAGTCCGACAATATCTGAAGCTTACCATCATGTCGTCATAGATCACGTGATAACCCCGGTGTCTTAATACTCCGTAGGCGCCAGGGTCCTTCTGCAGATGGTGCCTGCCGTCAAAGCCAGGTGAAGGTTACTAGACTATCCGAATCAGCCCCAAAGTCCAGATTCTAGGCTGCTATCTCTCGAGATGCTCCGCATAGTAGAAGCCTTGAAGGTTGCAAATTAGATATTCCTCATATCTGTCATGTCCTCAGCCTTGCCTGCAGAATTCAACGTAGCTATGCCCACTGACGACATCCCCGCCACGTCGGGGCGACTTAAGTTAGCTTTAATTCGTAGTTATATACTCTACACTATGCTCAGCTTAGAGTACAAAGTACTCCGTACCGATCAGAGGAATATATTGAATTTGCAACCTAAAAGCTCCACCTGTTCGTGGTCACGTTTTGACACCCCATCTTTAAGTCCGACTCTCCGGCGCTCGTGATTGGAGTTCTCCGACGTTCGGGCTGGGCTTGGAAACTCACCAACTGCAGTGACTTATGCGTATGCGACTACGTACTATTAATAAACTTGAATCTCCATCAATCCCTCCTCTCTCAAGGATTCTTTCCCTCCCGACAGTTTGGGCCGCCATAGTTTTTATCAGTCTAGAGAGTTCGATTATCTCTTATCTTGTGTCCCAGTGAGTTCCTTCTATCACGCCAAACTGCTTGGTGATCTCGATCCAAGCGCGCAGCGGG
Organism: Aspergillus kassunensis; assembly: GCA_027569205.1. Classification (NCBI taxonomy): domain Eukaryota; kingdom Fungi; phylum Ascomycota; class Eurotiomycetes; order Eurotiales; family Aspergillaceae; genus Aspergillus; species Aspergillus kassunensis. Next base: position 83,636 of record JAPDEQ010000048.1, read on the forward strand.
GTGGGCTAGAAATAGCACTCCTTGCCCAATACAAACAAACCCAGCATTCATCTGAGGTCGGACAGACCAACGGGGATTGGCGACTATTTCGATTCTCGTGCCTGATCTCAAATTAGTTATTGTCTTTGATTCCCTGCGAGGGGAGCTTAGATATGTGTCATGTTCGCAACACACATCATCCAAGGACAATGCTAATTGAGCGTCATCCGAGCCTTCAAAATGGCCGACCACTTGTTTGTCCTAGCTTCGACAGGTGTCGCTATATAGTTACTTTTCGTTACTGACGTCTTTTTAGATACAGCGCAATTCCTTCGGTCCCGCATGCCATTCCCCTGCGCCAGTCTTCGCCTCCCGCATACAATTCTATCGCTGTTCGTCCGTTGTAAAACCGGAAACCCGCCGTATCAGCGGAATTAAGAGCCGAAGACATTCAAGCTGGCAGGAAATAAGCGGAGAAGTTTTTCTGGTCAGGGTGGCTTGCTGAACAGGATGTTCAGTGGCTCCTCGAGCCCACCGAAAGATAAATCAGACACTACTATCCCTCGCTCCGGTGCCATAAACACACCGCCACTAAGCATTCAAACCGAAGAAGCTAGCGGATCTCAGAAGAAATCCTCGCCTCCGGGTGGCTTTTTTGGACGCAGAGCTAGCGAGGACCAGAGCCCTGGCGGCGACAAGAAGCGTCGAAGTAGTACGGTCTCAAAAGCGGCCACATTTTTCACCAACGCAAAGAACTCTTTGAGCCTCAATAGTCCCCGTACTGAGGGTTTCCTGAGTAACTCGATCCCAGAAACATCCTCCTTTAACAGGTACGGGACTATGGACCCGGCACTTAATGTTCCACAGGGTTCACTGAACAATTCCGCGGGCGAATCTTCCCCAACCACTCGGTCATCCTTCAGAGTCGGCGTTACAGAAGATCGGAATAAAAAATGTCGCCGGACTATGGAAGATACTCATGCTTATCTTTACAATTTCCTTGGAAGCCCCGTACCTTCAGCCCAGATCGATAGTCTCAAGCGAAGTCCGAGCCCCGGAGATACCTCCCCGAGAACCGGCTCAGGTATCGAGACAGATAATGGCTACTTTGCGATCTTTGACGGACACGCAGGCACTTTTGCTGCGCAGTGGTGCGGGAAGAAGCTGCATTTGATCCTGGAAGATGTAATGCGCAAAAGTCCTACTGCACCCGTTCCAGAGCTTCTTGACCAGACATTCACTGCTGTTGACCAGCAGCTCGAAAAGCTACCGGTAAAGAATAGTGGTTGTACTGCAGTTATTGCATTACTCAGATGGGAGGATAGAATTCCCACCCCGCATTCGGCGACCGGTTCTTCTGCCATCGGGCCCGCGGCAGCGGCATCAGCTAAAGGTGAAGGCGATTCGGAAGCCTGTGATACACCTACACAGGAAACAACCGCCACCCCGATTGCCGCTATCCCCCCAAAATTGCGGGAAAAGGCGGTCCGACAACGTCTTCTTTATACTGCCAATGTCGGTGATGCGCGCGTTGTATTATGTAGAAACGGCAAAGCTCTCCGTCTTTCTTATGACCATAAAGGCAGTGATGAGAATGAGGGAAGGAGAATCGCCAACGCGGGAGGCTTGATACTCAACAACCGAGTCAACGGGGTTCTTGCTGTGACTAGGGCTCTTGGTGATGCGTATATTAAAGACCTCGTTACTGGTCATCCCTACACAACCGAGACTGTCATTCAACCAGATCTAGACGAGTTCATAATCCTGGCTTGTGATGGGGTGAGTTAACATATTTCTTCTTTTACCGAAGTTACGACTGATGCTAATGAATCTCTTAGCTCTGGGATGTGTGCAGCGACCAAGAAGCTGTGGAATTGATTCGCAATGTATCTGATGCCCAGGAGGCATCCAAAATCCTGGTTGATCATGCCCTTGCGCGTTTTAGCACTGACAATCTGTCCTGCATGGTGATTCGACTTGATGGAGACCGCCACCGTGAAGTCACCAATCGACAAGTTGACCCTACTGTTATCGAGGGCGCCCCTCTCCGCGGAGCAAGCGAGGCCGACAAGATTGTCGAAGGAGCACGAAAAAGCATGGCCAACACTGGAATGGCGGACGATTCTAAAGCAACCGAAAAAGTCCATGAAGAGATGGAGGATATCTTAGAAAGACCGTCAATCGAGGAACCGTCAGTCGAGGAACCTGAACTGGAGTCTGTCTCCCCGAATGGCCCGCCGCCTTTGCTCAACCACCCCAGCAAGGCCAATTTAAACAACCATTCATAAGCGACATCTAGCGGTTGAATATTATCAGACCATCTAAACAAGAAATATATGTGAAGTTGGAAGTACATCCACAATGGAATCTTATGCGCTTTTTGCTCCTTGTTATTTACACTCTGCTTTTCATCTTTTCCTTTCATTTTTCTATCTCACTTGTCCATGGTCCAGATGCTGGCGTTGACCGTGACTGCAGATTGTCGTCTGTAGTCAGGACTGGGTGTGCATTGGCCTGTCGCATTTTTTTGATTAGCTAGGTACTATGCTTGTGTTGTCCCGTACTTTGGAATCCTGGACCCTCGTTTGCAAGGCGGAAGACCGAATGCTCCCTTTGTACCTGTACGTTAACTATGAAGCAAATGTGATGGGGATCTACGAGCACATCTCTTTGTACATACATTCTCTAAAGACATTTATGTATATCAATTTCTGTCAGCTAACGCCAATCATTTCCTGACCATAGGGTGTTTGAGATATAAAAGTACAATGCGAGGGAAGGATAGATAACTAGGTACAATGAGGGAAAAGAATATCCACATTGGCCATCACGATACAACATACAAAACCTGCGCGCTTAGGCCTGGACTGTCTTCTCCTTGAACTCCTTGTCCGCAAGAACCTCAACACCGGTGGGCTTCTGGCCCGGCATCACATGGTCGCGGCTGAGTTCCAGTTCGCCGTGTCGAACGCGCTCCGGCCAAGTCTCGGCATACCGGGCATTATGGACGTCATTCCAGAGAATTTTCACGAGGTCCGGTGGGGCACTGGCGGAATCCTGAGTCTCTTCGACCTTGTACTCAACCAAGGGTGTGCTCAAAGTCGCTTCCAGGTTGGCGATACGCTCAGCGTTCTTCTCCGCCTTTGCCTCGTTCTTCTTGCGAGCATCTCGTCGACGCCGTCTAGCATTGCGAGTCAAGTATCCCCTCTTGCCATCGGCAAAGCCGTTCGCGATCTCTTCCTCCTGGATGGCCAAGACGGCCGAGATATCGGCAACGCTGGTGGCCTTTTGATCCATGAGGGCACGAGCTCGGTCCTTCTTCTGCATCAACCAACCAAGCTTGCTGCCGTACTTTTCTTCAAAATCTTTATTCTCCTCTGGATTCCGTGGTCGTTTCTGATCGAGGAATGCCTCGGTAATTGTGATCATTTCTCGGGGCGGGGCGAGTTGTCGCTGCATGGAAAATTCACGAAGAAGATGGTATGCGCGGAGGCCGACCTTGGGTTCGTTGAAGTGGACAGAATAGAAGGGAACCCACATGTCCTTTCGTAGAGACGCAGGGACGGTCTTCTTGCCGTGGTAGACCAACTGACGGAGGACGCTGTTTTTCTATCAGAAAACAAACCTGTTAGCAAAGTAGCGACAGAGTAACAAGGTGTTGAAAAGCACTAACCTCTAGATACCGCGTCAATGAGTAGACAACCTGGTTCGTACGGATGTTGTGGTAGGCAAAGATATCCTTGCCATGTGTGATGGCATTCAAGGCCTTCTTTAACCGCACACCCTCGAGCCATTGATGTGTCTTGAACGCATTTGAATTCTGCTCTCGAGGCTTCCCCTGGATAATGGTGTGATTCTCGATAGGTGGACGACGGATAAGATTCCAGGTTCCGATCTTGGTGGGATCCAGGATCTTCTGGAGAGGCTTCTTGAAAGAAGTCGACGGGGCTGATTGGGAGGCCATTGCGGCCGGAACGCGGGTCTGCGCCTCGCTTGTACACTGTAAAAACCGGTCGTCAGAAGATTGGAGCGCGAAAGACCCTATCGCATTGCCGATGATAAGGGTGAGGTGGTCTGCTGGCGGAGGGTTGTAAAGGTGAAGGGAGTGCGGATCATCAATTTTTCGACGGCGGAAATCCGAACAGGGGAAGCCGCCTTGAGCATGCGCTAGGCGGGAGCTGTCGGTAGTGATGCTAGTGACCCCAACCTCGACCTTAAGCAGTCTTGCACCTTTGCAATTACTACTACAGCTTTTGATTACTGCTACGCTGGTATTATCTCGTCTATATTCCCACCGAATGAGGATTGAAGGATCCGTGGACGCTTATGTTTCCTTGACGGCTCGCAATGGCGACAGCCAACATTTCGGATGGCTTGATCAATGACGATGCTGGCAGTCGCCGCGAAAGAGCTCTGTTTCCGTCGGTGGGTTGATTCATTTTATAAAAAAGACCTTTCATAGGCTCGGAAGCTGACCATCGATCGATGGGATTAGAATCGCAAGCTACGACATCTACAAAGTGTCTCCGTGCGCAACTTGGTCATAAACCCCCCGAGCAGGGCTCGAGGGAAGACAATCGACGATGAGGACATTCCAAACTCCCTGCAGTCTCCTTCAAAGATACTCGCCCACGATGCAAGCCGATCATTACATCAATCGCGATCGTTCTCTAACCTCAAATCCGCCCCCACGTCTGGCGATCAAATTAACCGCACCGAGCAAGGACTCCCTTTGCGACAGGCTCGCCGAAAGAGTACACTACCATGGAGCGACCCCAACCCACAAATGAGACAGGTGAAATTGGAGGATATCACCCGCGGCCGCATGGCAAACACCTGGTTTTCGATCCATTGCGACGGTCTTGTCGAGCCTGTTTACCTGAGTGAGGTTGTTGAGGATGCGATGAATCCCAATTTCAGAGCTTTCGATCTGAATATGTGTGGGCCATTGGTTTCTCGTCTTGATCATCTGACCCTTAAACTGTGGGTGAAGGCGGCAACAATGGATGATTACATGGTGTTGGTGGAGTTGCAACTACACTTGCAATCCCTTCAATTCCTGGGTCGCTCGTTGGATAGCTTCCATCAACCGCTTCCTGCTAATTCCATTTTGTTTCATTTTCCGGATGGTGTGTACACTAGCCTGACAGACATACCGCCTGTATGGGCGCCCGTTCCTACACCGAGTTCCAAATCCTGTGATACAGCGGCTCTGCCGACGTCATCGTACGACGCGTTGATGCGACTCGCGAACCTTGATGAATGTATTCAGGATGCTTTGGTTACCAGGGAACGGCTCGAATCCCAGATAAACTCAATTTTGGAAAAGAACCAGCATGCCGTACGGACTGCAAGTGATGCCTCACGAGCGCAGGATAAACTCTCGCTCACTAGAGCCGCCGTTGCCGCCGAGCGGAGACAGCTACGTTTGGCCAACAAACGCAAAGAAGAACTGATCGCTAGTATCAAGGCTAGAAAGGAAGCTATGGCGCATGGAACCCGCACTCGGGAAAAGGTGCATGGCCATCTTCCTGACGCGCGGGTCAAGCTGGGTTCTTGCATGAAGCTGCTAGATCAGAATACGGAGGAGACCAAAGGACAGATCCAGCGCATCTCTGAAGATCTACTCGACATCTACCCAATTGAGCCGATCCCTGATAAGCCGCTTGCTTTCACCATCGCTGGTCTGGGTCTTCCAAACTCGAATTTCACAGATGTGGACCGGGACGCGGTAGCAGCAGCGCTCGGATATACCGCGCATCTCGTGTACTTGCTGTCGTTTTACCTCTCCATACCCGTGCCCTATCCGATCACGCCGTCCTCGTCGAACTCACTGATTCAGGATCCTGTGTCTACGGCTCTACCGCAAAGAACGTATCCCCTTCACCCGGTAAACGTGCATTATCGGTTCGAGTACGGAGTGTTCCTTTTGAATAAGAATATTGAGTTCTTGCTGAACAAGCAAGGGTTGCGTGTACTTGACATTCGACATACGCTCCCCAACTTGAAATACCTATTATACGTCTTGACGGCGCGGTCGTCGGAAATACCCGCACGTAAAGCTGGAGGTATCCGGGGGCTATTACCAGGGCGGCTGACACCAAGCCTCTCCCGCCAGGGCAGCGAAGACAGCGTTGCATATGGCGAAACCGTTCTTCCCCGAAGAGGAATGAGCCCCATGTCGAAATTCAATGGGGAGATTACTCAAGACAAGGGAAAGAAGGGCATTGCTGCCTTTCCGAGCGCTTCAGCATCGTTTGTGGCTTAACGGGCAACAGGGCCGATGTAACTGCATTAGTGGCCACTAATGTATGAAGTGGATGGGTAATTATAGCAGTAATTCGGGGTTCTCGTCCTCCCTGCATATAGCGAAGAGCACTGTACATATTATCGCCTTCTTTCAGAGGACTTACTAGTTAATATACAAAGGACAGGGGTTCAGAGTCTATTGGATTCCGATTGATAACAAGGTCACGATCACTGGATCAACCACCTCAGATTCCAATCCACTCGATGCAAGGGAACTCACTCCAGGCCTCCTCCTGTTCTTTTACCCCGCATCTGAATGAATTGTCTCAAAGACTAGAGGGCTTCCTTCTTCGATTGAGCCTTCTTTTTCTCTTTGATCTTTGATGATTGATCTCACCGTGCAGTTTAAAAAGTCCCCGACGGCGGCTGATAAACGGCCTCGAACTCCAACTTCCCCACCGCTTTCTGGCGGTCGTCCTCGCTTTGCATCGGCAATCCCCAGACACGTCTCCATCCACTTTGTTTGCGCCTGCTCTAGGCGCTTCTCCCTGGCGATATGATGGCAACGTACGATGGCCAGCAGGAGAATGGCCACAACTCTCGCGAAACATCCGCCCGCAGATCGACCTCCCCTCAGAACCACCATCGTCGCGGCTACCAGGCCTGCGATCCGTGTCGCAAACGCAAAGTCAAGTGTGACCTTGGGAGTAAGTATAAATCTTGCCGAGAAGTCGGGAGGTACCCGAGGCAATTCCGTGACATGAGGCGTTCGGAGGCTGACTTGTGCTTGTCTTAGGTGTTGATAATCCCCGCCCTCCACCATGTGTACGATGTCGACGTGAAAGCAAGCGCTGCGAGTTCTCTTCCACGCGGCGCAAACGCAAGACTTCCGACGTTGAGCCTACTGTTGACGATGTCCTCCGGCGCGATAAGCGGATGATGATCGGGAGTTCTGCTTCAAGAACCAATGCCTCTCCCAGCGATCGATCATCGTCATATGCGCAGGCCGAACCTCACACATTCGATGCGCCCAGTCAGCCACAACAAAAGTGGCTCGACAAATCCCCTTCTAACGGCCATCTGCCCTTGCCAAGCGCTAGCCAGCATTACACCCCTAATGCATCTATATCTACTTCTACGAACCAGTTCTCCGACGTACGAAATACAAGACACCCCGTTTACTCTGTTGGAGAGAGACCATCTTTATCCAGGTTCAGCCTTGAGGGTAACCAGCCCATGATGAACCGCACCGCTGTTGAGCTCCTGTCGCCTGCGATTAGTAACAGCCACGACGCTCTTCATCTCCTGTCGGAGGCCGCGGGAAGAACGGAGGACCTCAACCGTCAAAGCCTCGAGAATCGATATGCAGCGACACGGCAGTCAGCCTCCTCATTCGCCTCCCCGATCTCCTCTATGACCAATGCCGGAACTCCACGAAGCGCAGGTGGGTCTTTCTCACGACAGCATCCGTCAGGAACCGCACATACGGGGAACTATTACCAGGGCAGTGGGTTGGCTTCCGGAGAGCCACATCCCGACACTCGCGATCGAACGAGCTCTGCAGGCCGGCCTTCGGACTCGGGCTACTTGGATGCTGTCAAGGCATGGTCTCGGTTGCGCTTTGTTCGGGCTGGCTGGCTCTCCGTCGAGGAGTCCATGGCCTACGTAGCATAGTAAGTCATTGGTACTATTTGGATTACTATTTACTGACTTAGCTCTCAAGCTACTATGAGCACCTGGCACCTTTGAGCCCGATAGTCATTCCAGATTTTTCTCACCCATCTACACATCGCACTCTTCTAACCGATGAACCGGTATTAGCGGTCACGATGCTGACAGCTGCATCGCGGCATATGAAACCGAACGGCGACGGTTCACACTCTCGAGCTTTTTACATTCATGATCGACTCTGGTCGTATCTGCGTGGGATGATTGAACGTTTATTCTGGGGACAAGAGAAATTTGGAAACGGCATCGGTATAAACAAACCTCGGTCCTTTGATCTAGCGCCCACGGCCAGTATCGGCCACAAGGGTAACCTGAGGTCCTTGGGTACCATTGAGGCGCTGCTTATTCTTACCGACTGGCACCCACGGAATCTACACTTTCCTCCGGGTGACGACGAAAACGCATTGCTTGACCTAGACGCGAATTCTCAAGCGCGGTTTGAAAAAGACCTGGAAAATGATGGCGATAGCACCGCACATCGAGTTAGCGGTGCGCCTGAAGGCAGAGTCGCTTTTCAGACATGGCTGGAACCAGCGTGGCGGTCAGATCGGATGTCCTGGATGCTGCTCAGCACCGCGCAAGCCCTAGCCTTTGAACTAGGAGTATTTGACCAGAAGAATGATGCCAAGGCTTCGACTGAATCTCCGGCTGAACAGACTCGGAAACGTCGGCTACGGCGGCTGATTCTTGTGTACATCACACAAAGCAGTGGTCGATTGGGTATCCCGTCTATGCTTCCGCTACCTCAATGGGCAGATGATATCCAGCCTACGCCACTGACTGGCTCAAAGGCTGACGAGGTTGATAAGATGCACGATTGCTGGCTTGGAATCTCAAAGATCATGTACCAGAGCAATCAGCTGCTATTCGCATCCAACGAACAGACCTCGGATCTGATACGGAGTGGTCGCTACCGGGACCAGATCGACCGCTTCCAGCCTTTTCTTCGAGAATGGCGGCAAAGCATCAATGCCACTGAGTGTAAGTGACTCCTCGGCGTGACTGCCCTTGCTAATCATGATAGTGCATCCCGCAATGAGGCATATTTTGATGATCGAATATGAATATACTCGTAGGTATTCTCCGGCATCACATGACTTTGGCTGACGCTTTGAAGGTTTATACGTCAACTCGCTGGCTTTGCAAGCAGTGGTCGATCGGTGGACCACAATGTCGAGCGAGGAGGCCCAGAAGACAGGTTCTTCGTCAGGTACAGGATCGTACAACTTGCTGATGGAGCTATACCGCGTCAATGAGCCGTTCATTCAAGAAGTTGTTGATGCATCACGGAAGATCCTGACAACGGTGCTCGAGGGGCTTGTGCCTGGTGATCATCTAAAACACGCGCCTGTTCGAACGTGCTTCCGAATCCTTTCGGGGATGATCTTTATTCTCAAGGTATGCTTGAATTTGGCGTCTTGACATATGAATCTAACAGTGGTAGACCTTCACTCTTGGTGCAAAAGAAGACGACGTGCGCGTATCGCTAGATCTCCAAGACCGCACCGTCGAAGCTCTTCGAACATGCGTTGTAGATGACGTTCATTTAAATCACACCATCGCTCGTCTACTGGAACTCTTGACCAGCAACATCCGGACTCGCTTCCTTCGTTTCGCCCCTCTAGACCGCAGCGGCGACGGCGAACACGAACGTACCTCTGCCCCGAACTCTCGAGCACATTCCCCGCGACCTCATGAAGGGCCGCAAAATCGCCGTGATGGCCTCCAAAACCACACCTGGACAACCGGGCTTGGCCATTCAAGCCACTCCCAAAACATCGGCTACGCTGACACCCACCCGCCGACTACAACAATGACCTCAGTTAACGACCCGCTTGCCGGAATCCCATCGCAGCCTATTAACTCCTCCAATATCAACGTCTCATTCATGCCGCCGCCGCCATCCGTCTATTACAACTTCTACGAGCCGCGCACAACACCCCCTTCAAGCGAGATGGACGGGTCACAAATGCCCTCGCATTCGATGAACGAGAACCAAAATACCCATCAGAATACTAATCCCGGGGTTTCCGATTGGTTCGCCCTGCCACTGGATCAGTTTTTCAATAGTTCCACCGCGGTCGTGGACCAGGGACTCGGAGGGACAGGACCTATGGTGGGCGAGTTCGACATGCTCGAGGTTCTGCTGAATGAACAATATGATGGAAACGGCGAGGGTCTTGACTCTGGTGGTGGGAATCTCTCCAGTCAGTTTATGCAGTCGTAGTTTGGGATATGATCGTCTTTTTTTGTAAGTTGGTACGATTCTTTTGTGTTGGAATACCCTGATGAGTATATGACTTGGCTTTCTGGGTTCGCTACTGTTGTTTTGTTTTCATGACGCCAAGACAAATGTGGACGTTGTATCTCTTTTCTTATAACCCATCCTTGATTTCATTCCTGGGTACTACGGTGGTATATGTCGCTTCAGCGTCTGATTATTTTAGCATGCTTGATTATAAAAGTATATATGCATAGCATAATATGTCATATAAAAGTATATATGAATAGCACAATATGTCATGATTCCCAAGAATTAATTCAGAGCATAAGCCATCGGAATTCTACGTTCGTCGCCAACTACCTGTTTCTAGCAAGTCAGTTAGGGCTAGCTTTGAGTCTCAAAACTGGACTTCACTTCACCTAAATCATGTCGGTTTTAGCAAACATAGAATCTACCCGTAGTGAGAGTGGGAAGTTTAAATAAATAAAGCACAAACCAGAGGCCAAGTGTAAAAAGTTAACAAACATGCCTATGCGGCGCCAGAAGCTGGTGGTTAGGGCTAGAATGACTGCACAATCATGTATGTCTTGATTTATATGTTTTGTAGACTAGCTATACTCCACCAAGACTCTAAAATCACGATGATCATAGCATCATGAATACGTACTTTGATCTGCTTATTTTCTCCTCGTCCTTCCCGCATTCACATCTACAGAATATTGAGACAACTCAACAATGTCCTTCACAGTCTCAGAACACTCCGTCGACTGCCAATATATACGCGAGTACCCGCGTGCCACGAGTCCCGAAGATGCACCGTTGAAGCTAATAGCTAAAAAGTACACAACCCTGATAACTCAGAACCTCAGCCAGGGAATGTGACACTGCTTGGGATTTCTGGGGTGGCGATGCCCACGGAAATACACGAGCCTCTGTGGGAGGAGCTGCTGGTGAGTGGAGTGCAGAATGAAAAGTATTTGGGGAATAACTGTATGTCCCGTCTTCATTATGGAGCTGAATACATACATTGACATGTATCATATCGGGAAATATACCGCATCTATCTCTCCTTAATCCATCTCCCTCTCACAAGAAATCTCGACCTACCTGCGCCCAAACCCGCAACCACACAAACAGCTCGGTCTCCCGCACGAGGCAGACAATAATGACGGTGATAGACCAACCCCGCCACACGGTCCATTTCGCGTGCCGGATATACATGGAGATCTTAGTAGGAAACAGCGGTTTTACCGCCCCAAATCTCTTCTTATTTGGCGGTTACTCCCGTTCGTACGACCATCTGTGCTCGACATCAGTGGCGCAGAGCGTGCCCTCTCCCAGTTCGGACACCAGGCGCGGGCATCAGAGAGAACAGGGACTGAGTTCGGAGGGAGTGACGGGATGGTTTGTAGCCGGGTTAAGCATGCTACTATCAACGAGATAGGACATAACCCCCCCTGGAGAAGGTGGCCGAGACGGCGGCGGTGATGGGGCCGTAGATGGCGGGGGACATTCAGCGGTGGAAGGAGGAGGAAAAGCGGATTCAAGACGGGCGGAAAGACTCGCCTGTTAAGAAGAGATTAGGGCGGTCGTCTGAGTGGAAGGCGTCTTTGGATGTTGGTCTTGCGGAATTGCCGAGGGAGAGGAAGAAGACGAAGCCAAATGCTAAAGCGAAGCTGTAGCTTGATCGCTCATTCATACTCCTTTTAAGGATATCAAACTTAATATATAGAGAGAACTAATACCACATTGTCGTCTACTAGGATTGCGAGACTGGGCGTCGGATTCTGTATGAGACGCATCCACTTGTGCATGTGTAACCCTAACTCCCCTTGGTGGGTAGCTTTCTACAACCGAAACACGCGTTACAACATCTACGCAAATAACGCGATCCAACTAGGCAAATAGTACAGGATATAGATTGAAAATTTATTTGCTAATTTAATAATCGTCAACTAGCGGTCCCAGCGCATGACGACGTACTATCCTACCTAACCCTAACAAGCGTCATGAGATCGCCATCTATTAATCAACAATTGGACTACCTCTGGAACAATCCATGTTTACATAAAACCTTTAGTACGCACAGCTTGGTAAATAGTTCAATAGCAGGGCTAATGCATTACGTATACGGTCGCTCTCACGGTAGCTAGAGGCATTTAGTACCGTATAGGAGGCATTTCATTCTCAAACCAGGAGGGCGCGACGGGGTATCAGTATCTACCTAGTTAGTCAAGAGTCCTTAGTATAGGAAGGAGATATATAGCGGCGTACCTTCCTCATAAGCAAGGCATTACATCTTGAGACAAGGAAGGCGCAATCGGCTGCTGGCATACAGATCTAGCGGAGGAAGGAGCTGTCGTCACCGTACCTTCCTTACAAGCAAGATATTACAATCTAACAATGGGAAGGTGCGGTTGTGAGCCCCTGCCTAACTAGTCAGGGTTAACCTACTGCGGGAAAGAGGAAAGAGCCACCCGCCACCGGTCCTTCCTCGAAAGAAGACATTGCACTTTGAAGGCACGACGGGTTAGCTCCTGCCTACATAGCAAGCTACTAATATCTACCGTAGGTAGGAAGGAGCCACCTGCACCGTACCTTCCTCGTAAGCGAGATATTGCATTTTGAGATAAGGAAGGCGCGACGGGGGCATCCGCAGAGATGTGTTGTAGGAAGGAGCAACCCATCACCGTATCTTCCTTACAATTAAGGTATTATGCTCCATAGCCTCCCATCTGCAAAGTGCAATAGAGCCACCTATACTTAATGTACTGACTCATTACTCACTTATATAAGTTGTAACAGGTTATAGTTAGTAAGTTAATGTTAGCTGACTAGAACTAGTGGCTCGGCTTGGCTCTTCTCCACAATATAGAAGAAGTATAAAAACCCTATGTACATGTGCTAGGTACGCTTCACATGATTCATATAAAAAGAGAAGTTACTTTGCCTGGTAGGTTATGCCTATGATCAAACCGTCACTGGGTAGTAGTATTCCCATTCGTCGCTCCTATAAACACTACCATGACAGCCGCATAAGTCGCCGCCGCGACCAAAGTCTCGACATTCGACACACGAACGGCAAAGGAAAGCACAAAGGTGAACAAAAGAACGGTAATCGAGACAACAACAAGACTCTTCGTCCGAGACGGGTTTAACGTCATGATAATCATCGGAACAATCAGAAATACACCGCCCGTAAACGCAACCAGGAACCGAGCCAGTCGATCGACGAATGTAGAAACCGTCTTCGGCGGCTTGCCCTCGCCGTACTCCTTTTCCCGGGCGTGGTATTCCTCGCTGGAATAGGCCAGGCCGGAGGGGAGGTAGCGCATCAGGCCCCGGCGGAGAGGGTCGATCTTTGCGTCGGCTTCGCTGAAGTAGCTGTAGTGGGAATAGAACGAGGGATTATTGTCCGAGAGCCCGGAGTGGAAATACCGCTGCATCAACCAGCGGCGCTCTCGGGCTTCGTTCTTCTCCATATCTTTTCTACTCCGGAGGAAGTGGTAGTTTTTTATTGCGGTGACTGGCCTCAATCGTAAGTATAGATACCTAAGTGAAGGGGGAAAAAGCACATCAACCTTTTGGGTATCTTACCATAATCCTCTAAAGTTGTTTTCAGCATATTCAGATCATCATCACCTGAGAGCGCGTTCGGGTCTTGGATTCGGCCCTTCAGCCGGTTCAGATCGAGTTCCACTCGGACGATATTGAGTCGCTGGAGGAACTCGAAGCGCATAAAGTGAAAATCTTCCTCCTGATCGAGCGACCGATTCACATAATCAACTAGGTTCTTCTTCTTCTCGCACTGAACTTCCATGGCCGATGGGTTTACTTGCAATATTAGCTGCCCATAGAAGCAATAGCCAGACTGGGCCTTAGATCAATGGATTCTGAGAGAGGAAGGTTGGGGGCGCGAGGCTCGATTTTGGGTTCTCAGCCACCAGGCTGTACCTATGCATGCACTGCGCCTCACACCAGGAAGATGATTGCTCAGATAACAACACGAGGCTGTTGACGTCTTTAGGAACTCGGAATGATCATTTAAAGCGGCCCTGCCTGCCCCGCCATGACTCTGCTCTTCGCCGCAAATCGTGCTCATCACTTGCTCAGCCGCGCTGAGTTTTGCTTAGAGGCACACAAGTGAATCTCAGTCTACAATGTCTTGGTCACACAAACAGACCCCCTATGAAGCCCTTGGTGTCGACAAACATGCGACATTGACGGAACTCAAACGCTCTCATCAGAAATTGTTGCTTAAGTGTCACCCCGATAGAGTCAAAGATGAATCTCTGCGCAGCCAAGCACAGGACCAGTTCCAGATAGTCCGGGAAGCGTACAAACTACTGTCGGATGATCAGACTCGGGAAAAGTATGACAATAATATTAAGTTAGGGGAGCTCAGAGGCAAAATGGAACTGCGTACTGACTCAAGCGTCACCTTTGAGTCTGATTCTGATGAACCAGAACGTATCTACTACACACGCGTCAAAAACCGCCGTACGCCTCGACGCAGTTTTAGATGTTCTCCGATTCGAAAAGATGACAGTGCGGTCTCCTATCCTCCCACGTCCATGAAGTCTCCCATGAAGAATTACGAGCGTCCCCGCTCTGCCTCATCGGTTGATGGACAACATTCTAGTATTCCGAGAAGGCAGTCGGCGAGCTCATTAGGCTCCAGGGCATCGGCTGGTTCCAGAGCATCTCGAAGCTCGCAGGTATCTGACGGCTCAGTCGACGAAGGGGAATCACTGTTCCACGCCATCGATAACTTGATTAATGGCCATCTCGGCTACCTAGGTGCAGGCAAGGGCAAAGGCAAGGGCAAGGGCAGGCTTTTCTCATCGAGCTCCAAGACAAATCCGAATTCCGCACTGGGGAGCTATAAGAGCGCCGTCGTCGAGTTTCTCTGGGCTGTCCACTATCACTACCACTACCTGAGCAAATCCCAACAGGCTGAGGACTCGGGGATGATCAGTGAGTGCCTACCTCACCCTTCTCTTCCCCTGACTATACGGGATTATTATCCCTGATCGTCTCATTTGTTGCTGTCAAAGGCTAATTTTCCCTTTCCTGCCCTTTTTTTTCTTTTTCAAGAAGTTAAATCACATGAAAAGCTCGTCGTTCTGTACGATGATCTGAAACTCGCAATCACAAACATTGAATCCTCCACCGCCAATCTTAACTTAAGCAAGGTCCCAGACAACATCTACGAACAACATCGCGGACGTCATGTTGAATTCCGTAGTCGGTTGATCGATATCTGTGACATCCCTATCTCTGTACCTCACATCTGCACCACGACGAAACCGAACTCGGTTACCTCCAACGACTGCGACCTCGGTGATCATGGAATTACCGGCGATGGGCCATTCGCATCTCTTCTAACCAAAGACAAACTGTCCAAGACGTTTAAGAAACGGAGAAAGCGCTGGAACTTTTGGAAAAGGGGCCCGGGTAGCCCTAAGGCCTCCCCTCCGCCCCCAGATATAGTGGTTTATACATAGCGGAATATGACTTGATGATATCCTCTCTAGTTCACTGTAGGAACTTTGCTCACAAAGTTCCCTTTCCACTTGAGCTGCCTTCTTAGTATAGATAGCGACAAGGTTGGATCATGAATATCACCGTGGAGCGCATCACTGCAACGTCGTTGAGTAAAGGCAACCCAAGGCCTTGGTGATCTTCCTATGTGATTTGAGGACTTCCGCTCCCATTAAAACAAGGTCATAACACCACCAGCCCACCTCTACTTGCACACTTTTTTTACTCCTCCCGTCCCCAAGCAAACCCCGTTATAATTCCAACATCCGGACCCCCCAGCTCAAAACAGTCCACACACCCAAGGTCAGTCACACAAATCCCTGTCCAAATTGAATATGGAAAAATACATATATATATATATATAAAGAGAGAGAGAGAGAGAGAGAGAGAGAGAGAGAGAACGAACATTGTCAATTTGCACCAATTGGGCGATACCTAGCTATCTTGCAAGAGATTCCTCGTATGGGCTCAAAGGCATGATTGATGCGCTATGTGGTACAGCAGCTAATCATGTCAAAGAACTGGCAAAGAACTGGCCATTTAGATGTGATCTAGAGTCTGATGCTCCGAATTTTGGTGATAATCCCCGAAGAGATGCTGCTTTACTTGATTATCACGATGAATGTCATGGTAGAGTATGTACTCTGCACCAGGAGATCAAGTTGAAACTAGGGCACTCTTGTAACCGCTGATCAATCGACGTATCTATAGAAGCCATGTATTTTCCGGACTTATCAGACGCTATCATCAACGTCCTCGACTCCCGATCCTCCTCCAATGGGTCCAAAACAACGCCGAGCAGCGATATGTAGAGGTAAGCGCTCCAAGCATATAAATCAATATTTACCAATATCTTCTCCCGGAGTTCTAGTCGTAGATTGGCAACCCGTCTCCACGGTGTTATATCGATCGATTCCCGACATGGCTATAGGAAAACAAGCTGGACATCACATATCCTCCAACTGGTCGAGTACGCTTCCCAGGTTCGACACCGCGAGTGGAAGTCGCTGGGTCGTCTGGAGACGCGGTTCTGGCCGCTGCAGGGGCGGTATTATTGGTTAATGGATGCTGACAATATACATGGTGTCTATAGGGGTTTGAGTCGGGCGATGGAGGCTAGGGGGTTATAGCCTGGTTACAATTAATATGTAACGTAGGATTCGGGCATGGTGTTAGTGATTACTCTTTTTAAATCTGTTAAAACTTTTACGTACGTACCTATTTGTTGGCCTATGTAAACCACCAAAAGGATACAATAACCGATATTGCCCGGGGCAGAGAACAAGAGAATATTGACCGGTGTGGTATTCCACTGATAAGTCATTCGGTACTCTAATAAAATATAGGATTATATTAATCCCTAAGCATTAGAAAAGACGCCTATACTAAGAGATACCCGATTCCGGGGCCACGAAAGGCAGATAAATTAGTTAACAACCACTAAATTCAAATTAATCGATTCTAGTTACAAGACAGAAGATAAACTGATGTCTTTAGAACAATTAAAAAGGTGTATAAAATTATTATATAAACAATAAGTAGTACCTGACTCAACCTAAAACCTACTGGTTCAAATTATTAGGCTGTGGGTTGACCCAAAACCCACAGGTTAACAAGTCTAAATATAATATATATACTCTAGGTACAGTTCTGGTTACTATAGCACCTTAGCTTTCTCAAGCAGAATAGGTTGAAGCAGGTAATAGATATAGCAGGATTATAAACCCGCAAGAGAGAGCAGGGGTTGGATTTTAGGCTACGGATTTAGTGATTAGGCTGGGCTCTTGGATATCGGCATGGCATGTTCAGTAGCGACATATCAGAGAGCAGAGATGATAGAAACACAGCAGGCTTCACGGATACAGAAACTATACAGGACAAGCCCAGTATGAATAAGACTCACTCCCACGCTCTTCGGAGCGCCTCCATATATTCGTCTATCGCCAACTCCTTTCCATCCCGGCGCAGCTTATATGTCCCAGGAACGCCAGGCGGGGCCGGGACATTCAACCACTCATGGTCAGCACCACATGCATGGCTTGCAGCACCATCTCTTTTGAGAGCTTCTAGGCAATCACGACAGATATCTGCATTGCAGCGACGGCAGATATTACAATCAACAAAGTTCCCCCACATTTTGAGGCAGATGTGGCAGTACCAGGCAAACTTTTCATCAACCGCCGGCCAGGGAGACACCACCACCGGCCATGGCAACGCCATGCGCCCCGCTGGGGTATCGGATGTACCATCACGCAGGTCGAGTCGGGTATGGATGAGCTGGATAATGTTGATGGCATCGTTGTCATCACCAATGATAGCGAGGAGATGGCCGAGTATACGATAGATGCTCATAGCTCCTCCAGGCGTATGACGCGGCAGAAGAGTATTGCTGATGTATGGCTTAATATAGCGCCTGGCAAGGTCATCGCGCCCGTTAATCCTATGCCACACTGCCATGTAAATGGCGGGCTGACCGTCAAAAAGAGGGTCATTACTAGAGAGTGACTTAAGTTCGCTGTCACAGAGGCTCTCGAGCCCCTGCAGAATATGATCTTGGGTATGTCCACTCGCTTTGCAGGCATTCTCTAGGAGTCGATATGCGTATGCGGATGCAGCACGATTTCGGGCCCGGCAGAACCAGTTATACCCCGCTGAGTCCGGGACCATGCGTCGATTTATAATAGCCTTCCAAATTCTGACTGCTTCTTCTTCCTCATTCAAAAACCGGTCATACATGCTGGCCAGTAACTCTTCGAAGTAGCTAACACCCGCATGATCTTTCTCGATTGTCGCTACGAAAATCAATTCCAGATACCTCGACTCTAACCATTCCAATTTGGGAGTGTTTCTTGCCGAGACCGCGATAATTAACGGGATTTGCTTGTTGTCCCAAACAAACCAAAAGTGATAGTTATCCGTTAACAAGTGCCAGAAAATCCTGTCTGTTGAGTTGGATAAATATCTTCGGTCAATGTCCATGAATTTGTCCAATATAGCTTCGTCATTTCCGTCTCCCGACGCAACGAGGACCCGAAGACACAAAGAGACGGCCTTGGTTGTATATGTTGTGTTCGGGATCATGCTAGCCATCCAAAGCCATAATCTAGCTTTGGCGTAATCTCCTAGCTGGACATAGTTGGCTCCAATCTCGTAGCGGAACTCACACAGGTCCTCAGCCGTAACAGGTCCATCAACGATCATTCCGAGTTGGTGGCATTCGTCAAGCAGCCGGATCGAATCTTCTAGCATACCCTGCTGTCCGTATATGCGAGCAATATTTCTTTTTGCTTCCCATGTTGGTTCCAGCTGTAGTTGCGTATTGAAATGCTTAGCGGCCTCGTCAACATATCCATTTTCATACAGGCACTGGCCAACATTTTGATGCCAGCACGCATTTTCCTCGAGCTCTCCCCACTTTGCAGCTGTCATAATGTCATCAACGGACGGAATTGTGTACATGGAAAAAACACAGGGATCACCGCCATTTAGGAGCGTATAAACCGCCCAAATAACATACATGTTGAAGCATTGGATCGAGGACTTGACAAGCCACTCCCTAGCTGCTTCCCGCGCCAGTGGCACAAATAGCTGGGCGGGCATTTCAATACAGACCTGTATCCACTCCTGAAAACCAGTCTTCGATATGTGTCACGCACTCAGGGTCAGAGAAAAGCAAGATTACCATTTCAAGCGTTTCGCGGTTGAGGAACTCAATGACCGGAGTGCCCGCGCAGTATGTGTGGAACATCTCCAGATCAACGCCCTTCAGCATCTCGCACAGTAAAAAGACAATTTTTCCCTTTTCTAGTTGATGGAATTTGTCTGCAAGGCTGCAAGCGTGCCTTAGCTGGTTTGCCCACTCATAAAGGGCGAAGTTGCGCACGCTGGACATCATGAAGCCGGCTCGGAAACCCTCTAAGCCAGCTATTGACCACAGGCATGTCGTTAAGATCTTCGCCCTTGCCCGAATGATGTCAACTCCTACAGGTATGCCGCCATGTTGTCCGCCTACTTTTGGATAGTTCGGATTCCGGAGATAATCTTGGATGGAAGCGTGACAAAATATGACTGTTGTCGACCCCGGGTGGGAGTCGAATTCGTGCTCACCAGATAAGTCGCCATCATCATCGGACTCGTGCATTTGGTCTCGACCATCGCGTATCAGATCTGCAGTAGTCAAACCATCCTGCCGATTTAGGACAAAAAGCGAAGCGTACTGTGTACGGAGAACAGTCTCCAACCCCAAGATACTATCGTCAGCCTCGGACTCCATCTGTAAAATCTCATCAAGCTCACTTAGGGACAAGGGTCTGTCTGAACACGACACCCACGCGAGCATAGTATTGAGATTGGCGGCCTCTTCTTCATTTAATCTGGCGCTAAAATTCTCTAGGACATGCTGTAATATATCATTAAGGCCATTGGGAGCTTTCTGTAGGCTTTCGATCATGCTACTCGCCCTAGTATTCCGGGTCAATTCTGTTAGCATCAGGTCGACCCAGATAAACATGCCCTGGGCCTTCTCTATTAATGCCCTCTCGATTTCAAGCCGCTGCGGCTTCGGAACACGGCTTATGGGACGCGACTTTCGAATGCGCCTCTGAATATACGTCGTGATGTCCTCAGAGTTCTTACTCGAGTCCACGTAAATAGTCGGCACACGTTGCTCCAAGGCGTTCATCAAATCATCATATATGTCGGGCCTTCCAAACAGCATTATCTTGATTCTGCGAATAGACGAACCTGTTTTACCTGTTGTTAGCTGAGTTCTAAAAGCACGAATTAGTGATATGGTACTAACCATCCATAAGCCTTGATATTGCCTCTGCAAAGGTGCGACGGTCCTCTTCGAAAGATTCATCCACACCATCTAGGACGAGAAACAATTTGCGATCAGCGGGCTGAGACTTATCAATATAGTAGTTGTGAAATAGAATACGCCATGCCGCGTGTATGCTCGCAATGTCGTCGTTGGAGTGGCATTGAGTGTCAATGTGGGACCTGTAGGGGGGGTAGGCCTGATATAATTGAAAGGCCATATTCCGGAGAGCCTGTTGAAAACCCCTCGTCTCCAATCTGGTGTGTCTGAAGAAGAAATACATGACCGAAGTATGATGCGACTGGACATTTGACGGGGGATACAGCTCCTGAAGGTAGGAGAGGACATTGTGCGCAATGAAGGTTTTCCCGGTCCCTGGGCTGCCACAAACCCATAGTAATGGACTAGACCCTGTGTCTATCCAGGCCTCAAAAGCCTTCTCACGACGTATCCAGTCTCCTGTGCCAGAAACACGTCGTTTGCCAATGCTCTCGTAGATGTCAAGTGAATGTACAGAGGGTTGCAGAATCTCCTTGATGCGCTCGAGTTTCTCAGGGGACGGGGTCTCCCAATCAAGCCTTCTCTTCTCGGTCTTTCTGGGATTACCGTAGACTGTCACTTTCCTCAAGAGGATCTTCGCGTAGGCAGCTGCTGCAAGTGCTGCGTATCTTTGCCAGCTTTTTTGCTTGTGGGAGTCGCAGTAATCACAGATACCTCGCATGACCAAGCATGGTAGTAGATCCATAAGGCCGGCCGCTTCCATCTCGAAGCATAGAATTGCCATGTCTTGAGCAAGCAAGTCCCGCGTCTGCGCATCTTTTATAACCTGATTACCAGAAGCAATCAGTCCATAATGGACGAATGGAACACTGGAGCCCAGTTCAGTGCGGTTCTGAAGCTCCCCCTGATCGCACGCTGAACAGTCCGAATTACTACCTTCGTGATCATAGCCCGCCTTGAATAGCCAGTCTCGCTCCGGACGCGAAAACCCTTCTCGAAACTCTGGGTTGTTCTCCAGTGCAATCGACATTGTATTCGCCATCGCATGACTGACCATATATTCACTTCGTATCTGGGATATGGCTGTTAACAGGACTTGTGGAGGCTTGTTGAGCGTTCCAGTCTGCTGAAAGCGCCCATCCCGAAGCGCCTTTCCATAGTCATATTGAACCACACCTGAGGAACCATGTGTCGGAGTACTAATAACCACATCTCCAAGGCGAATGTCAGCCTTTGGACCGGGCACTCCTCCGCCGATTCCGACCATTAACCCAAACTGCAGAGCAGGAAATGTTGTTATCATCTGTGCGACCACAACCGCAGCTGATGTAGTTCCATAAACACCTGATGGTAGGCAGGCGATTGCCACGTTATGCCCCCCGATACTTCCAAGTACATAGGTATTGTCGTCCGATTTCACCTGTGATATCGTAGGGTGGACGTTATCTAACATGAGCTTTGCGGCAGTCAGCTCGAGCGGTAGGGCGCAAATCCACCCGACCGTGTAGTCCTCGTGAGTCAGGGCCATTTTTGCAGTTCATACATGAGCGAAGAGAGCGAAACTTTAGTAATGGGTAGGTTTCAAGGCAAAGGGTTCTTAGAGCGAGAAAAACACCACGATATCCGGCGAAGAGGCATCTCGCGGAGCGCGTCAGCATACTTTTGAGGGTAGTAACACGTCAGCAGTCAGGCTGTGGCATCCAAGCAGAAATAAACCAGCTGACACGACAAATAAGCAAATAGGCTGTGCAGGTAGAAGTCACGCAGTCTGGTGGTTGGTGTGACAGAACACTGCAATAGAGTTGTACATAGTAACTCCGGTTGAGGAATTGGTTGAGGTATCTGACAGATCCGATTCGACCGACTGAATGATGAAGGTCCCCAAACTCCAGACTCAGAGGGCCCAGACTCGACTACTTATGAAGTTATGATTCCTCTACTCCGTACGGAGTAGCTATCTTGCCATCGATGATTATAATGCAAGTGGGTCGATCCTCAACTCCAGTTCGGTTCAGTATCCGCCCGAGCGGGTCGACCCTTTCCGAATGTATATTTTTATGGTTAACAGTTATTTATCTGAGAGGCCGTTTCACTCTCTCCTCCGATATGGTGTAATGGTTAACATCGCCGTCTCTCACACGGCAGCTCGGGGTTCGATTCCCCGTATCGGAATTACTTTTTGCTCTTCTTGCTTGTATCTCGAACCGGAAGGAAATGTTTTTGCTACAGTATCTGGCTGTTCTGTTGTACAAAAAAGAACTAAGCCGCGTTGTTGTCATGGGTCTGTACGGAGTACTGTAACGCTACCGAACGTCAGCACGTGCCCGAAGTCGTTCAATATAAAGGTCGCGTCCCTTGCTTAAATTTGACATTGTCTTCACCCAGCTTTTACCACGATAACGATGTTTTGTCTGTGTGGTCTGCTTTCCAAGTGCCGTTCTTTCAGGCGACCTGTTTCACCCGTGCGGCAATTTGCTCAGTCAAATGTCCAACTGCTCGATTCAAACGTCAAACTCGAAGAAGAAACGCTTCCATGGTACACACAGGATCGCTCTTATCCCGTAAAAATCAGCGAAGTGTTTCAAACTAGGTATCAAGTACTTGGGAAACTAGGGTTTGGGGGATACTCGACGGTGTGGCTTTGCAGGGATCTCACGTATGTTTTTTCGATGCTGCTACGAAGAGTTGTTGCAAAAATTGATTATATCTTAGACATCACAAGTACGTCACATTGAAAGTGTTTGAACGTGATTCAGCCGAGGGCAAAAGAGAAGTCGAGGCCTATTCCCGCCTTCACGCTTCTAAAGCATCCCATGACGGGGCTAAGTTTGTTCGCAAGGCGCTGGATAGCTTCCAGATTGGCCATGCAGAAGGTCTCTCAGTGCCTTGTGCATCAGCCTCTTGGAATAAGCCTATATGACCTCCGAACCCAATTCAAGGCCAAAATACTACCGGAAAAATTGCTCAAGATGTCGTTGGTGTATATCCTACTTGCCCTTGATTACCTACACGTAGAAGCTGGCATCATCCATACTGGTATGTTGACTTTGCTCACCCCCAATCATTCCGCCCTAATGCGTTCTTTCTAGACATACAAGAAAAGAATATCCTGCTCGGCATTGAAGACCTTTCAGTCTTAGTTGATTTTGAGGAGGCCGAGAAATCTAGTCCTAGTCCCCGGAAGGTTGCTGGGGATCGGCTGATTTATACCTCTCGTAAACTCAAAAAAACAAAGCAGCATGGCCAGCCCATTCTATGTGACTTCGGCCAAGCTCGTTTTGGGTCGACTCGTTACTGTGGTGATATCCAACCATATATATACCGAGCCCCTGAAGTGCTACTGCACATGTCTTAGGATCACAAGGTTGATATTTGGAACATCGGATTGGTGGTAGGTGAATGCCTTTCAGCATGTTTGAAACGCAATTATAGCTAACAATGTAATCCAAGGCCTGGGACCTTTCCCAAAGAAAGCATCTCTTTTACGCTCGAGACTCAAAAAAACAAAACTCGGATGCTAATCATATCGCTGAGATGATTGCACTTCTCGGACCACCGCCACGAGAGATGGTAAATGGCAGCGATTATGCTAAAGGCTTTTTTGATCTTGAAGGTACTTTACCCGAATGCAAGCTTACACTTTCCCGCCACTAATCGAAGGCCTTAAGGTAATTGGAAAAGTGCCGTTCCAATCCCGTCAATATGTCTGGAGCAGCTTGAGGAAAATTTGCAAGGTGAACAGCAGCAACTCTTTCTTACCTTTATGCGGGGGAGAATAGAACCGAATTGCGACAGACTATGTACTCACTGCAGAGCCTTCATTAAACCCGACGCCTGTTGCGGAAACTTCGACACCTGCCTGTGTTAACAGCCGGCTGGGGCGGTATTTCGAGACCACCACGACAATGTCTTCGGTGTGCCGATTTACTACCCATACGCACGCTGGGATTTTCTTCCCCCTCCTTAATAGCTGGCCAAATATGCCCTGGGTTGGATTAGCTTTAGTCGGTGGGTGCAAGATCTGCAAGATCACCAGCAGAGAAGAACTAATTACCTTGGAACTGGGCTCGATGTGTGGTGGTACAGGAGGGAAATCACTCGTCTCCGTCAGCGTCTCGGGGGAAGGGAGATTGACGACTGGCGTTGAGCTTTCCCCGTCATCCTTGATCTCTTCTGCATCCAATTCCCCATTCTTGTGGCTACCCTCACTCGCAGCTGAGATCATACCTTCCTCGCCAGGTTCATTCCAATGCAGAGGACGTAGCATGAATGGGACGTGCATAACGTCAAACATCACATCTTCGGATTCCAGCTCCCTCCCCAAGTCACGGGTAGTACCCGATGAAATGCTAGATGTGATTTTCTCCAGGTTAGACAGTCGGCCACGGCCGGTACTGATGCGGTGTTCCGAGTCGCTCAAGTGACCTAAATCAACAGGGACATCGGTGAGGATGAACAGCAGTCGCTCGTCGACAGGGCGATTCTTCGGGACTCCCTTCGGCCAGCTGAACGGTAGTCCACGGAGTTTGCCAAATCGGTTGCTCCCTATGGTATGCGACAGGCCTGGATCTAGTCTGATACCCTGGGGACTCTAAGCGGATATCAAAGAGATCGCCCCAGTTACGTTGATGTCGAAGGCGAAGACATAGATAAGATCGTGGCCGTTGTTCCTCAACAAGATGTAGGCCCGATCTCCCTCCGTTACGTGGTCGTGTCCGAGCTCGGGCTTTATTCTGGTGGCAGGTTGTCCGTCCTGCACGAGGCCGACCTCTACCTCCACGCTGTGTGTGAGCAGCTCCGTGGGGTCATCGGTTCTCAAAGATAGCAAGTGCTGGGCGCGGGCGGTTTTCTCTGCATCGGCGACGATGTCACGGTAGGGTTGCGTTTGATCCGCTTGGTCGCCACCAACATAGCGCCGCGCGATTTGTACGCCGCGGTTTGTAAGAAGAGAAACCCAGTCAGATGACTGGTGAAAGCGCACCAACGGCGATTGGTCATCGCCGTCGCAACAGATCTTCAGATAGTTGGACTTATCAATCTCCTCTGCGAGGGCGCTGAGTCCCGGACTGTGCAGTTTGACAGGCCACTGGTGAAGAGCCTCCGATTCCAGGAAACAGATTGCGCCTTCCGGGGGAATGCTCCCGTTTCCGCTCAATGATAGCTCGACTAGTGCGCGAAAGGCTGTTACATGCGTAACCGTCGCTTCAGCTAGACGTGTTCGTGCATCCACCCGAGTCGCTTTCAATCAAGGACCCGACAGAATACCGATTCCCCTGGACAATACCCGCCACGGCACCGGCTTGGATTACCGGTGCATCGTCTTCCATCTTTAGTAACAGCACCTGGGAAGGCATCTCCTTTATCGAAAAGTGCAGCCGCGTCGCAGGGCCTTCCACCTGTGGATGCTGACCAGGAAACATTACATTAACAAGCTCGCGAACACGCAAGGCCGTGCTCCTCCAACTGGCATCGTGTCTATCAGCTTCTTCGAGTACCCGAACCAAAGCTTCCGTAAGAGCCCCAGTCCATTCACCGCGACCATTCCTGTATTCCCAGGCTGTTTCGAGGGGAGCAGCTGCGGCAATTCGAACCGCATGCGGGTTCCCAAGTATCTGGCCATCCGCCTCGTCACCCCCTGCTCGGCCGTCCTGAAGCGGCTTGTCTACTACCCGTGCAAAGTTGTGATAGTCCTGGACCTTCGGCAGGCTTTTGGGAACAGCGTCCTCTCCCAAGCCTGGGTCGCGAGCCATGCCCCCTGCATGGCAACAGTCGAGAATAATCGTCACATTTCGGCTCTTGTTGGTCGTCCGCTGGAGCAAATACGACATCTCCACGTCGAGCATCCCGCGAAAATCGTCGCTCTTACTCTGGTCATAGTCGACGGGCACCAGGAACTGATAGTGCCACTGTTTCCCGTACTCCTCGTGTTCGTCTCGCATCTTGCCATCCTCGTGTCTCGGGCGCGTCACCAACCCACCATGTCCGGAATAATAGATGACAACCGCCTCGTCCTTGGATATGTGGTCGATGAAATTGTTCCATGCATTTCTGATTCCGTCACGCGTTGCATCGCGGCCGTAGCAGCGAGTAATTTCGAAGCCTCGCTTGCAGAGGACGGTGGCAACTGCGTCCGCATCGGAGACGGGCCCTCGAAGGCCCTGAAATGGGCTAGCGATGAGTAGTGCTCCTCCTGCGGCAGCCATACTGTTCTCGATGTTAAGCAGATGGCTCTCGGGTTGGCAGCGTTGTCTCCTGTCATCAGCTAAATCGCGAGGCAATCGATGAGCAAGCACGAGACGTTGCACGAGCCATTTACTGACGCGTCGAAGCCGAAGGAATATTTACAGGCGCACCCTGAATGGACAATGTCTGTTATCACCTCAGCCATGACCGGGGTATACGCAGATGATTCCTTCAGCCAGGCACCTCCTTGCCCCGTCCAGCTGAATAATGGTGCAACCCTCGCGGGGTAGTTCAAAACCAAGCGACGTCTGAAGGACCGGGTAGCTGGAGCTTTCCTCCGCAGTGAATTTTAGAGCCCGTTCTGTCACCAAGATTCCTTTCTCAAGGTCTTCCATGTCTCGAAATCGTATGTAACGCGACAGGCAGATCGAGCTTATAGTATGATTTACCGGCGGAGATGCCGCAGACTTGGAATTGATGTACGTGAGCCTCGTAAACTGGTCAGACTTGTTTAACCGCCACCTTAATTGTGCAGCTTTGGCTGCCCGCTCGGCAAAGATAGTCGCTGCTTCCAGGGACTCGGTATCTCCCGTGCGCTCATAATGCTTGTGAAGGGAACTTCGGTTGCGGCAGAAGCAGCCCGATCTCGCGGAGCAATACGAGACTCTGCTGGCGAGGGCTTTGGTGCCGATTGCAACCGGGTCGCGAGTGCGGCAGGAGGAGCTGTTGAGCGAGCGTGTCGAGGCTGTCACACAGCTTGAGGAAACGCCGGAGCACCTCCAGCACAAGGGCTTCTTCCTCCAACCTACGCCCGCCGAGCTGCAGCGCCATGCGGCTGAGGGACCCATTGTCATCGTCAACGTCACGGACCTTGGAAGCGACGCCATCATTATAGCGGAAGAGGAGATACGGGCAATCGCGCTCCCGGAAATGACTCTAGGACAAGTCCCCTCCACGCTCAGGGCACGCATCGGCAGCTTCCGAGGGCTGGATATCCGGGGCGAGATGGCGTACGCGGACCGCGATCTAGCGACCGACCTCGACGACGGCGCCACGACGATGACAGACAGTGACATTATCCACTGGCTCTGGTCCACGTGCATGAGCAAGGTGCTCGCCGAGCTCAGGGCGATGCGCGTGCTGCCCTCTCGGGATACGCGAGTCTGGTGGATGGGGCACGGGCATCGCCAGCGGACTCCCGTTCCATGTGGCGGGGCACCACGTACCAGGCTCCACAGAGACAACGCTGGACCATTGCATCCCATCATACACACCTGGAATCAAAGCTCTCGGCTATGCGCGCGAGTGCGCGTCTAGAGCAGTAGCGCAGTCAACACTCACCGGGCAGACACCGACGACGACGTCCATCCTCGTCGTGGCGATGCCAACAACGCCCGGCTATACCCCTCTCGACGGAGTCCGTGCAGAGACCACAGCAATCCAGGGCTTAGCCGAGTTGCCGGACTCCAAAACAACAAGCGAGCACCGAGTCCTGCGGTATTCCGTGAAGGCCCTCGAACACCCATCCCAAGAAGACACCCTAAGCGAGATGGGGAATCACGACATCATCCACTTTGCCTGCCACGGCATGTCCGACCCAACAAACCCATCAGGTAGTCATCCACTGCTGCAGAGAGCAACGTGCGCGAGTGGGAAAGAAGAAGACGAAGAAAACAAACTCGCAGTCGTCGACCCACTCACAGCGTCCGACATCTCAAATTCCAACTCCCTGGGGAGGGCGTGGATTGCCTACCTATCGGCGTGTTCCACCGCGCAGGTCAGGGCGGACGCGTTCGTCGACGAGAACATCCATCTCGCAAGCGCATTCCAGGTTGCCGGATTTGCGCATGTGATTGGGACGCTGTGGCGTGCAGACGACCGAGCCTGCGTGCAACTGGCGCTGTATTTCTACACCACACTAGCCAATATGCCAGATATACGCACGACGGGTGCAGTTGCCAGTTCGTTGAGGGAATCCGTGCTGGAGCTGCGGCAGCATTTTATTGATGCGCCGAGTTCGTGAGCGCCTTTTGTGCATTTTGGGGCTTGAAGCTTTTGGTCTATCCAATGTATAAGTGGGTTAGATAGCCATATACGAACGAGTAAGAACGTAGCACGCCTAAGGATCTAATTCTTCTCAGCAAGCCAGACAGAGCTACCTGTCCGTTCTAAGTTTTATTATATAAACGAGCTATTAACTCTACATGCAGGCTCTCTGCATAACCACGCTTCCCAAAGTGCTTAGCGATCTGGGATGCCTTGGCGACGTTGTCTTCTTCTCAGCTTTTAATCCAAGAAGAACCCCCGATAGTTCTGGATCCTCCTAGGCCAGCTGCGCAGTATCACGGTACTTGAAAAGCTCTGGAAGCTGGTGTGGGCGTCCTGGAACATGCGCATGACCTCCATGTCTTGGATAAAAGTTCACTCACTATCATAACTAGCGTTATGTGCTCTAGGTTCTCGCCATACTTGCTATGTTGATACCGGGCGCATTGTAGGATTACTAGTAAGGAGCTCGTTCAGCCCATGAGATAGCTTCCTGTACTTGTTGAAACCGTAAGTGGTCGATAATCGCACTGATGTTAGAGTGTACGCGATCTGATTATGCCGGTGACAACCTACTGTGTGTGTGTGATTAGATTTTGATGACAGGTTACTACGCCTGGTGAGAACTTACTGCGAATCTAGTATTGTTTTGGATTTAGTATTGGTCAGGAAAAGTGAAGGTACACATCAGTGCCGGAATGATCCATGGAACCCAAATGAGATGACGGTGGTCTGTAGAATGACGCACCCACATCATCTCCGGCTTCCGATAACTCCATCGTCATCTAGAAAACCAGTTCCATCAAGCTCATTCTCGATATATGGCTTCAGGCACGGCGTATCGCTGGACAGAACCCGGATTATACGTCCTTAACGTGTACCCCAAACCTCGCCACCCTCCAGTAAAGCTCTATAAAGCTCCACCCAGCGCAGCTGAAGGTACAGTGATACCATTGTTGTATCAACTTCCTAATGAACTCGTCCAAGAAATACTTTTTGATCTCGATATGATCAGTCTGGGGCGACTCCGTCGCGTCAATTCAGCAACGAGAAAGTTGGTAGAGTCATTTCCGGCGTGGTTCCTTTTGAGAGAGCATGCATCCGACACGTTGCGCGTCATGAACGCTACAAAGTGTACTTATTACTACCCAATTCGCTGGTTATTCGAGAAGTTCTGTCGTCCACGATGCCGCACATGTACCGACTTTGGGCCTTATCTCTACCTCCCAACACTCTCTCGCTGCTGTTTCAAGTGCACGGTTTCCCGACACGAGTATCGAGTTGCACCGACAGCAGATGTGATGCGGCACTATGGACTGTCCCGAAAACAACTCAAATCGATTCCAAGCATCTACCCTGGACCAAACAAGCGCAATGGAAAACGCATGGTTGATGTTTCGCAAGCTGAAAGCTTGGGACTAGGAATACATGGAAGTTTGCAGAAGATGAAGGAGCTTTTCCAGTTCCGCTTACAGCAGCATAGGTTGAAGGCGACAATGGCCCTGCAGAAATGGCGAAAAGAAGGGTGTGTAGGACAGGGACCTCCTTTGGGATACATTCCAAGGAATTTGGTTGATGGATACTCGGCCCACAACTGGAGACTGAAGGGAACTACCTCATTTCCATATTGGAACCGCCAGACCGCGATATTGGAGCCCGGGGTGTACTGTCGAGCGTGCACATACGACTATGAGCAGATCAATCCTGCGAATCCAGGGTATCCCTCCCGTTTCGAGAGCAGCAAACCGTATTACAGAGCCTTTTTGGAGGCCGATTTGCCTGAACATTTTCTCCACTGTGATGCTGTGAAGAAACATTACAATTCCGGGAAGCGAAAAAGATTCCGAAAAAGATACTACCGTTCCCCTTTATTTCAACGAACGGGGACTGACTTTAATGTGGATGTAAATCGTGCAGCGGAGACAGAGAGGAATAATACCCAGGACGGGGTTGAAGATGAACATCAGGGAGAAGCAGAGGACATGATCATGGTAGGGTCATAGGATTTTTCTGAATAAAAGGGAAATATTTTGTTTGCGAGCCAGTATAACTATGGCAGCGGAGGTCCTCCATAACAATTTGGACACAGTTATCAAATGACGGCCAGAAAAGGCGTCGTTTTCCCCCTTCAAGCGCTCATCGAGATACGATGCTTTCTCCATGAGACCTCGATCTGCCACCTGGTACCCTGCAGAATTGGTCCACCCGTTGTTGGTCACTTGTAGATCCATTCATTCATGCAGTTAACCGCATATCTGGAGTCCGAGTAGATCGTGACATCCAACCAGGGGTTTGAATTCAGTTGGTTGAATTTCTCCAGCGCCTGCTCTAGACCAAGGATAGTGGATGAGATCCCCGCTCGTTGGGTTGTCGAGACACAAAATGAAGGTAAAGGTCTTGTCCAGCCGTGGTATTTGTCGTATCGTTTATAGCTGCGGCTGCCGCTCCAATATAGCCTGGCTGGCCGTTGCCTCTGCAGCCACCATCAACGTAGACCTCCATGGTGTGAGCCATGGCAGCGGTGAGTGTTGACGGAAGGTAGGGCTCGGTCAGCAATCAAAGGGTCATTTCCGTCGCAATGGCTACGCAACGGAGGGGACCAGCCCGATGACTTGCAGAAGATGGAGTCGAGATGCGACTCCGAAGTGACGCGAAGAGCAAACAATCATGGCGGGGCACACAACTTCCCTTCTCAATCAGGATCGGGCTTCTCTAGCTCGCGGCGGCTATAGACCATTTAGCAGGTCTGCCTGAAAGCACATATAGCTTCCGTCTCGTCTTGAACGCTTTGAGCCTCTGCTGCTTTGATTGTATACTGATAGATATGAAGTCCGTATTTGTCAAGCCATGGTAAGAGAAGCGCTTGAATAAGTGACCGGCAATAGGCTTTTCACCAGAAGATCAACCAGCCGCTCGGGGTATTCCCTTCCATCGTAGTTACAACTGAGGCGCTGTCTTTCACCTAGCTCAAGGCAGCTCTGACGGTCACCCGAAGCCCCCTGTTACAGCCATGGCACGTATCAGACAGAGAAGTGCCAATTCATAATGTCCAAGTTACATGCAGTCATATCGAGTGCGGATGTTCCTAAAAAGGACGCTCTCCGCCTCCTGTGACATCCCGCGAGATGAAACACCGTGAAATATGTAAAAAGCATTCTTCATTCGCTCGGCTATCGCCGCAAGTGCCGTAATATCAAGCCTGGTGATTGTGAGGTCGTAGTGGTAATTTTAGGCCCACGTTGATAAGGAGTGGCTTGAAGCCTTGAATTCTCTCATTCATGCCCGATGGATTTTCCGCTGGAAGAGTAGCAGCGATCGACGGCCCTAGACGTTTAGTGGCCACTAGAGCACTTCTTGATTCCTGGCTAGTCAGCCAATCCGGATAAAATATTGCAAGCTGGGGCCTTTTTCCCGAGATAAATCGCTGAGGGCGAGTTTCGTATTCATGAAGGGGGAGGGGACAACGGCTTCGTTTTGGATGTAATATGGACGAGGGAGCCAACGCTCGCCATTGGTAAATCGATGAGACGTCTCATGTGTCTACTCTGACGCAGAAGTAGCATCTGACCTGAGAGGGGCTTGAGCATTGAGATAGGAGTTGAGCTCAAATAGAGTGTTATTGGTGGAGTCGAATCGTAAAGTCACATCGCGCAATTGCTTGTTTTGGAGAAGCTCCCTGTTCAGATTAAGCAATTTGAACCAGAGGTGAACTGTATTGTCCCTTTATCTATTTTATTCGTAGATGCCATGGAAGAAGTTGAGAACTTGAGAGGGAAGAGGGAAAGGGAGAAAGAGGCTGACTTTTGCTTCATGTGATCGCCCAATGCGGGAATTCTAGCAACGTCTTTCCTGACTTCTCTGCGACTCACCCCTGAGCAACTCGATTTGCCGGTTCTTTTCACAATTCGCCGGTCGGCCCTTTTTGGCGCTCCACACCTCCAGCTTTTCCATTACGACCCCACGAGGTACTCCGTACGCGGATCTATAATGGTGATCGTCTCTCAGGGTCGAATAAGAGCCCCGCCCTGTTTATCAAAAGCAAAACAAGCAATATGCGGCCATCTCCGCAGTCGTATCGCAGAAGCTTAGATGCTTCATCGAGGAGGCTAGACATGAGCAGGCCTCGTGCTGGATTCTGATTGCCTGTCACTGCTGTTGTCGGTCAATGCCAGCATTGGCCAGGTGTAACCCAGATGAGGGTCTTTGCAATAACGTGCTCATCACTGAGCGAGATCTTCATCTGAGCATTTCCTACTATGTCGTAGCTTATGCTCGAACCCGTACCAGGTGGAACTTGCGTCCACTACTCCGTATTGCGATGCGTTTTGAGTCTTTTGACTGTTTATCACTCTGAGGGGGAACACAACTATAAGACTGTCCCGTTTTCCCCTTGGTTCTAGCAGTTTGTCACTCTCGCTGCCTTCTACACTCGTTCCTTGTTCAAATTCTATCTTTCTCACTCGTTCTTCAAAATGGTTGTCTTCAGCAAGATCACAACAGCCGTCCTCGGCCTGTCTGCTATTGCATCTGCGGCGCCTACTGTCTCTCCTCGTCAGGGCTTCACTGTCAATCAGCTCACGAGACAGAGCTCCAACAAGCGCAGTCTTAACCTGCCAGCCATTTACGCCAATTCATTGTCCAAGTATGGTGCTACTATCCCCACCCACGTCTCAGATGCCGCAACGCACGGCAGCGCCGTGACTACGCCGGAGGAGGAAGACATTGAGTACCTTACGCCAGTCAATGTTGGTGGAACAGTCCTGAACCTGGACTTTGATACTGGCTCTGCAGACCTGTAAGCTTCCCGTCTATTCCATTTGATCTGGGCAGACACTAATGATCACAGCTGGGTTTTCTCAGACGAGCTCCCCTCTTCCCAACAGCGTGGCCATAGCCTGTACCAGCCCTCCGACAACGCAACCAAGATGTCCGGATACAGCTGGCAGATTTCCTACGGCGACGGCAGCAACGCAAGCGGCGATGTATACAGAGACACTGTTAGCGTTGGCGGCGTCACAGCACGAGCCCAGGCAGTTGAATCCGCGCAACACATCAGCCAGCAGTTCACCCAAGACCAGAACAACGACGGTCTGCTCGGTCTAGCATTTAGTAGCATCAACACAGGTGAGACTCTATTCGCTCTTCTTAAGAACGCCCTGCCATATTCTGACCTTGATTAGTCGAACCAAGAGCCCAAACAACCTTCTTCGACACCGTCAAGTCCCAGCTCGACTCGCCTCTGTTCGCCGTAACACTCAAGCACCAAGCCCCCGGCTCCTTCGACTTCGGTTACATCGACCACTCCAAGTATACCGACTCCCTCACCTACACCCCCGTCGACAGCTCGCAAGGGTTCTGGATGTTCTCAGCAACCGCCGGCGAAGCAACCTTCAACGCTATTCCCGGTATGCCTCCACCCCTTCCCTAACCCATATCTCAATCCCTATACAGTCACTAACCAACACCTGATATCCAGACACCGGCACAACCCTCGTGATGATCGACCCCGCCATCGCAGAAACATACTACTCGCAGATTCCGGAGGCTCAGAACAGCTTTTTATACGGCGGCTATGTCTTCCCATGCTCGACAGACCTCCCCTCATTCACAGTCACAATCAACGGCTACGACGCTGTCATCCCGGGCGAGCATATCCGGTATGCACCCGTGACTGATGGTTCGAGCACATGCTTCGGTGGAATCCAGGAAAACCAGGGCTTGTCATTCTCCATTCTCGGCGATGTGTTCTTGAAGAGCCAGTATGTTGTCTTCGATGCTGGGTCTGGGTCTTCGGGGGGGAACGCGCGGTTGGGATTTGCGCCTCAGGCGTAGAGTTAAAGTAGAGGAATGCTCGAATCAGTGAGGGACTGACTGGCTACTTTTTATAAGAACTGTACGAAACGGAACTTTGCTTCTCTTCTCTTTTTCTTTTTCTATTATTGCCCATTTAATGAACTGTCTTGTCGATTTACGGAGACATGGAAATATAACAAAATTATTTCAAGTAACAACTTAGTCGTCTCCCTGAACAACCCGTGTCCAAAAACATATGTTTGTGAGGGGAGCTCAAAGCAAGCTAACATTATTCAGGTAGCAGTCATGATTATCGGAGGGGAGTAAGTCTTATATCATGGAGAATGGGTGAAGTGCCTTAGAATACGCATGGATGGCACTTTCAAGTTCCGTCAATGCAAGACCTAGTTCTAGTACCTTGTGTAAGGTATTCAAAGACAAATGAGTTGTTTGAAAGCATATCGCATTTTGATCATATCTGCAAACATTATTCCCATATATCTATCACATTGGCACCAACCGAGCCCCTAATCCATCCTAACCAACACCTCCATGAACCAAACTATGTATCTAAATTATGTACTGTACCAACTAATAACTGAATCAATCCCACACTGCCTCAGTATACCAGGCCCTATTGGAATAAGAGTAGGTCGGTAAAGGGGTAGGGTTTCTCCATCAACGAATAGAGTCGACCAGCTAGGATCGACCAATGAAGATAAGACAATTCATGAGAGATGAGAGGAGATGATAGGAGATAAGAGATGAGATCTGACGTCAAATTGCACGTTGAGAGAATTCGAGACACGAAAAACACCGCTCCGGCTATGCTCAGAATCCCCAGTTTTGTCTTGGACTGAAATGTCACCCAAATACTCCATAATGTGAGAGAGTTGTGTTGCCCAATGAAGAAGGCCGCTAATGAGTTCTCGAAATTGGAGAACATGATAGGGTATCATAAAAATTTCAAAGCTCCTGCGTATCCAAACCCCAAATTTCCCACTCCTTAAGTACATCCCACCCCACGCGCTGCATCCGCCGACGCAATGTGCGGTTTCCGGTACCACCGAGTAGGCAATCATCAAGGCTTTGAGTGAGAAACGATGAACGGTTGTCCGAGGATATGACACATAAGTCGTCGTCTCTTGTTCGTTTCCCAAGCGTCGAGGGAGGTGTTTGAGTTGTTTTGGGATGGAAGGAATGGGGTAATCGTGGAGAGTTCGTCTGTGTGTGATTCGGTGTTGGATTGAGTAGGCCTGGAGCTTGACCTACGGCTGTGCTGTCCTCTTGCTCGGGGTCGCCGTAAATTTGTGGGCTCTTGTCTTGAAGTGCTTCGGCGCTTGTCGCGCGGGACGCGGCGGGTGTTTGTGATTGGACTCCATTTGGTTTCGCATGGTCTGCTGGAACTGTGTAAAGGTCGCCAAGGAGGAAGGCTTTGCGGCCAAACCCGAGGACTTTGAGTTTGCGAAAGACGTGCTGGTCTGCAAGTGCCTCGCTTAACTTTTCAATTAGGATTTCGTCATCCAAATCCACGAAGTTTGCGAATGTTTGGGGTGTCTCTTTACTTGTATCTTTGGACGTGTGCGATGAGAAGTTGTGTTGATTGCTGTTCTCTTCTGACCCGGAAGAGACGGCACCGGTTGGAACAAGAAGGCGTAGGGCCTGTAGGTTGCGAAGAAATGGGAGAAGCAGCCCCAGGGTATCCATGCTCGAGACCTCCGCCGCGAAACCAAGCTGTTCTAGCTGTGGACTCGCGTGTACAATGCGAGCTATCAGTTGGGATGAAATGGGCCATCTTGCAGGGAGTAAGAGGTGTTTTAGTGTTGCGGCGTGGTTGATTATGATGCTGTTCAAGGATGTATCTCGGACGCGAGTTTGTAAGGCACTCGATGGGGAGTCAGTCGACGAAGGGTATATGAGGTCGCTGGAAGTGGATGTCGTATGATCGGATGCTGGT
Source organism: Aspergillus kassunensis (assembly GCA_027569205.1). NCBI lineage: Eukaryota > Fungi > Ascomycota > Eurotiomycetes > Eurotiales > Aspergillaceae > Aspergillus > Aspergillus kassunensis. The sequence continues at coordinate 120,158 of JAPDEQ010000048.1, forward strand.
GGTGTAAGGGTCGTTGCGGACGGTGCTGGCTCTCGGGGCGAGTTGATGTTCTCGGACGGACGTAGCGTGCCTACTAAATATAACTTCTCGAGTCCAACGAAGCTTCCGATGAACTCGCTCTGTCTCTGATTATAGATATTGACCCTCATAGTCTTGAGCCGCATTGGTTTGTGCGGAGGTATGACGGGCCAAGTACTATCGACAAAGGTGTTCCACATGCCCTCTTCTGACCGAGACTCGTGAAGGATTGTCACCTCCTCTACCGTACTGTGATCAAACGCCGTGTTGAAATCCTCGCTGTGACGAGCGTACATATTCGACATCCCGAACTTCTTCACAGCAAGAGGCTGTTTCGCGGAGATGCATTTACGAAAGTAGTCGTGAACCATTACACTGGGTTCCTGCATATTCCTCATGCGCGGCGACCAGTGCATCTTCAGCTCCGTTAGTTTCCGCGCTTTGAACAGCAACGTGGAAATATCATCAGGGTAGCACAGCGGGTCAATATCGGTAATCTTCAGGTATCGCAGATGCGGTATGGCCGGTATCACAGTGGTTGGTCTGGGATGCCGACTGGACGGGAACCTCAGCGTCAGGGAGGTCAGCTTCGGCGATTGCGCAAGCCCCAGGTACACCGTCTCAAGCATCTTGGTGTTCAGCTCCCACCGGAAACTCTCCAAATCTTGCATCCGATCCACCGCGGCTCGTACGGCGATATTCAGCATCATCGAGGAATCCGGCACTCGCCCGACACGCGCGTGCTCTTCCAGCTCCTGCTCCCGCCAGTCACCCCGCAAAGTCATCGACCGGACCAGTGATGCATATGGTCGCGTGATCACAGCATTCAACCCCATTGTAAACGGACTGGCGCTGCCCATTCCTTCCGGCATGTCGCCACGGTATCGGATCTTATCGTAGGAGGTTAAAGTGAGGTTTCGATAGAGTTGGGGGAGGGCCATGTAGTTGAGAACCCGACATGTTTGACACAGACGGGCAAGGTCGCCGGAATCGTCTACCTGTAGATGAATCGTTAGGTTATCATAACAGCATTTTAAAACTGAAAAAATCGAACGGCAGAGTCATACGGAAGACACAATCTGTGCGATAAGGTTCAGCGGGAGAACGAGCATCGAAGGACCCTGGGGCCGCTCATTCCCGACGCAGGCGTCGAACATATTCTGATTCACGGTCGCCATGATGCGACGCCCTGCAACGAGTCGGGCGCAGCATCGACTAACGATAAAATGTCTGGTGCGAGTTGATAGTCCGGCATTGATCGATGAGAGAGGGTGGAACTTGGAAGAAGTTGGGGGATCTTATTAGTTAGTGAGACGGGAGCCTGAGGTTCCGAAGCTAGAGTTATGACAGCTTAACAGCATCTGCAAACACTTCTGCATGTTACACAGCAGAGCACTCTTAGATCAACATGTGTATTTCGAAATATATATAAAATTAAGTATACTATGAAATAAAATCATGGGTATCTTGTATAACACCGTCAAATATCCGATCCTTTCACCCGGTAAAAAAAAATGCATAGGGCAAGTATAACAAATCCGAGAAGAAAGTCCAAGATTACACTTCTGTAGATAGACAACCGCCGATACTCCCCGCTAAGCCAAGTAAATATGATGGAAGGAACAATTGAGTAGAGTGCGACCACCGTTATCATCGAAGCCGTGACCCCCCACTAGTAGGATCGGTATCCGGGGGAGGCTGCATGTGCGTCGAACCGTCTTGGTGCTCTTCAGGTATTGACGGCCCCTCTGTGCGACTATCCCCCTGATTAGACGTCATAGAATGCAAGGGGTTCTCAGCCTGCGCAGATGGACGATCTGACGGGTTATCTTCAGGTACGAGGGCCGCCGTTTCGGGATCATAACGCAACTCATAATCCATAGAGTTGAAAGATCCTTCTACGTCGGCGGCGGTCCAAGGGGCGGCGCTCTGAACTTGAGACTGGATCACTGTCATCCGTGAGTCGTTAGGTCGTGGCGCAACTCGCCGGCTAGAAGAGCGGTCGACAAAATTAGAGTCTGTAAACCACTGCGGTGACCATGTGTGCTGGCCTCGACGCCGAGCAGGGATTACAGTCACCGGCAGTGGATCGGCAGTACTCTGTCGCCTAGACCCGGCACTGGTCATTCGATGGAACGTGAAAAAGTCGTTTCGCTGTCGGGAGGCAGTTGATGGTTCCTCCGCAAGCTCTTCAAGTTGACTCTGCTCACCAAGGTTATGTCCTCCGGGTGGATGAACCCCTTCCTCCTCTGCCTGTGCCGACGCAATCTCCCGTGGCAAAGCCGCATGTCGTTTCTTGAATGGATTGAGAATCGTACGCCATCGCGGGTCAACATTCACAATCTGAGGCGACTGCTCTCTCGCCGGATCTGATTGGGGATTTCGAACAGGCGGTGCGGCCTGCGGATCGTGTACCACCATATACTCTTTTGCTCCGTCGGTATCAGACCCTTCTTCCTCCTCTTCCATGAAAGGCATGGCGACCGGTGGTGAGGGGCTGGAAACAGGGTAATAGTGCACGTTATAGACTGTGCTAGCGGCACTAGTCGTATCCGCCCGACTAACTGGGGTGATAGCGGCTGGCGGAGGAGTAGGTCTATCGGACCGCCGCCGTCGTGACTTGGTAGCGGCTGCGATGTTTTGGCTGTCGCGTTGGTTTGGAGCATTGCGACCGCCTCGTGGTCTTAACGGCCGATGAGCAAGCCCCATCATGCCTCCCCAGCCGGAGGACATTCCGGTGCCTCCACCGCGATCATGGCCAGGGAAAGGATGGCGAGGCCAATCAACCTCTTCGGAAGGTGTGACATCCAGCATTTCGTCGCCGTCAAAAACCTCCCTTCCAAGAATCCCGTCTTTCCTCTCGTCTCGTTCCAGTGCCTCGATACGTTCGACCCATTCCCAGACAACAACACTGGCGGCCGCGGAGCCAACCCACCTAATATACGTACCCCAACCGGCAATTTCGGGTTTCGCAATATCCAAAACAAAGAAAACGACGGGTATAAGAACTGCACATAAGGATAAAAGAGCGACGAGGCAAATATTCCTCATTTTGGGATGGAAGAACGCGAACCGATGTTTCGATAACGAATAGAAAATAACCCATGCAGCGTAAAGAAGGTTGAGAGCGAGTTCAAAGAGATAACTGATGGCGGGGATGGCATCTTCGTAGAGTCGTGGTCGAGTGGTATTCGTTTGGATAAAAAACTTGTCAAGAATGGCGAAAATAGTGTCCAGCACGATCAGCGCAAATCCCGCCCACTTAATCATAACCTTCTCCTTGTGTCGGGGAAATAGTCGAATCAAGGTTTGGACCTGGGCCAACCAGAGAAATGTACTCGAGATAATTCGGACAACTTTGATCTCGGTTCCGTCGATGACCTCCGAAGTCAAAGCTTCCGCATCAGAGTAACCATAGTCATACTGCCTTTCCGCCACCCTGAACGAATCGGCAGTCGCTATTGTGAGAGATATCGCGACCAAAAGCGCGGCGACCTTTTGCAACCACGGACGGCCGCCAACTCCAACAACGGACGAATTATTGCTGTACGAGCCGCTGACCATCCCATGTCGACCTAGGAAGTTGGCGCCACCGCCCGGGCCACCAACATAAAATGTCCGAGGCGTGATAAGTAAAATGATGACAAGCAGATAGCTCACAACAGTGGCACATCCCATAGCGTATAACTGCGGAGTCACGGACGCGTAAAAGGGGTCACGAACGTCCAGCGCAGCATCTGCATGTTCCGTCGCTGTCGGCGTCGCTGTGCACATAGGATCAAAGACAGCATTTTCGCCGAGGAGGATAGAGTAGGTGCGATTCAGATATACGTAACCTAGTGAAGAGACAGCGACGTCAGTGTCCGTCAACCAGGGATGGAAGAGCACCGGATCGTGCCGCGAAAGTTACAGCGATTGAGTTTTTTCGGGACATACCATCACTAGGAAGTAGAAACGGAGTACAGCCCGGAATATAGCTCCTCGTCGTGGTGCTTGTAGGTCGAGCCCATATTTGGCGGGGAGCGAGGCGGCCTTCATCCTCCATGGTGAAGCACGATTTCGCAACCAGAACAACTCATACACACCGCAAGAAGATCCGTAATGCAGACATTAATGCTTAGCACGAGAACAGGGTTTCCGGTTCTCTAAAACTTCATTGTCGCGCCGAGTCCGTTCCGAAGGGGGTGACAGGTTGTCCGATCAGGGAGACGGTCGGGGCGGGCAGGTGCCGTGGGCGATGGAGGCGAATACAATTCGAGTCGGGTCAAACAAAGAAAAGTTATATACACAAGATAAGTGATATTAACAAGGTTCGGGGCGAAAGTAACTGACTGTGATCCAGCTGTACAGGTTACATGCCCAAGAGGAGTTGGTGTCTGGAGTCGAGAAGTTGCGCCACAGCCATCCAGATCTCGGCTTCACCGCCACCGCCTATTTCCTTCAGTTGTTTCGCTTCGAATCTCCTCGTTTTACCAAAAATTCTGGTTCATCGGATTAAATCCGGCATTTAAATTGTCTTATTATTGTGTCTACCTGGTACTGTGGAAGTACAAAACAGGTCCAGACCCCGAACCGGGATTCAAAAGAGACATCGTACAAAAGTTAATCGGTAGCCCCAACTCACCTGGAGAATATGGAATTGGAAAAGTCAATAATAAAGGCAGATGCAGCCCTAGCATTACGCCGGCATGGTAGGTGGTACAAGGCACGGTAGATAACAAACGGCTGAGCAAAAGGACTAGGCAAAAGAGGGCATCTCAGCCAAAGGGTATTTACTATCAAATTCGCTCAATCAAATCAGATACTCATGTCTTTCGTCATTCGTTGAAAATAGAGCAGAATCAGCTCATCGTTGAGGCGGACCGTACGACATTGGCACGGGTGTGATGTACGGAGATAGCAGAGTAGCCCCGGAGGCTCTGGTAGCTTTCGCTCGCTCTTCTTCTCGCTTCCTTATTTCTTTCTCATCCTGAATGAGCGTACAGCATGTGCAACAGGTGGCGCGAACGCAGTCTGATGCGATACTACCCTGGATACCGTATGCTTTGCGGACCCGCGTGTGCTGTACGGTGGCCATGAGCCCTAAAGTCTGTTAGCCTCTGAAGCATGCCAGATTGTGGGTTGACTGTGCTCACATTGACAACCACATAATACAGCCATGGCGGTGCATGGCCCATTGCACGTCTCATATCCCAACATATTAGTCGGGTCCTCCCTTCTCGACCTCATGGATAAACGATGCTGAGTTTTACCGTACAAAATGCAAGGACACACAAGGCCAAGACAGCACGTCCCAATACTCGAGAAATCGCACAAACCATGCATCCATCCCCCGCCTTTTATTTCCAGGTTTGGGTGTGATATTTGCCCTGGTCGATGATATGCCATAATATCACTCCCTGTCCGTGCTCGCGGTGTCGGTGACCTCATTGGGGGAGGAAAGTAAGGTATCTTGGGCGACTGCAATGGATTCGTGTCAGGTGCAATGGATATACTCGGTTGACCTTGCTCAAATTCCCGGGCGTTCGGGTCCGATTTGATGGGAAGAGGACCTGGAGAACTCGGTTGAGGTGGATTGTCATCACTATGCCCCGTCACGGCGTACTCGGGTATACTATTGTGGACGAACGGGGCATAAGCGGGGTGCTGCTGGATGTCTGGGCCGGTATGTTCATTATGAAAGTATGACTTTTCAATATCGATAGGTGGAGGTGGATTCGTGGAATACGCACTCTGGGCGGTTGGGGGTGACGGTAGGCGCGCCTGTGGTAGGGTTGGGGGGCTCATTTCATGCGGTGTTTCTATGAACGAATACCGATTGTTGACTCCCATATTGGACGTATCTAAACGCAATCGCGGATTCATCTTGACGAGGCCAGCGTTGGGTAAGATTCTGCGACGAGCAATCTGACAAGCCCGTCATAAGCGTGACTTTCGCAATCCGATACGTCGGTTTCGATATAGTCCAGCGACCAGCGGAGAAGACCCGGAATGGTCACCTTTGTCACTGCTGAGGATAACCAGGAGGAACGACAACGAAGTTAAGAAAGACAAAGAATGGACTTCGTATAGAAGAAACTCTGAAAATGAAAGACTGACACTCAACCTGCGGGGGCGATCAAACAACTGGAATCATTTTATTGGAATCATGAAATGGCTCGAGCTCGGACGATCTCCTGTCGGTGGACTCGCACTATCTCTTAGCCTGCATGATCGCGAGCGCTTTCACGCAATCATTGATCATGGTTGGTCCGGCACCATGTAAGAGAATTGATAGTCTCGTGGGGATGTGTTTCTCATCACATCACACTGCCCTGTCACATCACACCTCAAGCGCCTTTGTCAGATTGCAGCCTGCGCCCCGGCAACAACAGATCAAACCAGTTTCCAAAACAGAACACTGCCACCATCCAAGAATAGCACTTGCTAGAAAACCGCCGAAGTATATTCTGCTAAGCAATTCAGGCTATTGATCTGGGTTCAAGACAAACTTCAAGACAAACAAAACAAAACATGATCTCGATCATGGAGGTAGATTCCAGATAAAATCCAGGTCTAAACAGTCTGCATTCAGTCCGAATTCGGGTGGCCCATCCCATGATCCGAATGGTGCCATCAATGGGTCCAACGGAAGCGACAACCAGTCCTCAAGATCGATTTGGCCGGACCAGTCCATCATGCTAGATTCCCAAGTCGTCTCTGTCTGGGGTAGCTGACCCAGTGCATCGACGTCGTGTGTATCAGTATGGCTCAACCCATTGCTCTGACCCTCTACGCGACCAGAACTAGCAAATGTTTGGCGCAGACGAGATACATGGGTTTTCAGCAACGCGGCATAGCGCGACACAAGATGGATATCGTCAAGCTGATTCGATAGTAGGGAAATGATGGCGGTGTCGAGCAAGTGTAGGGATTCTTGGAGCTTGGTTTTCCGCACGCCTAAGGCTAGTGCTTTGAGGAGAAAGATAGAAGAGCTGATCATCCGCGACAAGACGCGCATGGGAAGACATTCGGGATGTGAAAGTGATACAATACGTGCGAGGATCACGCAAGCACCATCGATGACCTCTTCGATGAACTCGTACTCGTTTCTGCTCATGTTGAGTTGGCGTGCTTGCGACACAAAGGTCGCGTCGATGGTACCTTGGGGCACAGTGTCGGACAACACCTGTTCAACAATACCCTGGACACCGAGCGAATTGGCGAATACTCTCAGATATTGGTATTCGATATGGAGGATATTTTCATACCGAGAGCCTGCTCAGTCTTAAGTAAAGATCTCACAAGTTGACTAGGGTACCCACTTTCGACTTCTTGATGGTTATCCTTCCAGGCTGCAAGCTGCGCCTTCCACTGCTCCAGGGACTCGAACCCGATACGCTGGTTATCGCCCTTGGCCGCCGAAAAGAATGTTTCTCGAAGGTTTCGGTTCAGCCCCGTCAGTTCAACCCATGACGCCATGAACCTCGCCCAATCCGGATCAACCGAAAAGACCCTATCGATATTCGACTGTTTGTTGTTATCTGGCATGAGAGAAGTACACCCGATTCTCGATGATAGCAGATTCACGATCACAAATAACAGCGATGGAAGACGCTGCCGCCTAAGTTCAAGGTCCTGTAGATATGTCTCGACATCAGGGCCTGAGATTCGGGTCTGGCCTCTATCGATTATAGGGTCTCTTGAATCGAACACGCCGAGCTCATGCGCTAGAGCTAAAGCAGAACTAACTAGCATCCACGACATCCGGTCCGACCGTCTCGTCGGCTCTACGACGTCCTCCCTCCACCGGTCTTGCATTGGCCGCTCGTGTGCAGTCAATGGCGGGTCTCGCATCGTTGGAGTCGTCAACAACCAATCCGAATCCCACCCGTCAGTCTCAAGAGGAAAATGCAAGGCCAAAGGATACCACTCCGAAAGAAGCAGAAGCGCCTCGATCGTGGAAATGTGCCTCGTCTTCGCTTTGGATAGCTTCTCCTGCCCGAGCATGATCCGCAATATGAGATGCTGGCAATGCTGCCATAGCCTGTAGTGGATGTAGAACCCTCTCGAGCTACCCGACGGTCCCGGTAGGGTATGATACCGCGCAGAGATCATCAATATCGTACAGCACAGAACCGGTTCCTGTGTTACCAACCAGTAATGCGTACGATGCGAAGCAAAGAACTCCGTCAGAATAGGCGTCGTCACTGGTGCCAAATTGGCGAAGAACCTATCACTTATTAGTTCAACAGATGACATTCCTTTAGGAAAGCTGACCAACCAGTCCGTATACATAATGGCCTCCTCCGCAGTAAACCAACCCATCTTGACAAACCTACACCCCTCCCAGATCCGCAGCACATTCTCTGCCGAATGGACATCAAACGGCGACGCGATAGCCTCAGAGACCGTAGCACGGCGCGCATCCACCCCCGAATCCAAACTCGAACCCGCCTGAGCCGCCGCATCAAACAAAATATCCAACGCGTCATTCCCACTCGCAACCTGCTTCTGTAACACCGTAGTCGAAATACACTCGCCATCCTCTAATCCAGTCGTCGAAGGCTCCGGCTCTGGCTCTGCCCCAGTATCTACCCTCGTCAAATCCGCACCAGAGCGCTCCCCAGCAGCAGACCCTTCATTAATGCTCGACCGACTCTGTTGATCGCCTTCATAGTCCTGATTCCGCATTCGACCGTCAACCTCAGTATTCCGTGACCAAGGCTGTTTTGAAGAGAACCGACACTCCAAGTTCATCTTCCGGCATCGCTTGCACGGTCCAAGCGGGTCAGACTCATGCTGGCATTTGACCTTTCTTCGTCGACAAGGGATGCATGCTTTGTATGCTCGTTGGAAGGTGTATTGCATTGATGCTCTGCTTCGTGGGGGGCGGTGCATCTTGGCTGCTTTAGTACCCTAAGTAGATAGGTGGTGACCTTAGGTGGTGTCAGGGATAGGAAGGAAGAAATTCGAAAAGAAGATAGCCAGAAGATCGTGTCAGGGTTCGTGAGTGAATACGGAGTAGATGAATTCGGGCAATGCCCCGGAGACTATTCACGGTTGATGGAATGAGAAGCGGGGGAGGCCAGAATTAATATATTTAATTGGGTCCTGCCTATAGGCTACTTAAGATGGGGAAGAATACGGGGTTTTTCCACGCTACTTTAAAGCAAATTTAGGCCTTTACTATTATACTCAAGTACCAACTATCTCATTGCATATAGTTACCAATCAATCTCCCTATCGGCCGACTTCGACAGCACAAATACATCGCTAAACCAGATATCGGAATCGGGGATTCGCATCACCATCTTCCGTTACATCAATCCGGACATCCTCGGTCACAGGCCCATACAACCGATCTCGCTTCTTATTCTCATGATTGAGCTTCATGTACAACCCCAGCGCCATGATGGCAATGGATCCGGTCAAGCCGCACCCAATAGCGCAGCCTCGAATGTAAATCGGACTAAATAATTGTCATTGAGTTAATATGCACCACAGAAATAGATTGAGATCTGGGATAGACTGACCCCTCTGCGTCAGGAAACACAGTGCTACTCACGAAGCTGGAGCACTGCCCGAACACAGCGAGCAATGCCATCCCAGCCCCTTTCTTCGAGTCTCCGCCCTGGTTGTTCAACAACCAGGTGATGTTTATACAGAGCGCAGGGAAAATACCGCACGTCGCGAGCCAAACGCCTAGATACCTTGGCCCGATTGCATTTTCATCCTGAACGGCTGCAAGGATCAAATAGCCTATCATACCTACTGTCGAGAAGAAGACAATGACTAGGCCTCTCCGTCCATACCTATCGGAGAAGATGGCGGCAGCCACACAGAGGAGGAACGAAACAAAGTATGGCGGTGCTGAGAGACCCTGCGCGTTGATCGATGTGTAACCCATATGCTGGATGATTGTGGGGAGGAAGTTCGACAACCCCGCGAAGGAGAAGTTGCAGCAGAAGTGAATAAGGGTATGAATGTAATTCTTGTAGTCCTTGAGACCGGCGAGGACCTGGCCACGGTCGAGGCGGTTCTTGGCTGTGCGGTCGATGGTCTGCAGGCGTTCGGTTGCGTTGGTTTGTTCGGACTCGGAGAGGAATTTGGCGGTGCCGGGGGAGTCAGGGAGGAAGAAGAAGACGACTATGCCGAAGAGGACGGTGGGTGCGCCCTCTGGTCTTGTTAGCTCATACACTATATGCAGAAAACGGGGAGGAACTGACCGATTATGAAGAGAAACCGCCACGATTCCAACGTCGAGTGCTTGATATGCGTGATACCGTATGCTAGGGCGCTAGCAAAGCAATTGGCGACTGGGGACATTCCTAGCAGAATCGAGACACGAAATCCTAGTTCTCGTCTTTGATAGAAAAGTGACAAGAAGTAGGGCGCACCAGCACCGAAAGCGGCCTCGAAGATGCCCAGGCAGGCTCGACAGACAATCAACTCGGCCATATTGTCAACTGCCCCGGCACACATAGCGGCCGCGCCCCAGCTGAGGCATTGCTCAGCTCATGGTGCAAGGAAATGGGAAGGAAGACTGGGCTTCCAGTGTTTCACACATACCAGACACAAAGCACAGTTATATAAATATGGGCAGGAAAGATCTTCCAAAAGACAGTCGTCCATTCGAAGAGCACGTAGCAGATGTAAAAGGCATTTAGGACCCAGGACCATTGGTAGTCATTCAGTCCCAGGTCTTTGTCGATGCCGGCGGTTTTGGCATTACCGATGTTTCCTAGGCCATTTCAGTATGAGAGGGGAGAGTCATCACCGGAAGAGCCTACCTCTATCCAAATAGGATAACACATAGAGTACGCAAACGATGGGCAGGACACGACGGTCGAACTTGGCACTCGTAAGCTGGTATCAGGCCATATCAAGGATGTGGTGCCATACCTTCTTCCGAATAAAAGCCTCTTCAGTCGCTGTGACCTGGGCAGGCAGTTCATTCTTCTCAACGTCCTGAGACGCAACTTTCTCCACGTGAAGGGGGGTTCCTTCCTTGACGGTAGTCATGGCGGTGGGTTTGAGCTATTTTGTATGAAGAAGATGCGAAGACTGGTCTCTTCTCACAACAGCCTTCTCAAGCTCTTTATACGTCCCAATGCCTGGGCAGGGTATTGACCAAAGCAGACCGGCTGGCATGTTCTCAACCTGTGGCCCTTCGAGCTCAATGAGAACTTGATCCTTCACCAGTGCCTCCGCAATCCTCCCCACGGGGTACGCAGCGATCGGCAATGGCTATTTGGCATTATCCGCGCTGGGCATTGATAGCGAAGTCCTCATTGGCGAACTCGAAAAGCAAAGTCGAATATCATCTTGCTGATTGGAAAGGGGAAACATTCTGGGGTTTTTCCCAGTTCCACTTCTCGGTCGAGAGCTCTGCCCGTGCGGTTGTTGCCAAACAGCCGCTGTGCACTTGTATGCAAATATCCGCTCTCTCCTTGACCGGGTCTCTTTGCCAGTGAGTATTAAACATGATGTTTCCTCCAAGAGATTATCCAAACACGCAAATAACCCCGCAAATCCCCGCAGCAGCTCAACACATCAACACAGCTCAGCAGACCAAAATGTCCGTCCCATACCCCTTCCAGTTCACCACCCCCGAACAACCTACCTCCTCCGGCAACGGCGAAATCACCTCTCTCAGCATCAAACTCGAGAATGTCCGCGGTCGAATCCCCTCTGCCCAGGCATCACGCCTTCGCTCAATGATGCTTGAAGCACACAACGACCCTAGCAAGATCATCGCCCACGCCTGCTCCTACGATGGCCTCTCCTCGCGCCTTGTTGAAGAAGCCGGGTTTCCTATTGTCTTCTTGGCAGGATACCCTGTTGCTAGTAGCTTTGGTCTCCCCGATACAGGGTACATTGCTATGGAGGATTTATGCAAGAAGATCCAGGAGGTTGTACGCCAGGTCAACATCCCTGTTTTCGCAGATGGTGACACCGGCTACGGAAGTCCTATGAACGTGAAGCGGACGGTAGAGTCTTTCGCAGCTGCCGGCGCTGCCGGTGTGATGATTGAGGATCAAACCTGGCCGAAACGTAAGTTACTCTCTGTCATAATGATCCTTGCTAACAGATTCAGGATGCGGCCACACAAAGGGCAAAGCTGTTGTTTCTCGAGGTGAAGCTTTCGCACGCATTCAAGCTGCCGTTGACGCACGAAATGAAGGCCAAGATATATTTATCCTCGCACGTACTGATGCTCTAATCCACGGCTGGGACGAAGCCTTGACCCGTGCAAAGGAGTTCAAGCGGATTGGAGTAGACGCTGTCTTCGTCGAGGCTCTACCAGATCGTGATGCAATGAGACGGTGTGTTGAGGAGGTTGGAATACCCACCTTTGCCAATATCATCGAGGGAGGCAAGACGGAGAACCTATCTGCACTTGATCTCGCCCAACTAGGGTTCTGTGCTGTCGCATACCCATGGACGCTCGTGGCTGCCAAGCTCAAGAGTATCCGGGAGACACTGGAGGCATTGAAACAGAGCATGACTCAAGGGGCACCGCCCATGATTCTTAGCTATGCTGATGTGTGCGAGGGAGTTGGGTTTAACAAATACTGGGTAAGTCTTGCGTGCTCTATATTTGACACGCTCATGTTAATCATTTCTAGGACCGTGAAACACGTTACGAATTCAACCAAGAGGGTTTGGTTAATGTCCCGAAGTGAGCAATTAGTATGTATACCCGAGGTAATGATGAGGGATATATAGTTCATTCCATAGCAGTTCAAAGGGACGGATCAGTTAGGAAGTGTCCACTGCAGGATTTCTACCACATTGGATATCCAAATACCATATATTATTTGGACAATACCCAGGTGGGGATAATTAAGGTACCATAGTAACCATACTCAGTACTGGTGGAGCCACGCACATGCTTTCCCTCGCGCCAGCTCTCGGCTTGCAACTATGTAAACTGACCTGTTCACAATTATGGCCTCTGCAGCGCGTCAAGTATTTCAATGACCAAAATTACCGACGATGAACTGCGGTGTACATTATAATTCGAGCTACGTAGATTCTATGTAGGGCTAGCTGCCCACGTATGATGTCACAACAGGCCTAAAGAGCTTGTGTGAGAAATTCAGTAACCCCATGAGTACAATACTGTTATCTTCCAGAGGAAATGCACGGCCTAGTCAAGGACGCAGAGCTCAATCCTGAGCCACGTAGTCATGGGTTTTTCCAATATCATTTCGAGTCTTCTGCCTTCCGATCCCTGTCGATCCAACCCTCGACTTTCTCAGCACCGATTGTAGTAGTCTCGAAGTTAACATTGAGTAGTCATGTAAGCTAGATATCCCGACGCACTTGGTCTTCTACTTAGTAAATCAGTAACATAACGATCAGTTTCATAAAACAAGGGAGTAACTAGATAGGAGTATGACGTCACAGTCAACTATAAGCCAGAAAGGAGACCAACGCCACCGACAGCATCATGCACAATCCAGATCTCGACGATCTTTGGAAATGGCGTCAACGATAATCTCCATTCTTGATGGTGAGAGGTTGAATATGGATCATGTCATTTTTTGCTTGAGAAGATATGTAGTTCCGAGAGCCCATCTACTACTTCACTCAACTTTTCTCTACACAACACAACCCATCTACCCACAATAATAACCAACAAGACTCATCCGATCAATAACTTACTCAGATAACCACCAAACTTCCACGAAATATCCACCAAGTACCCACCAAACAAACAAAATGAATCCTCTCAGCCAGAACACACAACCCCAGGCCCCCAACCAAGCCGAAGCAGGCTCCTCCACCCCGTCCCACACAGAGGAACAAAAGCGTACATTGTATGACAGCCTCCCTGCCGAACAAAAGGAGAACCAGTCGTATACAGAATGGGTCAAGGAAGCGTACCAGGAACAGTACGAGAGGTGGATGCCCTGGCTGGAAGACCAGTATCTGAAGTGGTTCGGCAAGGGAGACAACAAGGCTTCTTACGTCGCTAAGGGTCAGTTCATTCATCTTCGTCTTGAAACATCCACTTGCAGCGTCTTGTGCTAACAGGTTGATGGTATAGATAGCCTCTCAAAGACCAAAGTCACCGGAAGCTCTAAGATTGATCAACTCCAAGACGACGCGAACAACCTCGTTGGAAACCAGCTCGGGGAGAAGGGATTCCTTGCGCCTGTTGGCAACGCGCTCTCGAAGGAGGGCTTCAACCGTGCGGAGCGCGGAGGGAAGGACGATAATGGTACTTATGGCGGTCCCCTCAGCGGCGTGACGGACCCGGTCCTCAATGGGGGAAAGAATGTAGGGCAGGGATTGTATTCAGGTGCTCAGAATGTGAGCAATACCGTCGGAGGTGTTTTTGGCGGAGGGAGTAAGTAGGCTCGCTCTATCCGAGTGGCCTTACGGAGGTTGTGAGACATATTTATGATTCGTATTTAATGATGGTGTATGATCAATGCTTTCTGACTATGGTTTTTATTGTCTTCTGGGAAGTCAATGTTTGATTTTATGGGTTTTAATTTGATAATAGATAAGCTCTTTCTTCATTACAGTGCTTCCATATTATACATGCCGAGTCCTTGGCTGGAAATGAATCTTGGGGTTTTCAGGTTTAAACTCTACCTTACTTCATACTGGGTAGATCACTTCGCTGTGTAGGCAGCTCTGAACAGAGCCTTCTACATACCTACTACCGGCTGTTCGATCTTTGCTTTACGTGATCAGCGACGAAACAACTCGCCAGACGTGAGAGCCTCCGGCTACAAGCCGTGAATGATTGAACTCATGGCAGATGAGAGGTAAATATAACGAGTTTATACTTGGATCTGGCAAGCTGATGACAAATTGTGCAACCATGAAGAGTCCGAATTTAGGATAGTGCGGCACCTTCATCCATGATTTGAGCAGAATCTTCAACCTTCCCTTCCCTTCCCAACAATCATGAGATGCTTTCCGACAGCCCAGGATGTGGATTTCCAACTAAGAGTTACCTGAACACGAGGGTGTCTCAAAGTCTCTAGCAACACCATATTCAATTGGACCTGACGAGAATAACGGTGAACACTTCGATGGACAGGTCACAGTACCCATAGCCCCCCCGCATAGATGGGCCCTTTGCAATGTTGCTGTGCAGGCTAACAATCATTATAGATCTGATCATCGATCACGCGAAAGTGTATAGCATTGGACGTACCAAGCAATCGGCTACACCGTTTCTCATCTTTTTGTTTGCAAACTTCAGGAAGACAGTCGATACTCTGCAAATTTCACATCAAGGCGTCGGAGAATCGTGCCGGAGTTGTACGCCGATTTCTGAGTGTAGGTCCAATTCCGCAGAAAACGCAGGGACTGTAGGGAACGCAGGCAGTACACTCAGCAATACCCAGAACACTTGACGCCCGGAGTTGAGGACAAAGAACAATCCGGTGATGCCGGAGAGTTGGCTTCATACTCCGTATGCATATTCCCCGTCAACTTTCAAATGGGGTCAAGCAGTTTCCGCAGGTCTCCTAAGCACCACCAATAATGTGGCCGACCTGCGGAACAGAGAGAAGTCTCGACGATGGAAAGGACATAGTGCGCTTAACACCGAGCGCTGTATATGCAGGCGCCGGACGCGACATGCCCGTCACTTCTCTTGATAGGCTCTAGGGCTGATCTCCATGGATGATCGAGTACGGCCATCAAATCCACTTCGGACCAGGCGGCGGACCGCACCCTACTGAGACTGGCCACTAATGTCTGGCTATGGCCACTCTGGATACTCTCACGGAAACAGACTGGGTCGACTGATCAATGCAAGTATGCATTATGATCATCTTGACCCGAATTAGTTGGGGTGAACCAGTCTCACGATACATAAGCTGCACGGTGATGTGTCTGCCCGGAGTACGGACTATCTCGATAGACAATTTTGTTAGTTCCTTCATCGGACTTCAAGCTTGTGGCTGCGTGGATATGATTGCCGATATTGCTTTTTGCGGAGTAAGATTGCGGAGTAACGATCTTATAGTGATTAGTATGGATTTGAGCGCCTGCCAGGCTCTACTATAAGTTGTGTCTTGCCCTCACCCAGTTTCGAATATCTCAACCCATCATCTAACACGATTATCTTGTGTGCCCATTCTTCCTTTTCACCCCCCTACTCAGTACACCACCATGGCCTTTAACAACATCAAACCAGCGTTTTCGCTAGTCACTCAAGACGGCCATGCGATTACAGACTCCGACCTCCACGGAAAGTATTCTCTTGTCTTTTTCGGATTCACCAACTGTGCGGTTGTGTGCCCTCGTGCTCTCAAGCGACTATCAGAAGTTCTGGAAGGACTTGGTCCGGCAGCTGACCGGGTCAAGGTCTTTTACATCTCTGTTGACCCCATACGTGACACGCCCAATGTCATGAAGAAGTTCCTCTCCATGAGGTTTCCTGACTTCACCGGCCTCACAGGAACTAAGGAGCAGATTGATGCCGCCCGCAAAGAGTTTTACGTCTTTGCAAAGGCCAAGCAGGACAACCACTCTTTCGGAGGTTACGTCGTTCCTCACACGGCCACAACATACCTCCTGGGTATGGATGGTTACATTGTCGACCATTTCAACGATGTTCTGAACGCAAAGGGTGTCACGGCACGGGTTCTCAAAGCCATCAACGAAGGCCCAGACGCCCCCAGTGTGCCCGAGAAGCCTACCGATGAGCTTGTCTATGAGCAGGAAAGCCTGGAGAGAATGGATCCTAAGATGGTTGCGAGTATCAGACACATCGGAAACCTTGCCCGACAACTGAAGGGCGACTGGTCCAACATGATGGGCGCGACGGATCTTAACGACGGCTTCGGAGCATACCGCTACCAGTTAGCGTTCATGTTCTATGCATTGACACTCGCACATTTCCATCGCCTGCCAGCTGCACCTGGAGTCTTCCAAGAGACCATGGAACGCATGATTCAGAAAATGATCTCACCCGATGTCTGGTTCTACTGGCACGACGCAAGCACAGGCGGCGGAGCCGTGCATGCCCCCACATACCCAATGCGCTACGATCCCATTGAGACGGACAACATCATGTATTCTGCTTACATTCAGACCATGACGGCCATGTACAACAGCTTGTTTGACGATGCTCGGTACAAAGTGCCGGGCGCGCTGACCATGAAATACGACCCCTTCCTCTGGGGACCGACGAGCCCCGGATATGAGTACAAGTATGACCAAGATTCCATCAACAAGCAGGTTTACTTGAACATGCAGGCCAAAGGCTTTCTCGGCGTGGCTTGCGAGCCTGATTGTATCTACCAGGTCTGCAACCAGGTTCCGATCCTCGGATTCCGTTTGAATGATGCCTTGACGGAAGACGAAGACAAGCACGTTGCAAAAGAGGTTACGGACGGATATGTGAAGAAGTGGGAAGAATTCGGCGGAATCCTTCACGAAGGGGTTTTCCAAACGTTCTACGCGGAGCATATGCATCAACCTATGACTGTCGATGGGCCCAGCGGCGAGGCATGGACCGGCTTCATGATGAATGCGTGGAACCACGAATTGGTGCAGAAGAACTACGAGGACCGCGTTGAGACCCTTTTGTTCCCCAAGGAGGACGGCTCCCTCTCCGTCAACGTCGGCGCGCTCGACCAAATGGAACAGTTGATGGGGCGGAACCAGATGTTCCTTGCCAGCGGAGGAGTGTGGGGTTGGATCTGTGCATGGGCAGCAGAGATGGGCGACGAGGAGACCAAAAACCGCCTGGTCGATTACGCAGACAAGCACTTTAACCCTCGCATCCAGAACGGCGGTCTTATGTACCCCCGTAACGACACAATATTCGATGAGAACCATGACTTCGTGATGGTATCCCCGCTCCTATCGAACTCCATCATGCCAATCACCCGCCTGAACGTCCGCCACGGCCTGAAGCGCCTGTATGACAACCCTTGGGGTGTGAAGAACCGCGACCACTACGACGAGCCCGCCCTTGTCGAGGTTGACTTCAACGTCGATGTCTATCGCGCTGTCTATATCGCATCGGGCCGCATTCTGAAGTTTGATGTTGCCACTTTCGAGACCGGTGCTAAGGGCTCTGTTGTTCTGGGCCGTGTTTTCGGGCGAGGCGACTGGATCCTCAAGCGCGAAGGACAGGAAATTGCACGGGGCACCAGCGACGCGCTCGCCAAAACTGACAGGAGCATCCAGCGTGGAGGACACCGTGTGGCTTCTTCCTTGGGTTGGGCTTACATGGGAAAGGTTGATTCAGGCCTGAAGCAGGAGGGCGATTTGCTTCGTCTACCTGTGAATACTACAAGAGTGACTGCTTACACCGTGGAATGGCAGTAATGGGCTTGCGGTATGGGAATTGGTCTCAAGGTCTCACCTTGCTTTTCGGTTTTATGATGTGCTTATTGCTATAAGAATGACTGATGTATGGAAATTAGCTTAGTCCTGATGCCGGATTATGATTTTGTTGACTGCAGCCAGGAATGTTCTCCACTTAAACAAATGTAGAAACCACTGTATGACTGACTTACTTTGCCGCAGCCGTTGAAGGTGAACGCTGTTCATGAAGGGTTCATGGATATGTTAAGACGTTTTGTTGGGAGCGTGACTAGACCAAGGCCAGCATCACCGTCAAGCAAGTTATCCAAGCAGTTCATACAGTTTGGATGATATCTTCGTACCCTTCAACATCTTCTAGGAGCATACGCAGTCAAGAGAACGTGACACCCGAATCAGGTTTAAACCCTCGACTTGTCTGAAGAAGCCACACCCACACAGCGGCGTAACTTCGTAGTACAGAGTAATGATACTCAATATTGTCGTTGTACCTTCCGCCCTGTGCGTAATAGTCGTCTAGCAGTGTCTACTATACGACGGAGTAGTCCGAACGAAAATAGCAAATTCGAATTTTCCGGGGAACCCCTGTGCTGAGGACATTCCCTGCATCATGAGGTGATTACCTTATGAGTCAAGCCATCGTATAATATATTTTTTGTTGGGTACAGCGCTTCATGCGGCCTTGATGTGAGAGACTTTTGGCAGAGTGCGCGCTTAGCGAAGTTTATGGCGAGACGGGGTTCCAAGGTTCTTATCACTATCACTATCATCGCACATCATTCCGAGACTGTTGACACAATGTTTGCATGAGAGTTTGCTGATAAGATAAGATGAGGCTTAGAAATGTAGACTAGACTGCAATGGGCATTGAGATGGCAGTTTTTGAACTGTGAGACGGTTGTTGTAGAGCAGCTCATACACTAGTACTCCGTAGGTGAATGGATTTTAGCCATGGAATTCTTAGTTCCCAATCGGAGAGAATCGTGGACAGATTCAAAATTTCATGCCCTGCATTATTCTTGAATCCGCTAAAGTACCGGAATGCGATAGGAAGAAGGGGGCGGCGGCTCAAGAGGATGGGGAAGCAAGGGCTAACTTAACTAGCTAATCCTCGAGCAAGAACAGAAGAGACACCAGTGAACCATCGAGCTCCGACTGTTTGTGACAACTGAACATCTGAAATCGCTACCTAAGTGCATGTGAGCGCCGCATATCAGTGCTGTCGTCGGGAGAACATCAACGACACACACACCCTACTCCGTATGTTGCCATGCATAATGCTTGAACAGGAAAGCCAAGGTTCGGGCACCAAGCAGTAAAATAGATCATTCCGTTGACCCGTCACCCATCAGACGATCCAAGAACGAGGCATTTTCTGAATCCTAGTTGGCACTCAACGGTTGAGATGAAGCACCGAAGGATCGTCCTAGCTTGAAAGATCAAGGTCCGATAGCTCTATCCGGAGAATTACACTAGTTAGGGAGTGCACAGCCTCGCTCTGGGGTCATGGTACGGAGTAGGTTCGGGAATTTGGATATGGTTTTCGCATGGTCCAGTGTCTGACAGTGTCCAAGAATTGCCGGGTCGTTTCGTACGGATGGCTGGCGGATGGATTTTCGGCGACCTGAGCAACGTGTCAGTAATGCTGATCACATAACGGCGGAGAATCAAAACGCAAGAAACAGACTGTTATTGATAAAAAGCAAGGGGTAGAAAATGAAGGTTGAAGCCGAAGATGAGGAACAAGCTGGGAGCTATGAGCCAGCAGCTTGATCACGTTGTTTAATGATTGGTAGATTGTGGCTGATCGCTGACATGCGCTTGTGGAGATGAAAGACTCGATTTCAAGTTATGGATGTGTCCTCTGCAACCATCCATTAGATTTGTACTATCTTTAAGATGAAATTCGATTCTCCGACCCCGGTCTGGATTACCTTATTGCATCATCCATCCATGAGACACCGAGCAAATGGTCGTCGCCGGACGAATAGGCTGGAGGCTCTGGTCGTTGCGCAGTGTACTCCGGTATTGGCGAGCATCGAGAAGACTGAAACGATGAATAATAGATATAGAGTCATTGGGTCATCTCGAGCAGGATTATGAGGACCAGCCTGTCGGGGATTGTCTTGTGCAACCCCATTCAGCATTAATAGCCAACATCAGAGGCCCAACGGACTGCAGAAGATGATAGAACCCAAGGCTCGCTACTTGAATAGTACGGAGTAACAGGTAGATGACCAGAATCGTCGAGGTGCGTATCAGCCATACCTAGGGATGGGGATGGGCAATTTGCTGCCTCCAATCCGCGGTGTCTTCAGGCTTGATCGAAGCATTTGCGGTAGGAATGAAGCTGATTGGCTTACTTGAGCTTCACTGGCAGGATGATTGACTGCCGACTGTCGAGTGTCGACAGTTGGATTGGTAACTGTTGTTACTGCGCAGTGGTGGCGGTGATACTCCGTAAAAGGCACTGGGAGCGGTCACGGGATTTGCATTGGAGTTCCCCGGTTTGGCTTCTCTTCCTCCAAACTATCGACTTAGGACTAACACACGCTAAATGCCTCCCATTCATCATCATACCTTAATCCGATCCTCGCCCCCGATTCTAGCCTGTAAGCTGCTCTGGCCCTGGAACGTGGCTGGTGTTCCTTGATCTTCTTTTCCCATTAAAGTTGTGACGCCAGATCCCTTTCGTGAGCTTTCCTTTTGCCGCCTTAATCAACTGGAACACCAACCACAATCCTTCTCCTCCACGCTCTTCTTCCTTCTCGGTCCCCCTAATCCCTGCTTGAAACCGTGCACGCTCGACCAATGTCCTCCCCATGTCAAGGCCTCCATCTGCATCCGACAACCCCCCGTCGACTCCTCCGGTGACACCTGCTGCTTCTGCCCAACATGATTGCTCTGAACGACCTGTCTCCCATCACGGCAGGCAGCGGCGCCACCGCGACGCTCGGGACCAACTCGCACACCTCGATCCCCGAGAAGCTCCCTCTCCATCCCGCGCTGAGTCCCCCACGGCTCGTCAGTGGGCCAACCCATCCTCCAACTTTACTTTAAAAAGGGCTACTACAGCTCCTCTCGAGGTGCCTTCTCGCCAGCCTCATCAGTCCTCCTATACCGGCGACAACGGCCCTCAGCTGTCTGAGCGAGACAGCATCTTCGCAACCCATTACCTGCCTTCTGATAACGAAGCTGCCAATTCACCGCAACTTCCGCCCGTCGAAGATGCCCAACATGACCCTCCTCCAGCAAAGTTGATTCCCGACGCGTACAAAGCGTCACCCTCTTCCTCCTCGCTCACCCCGTCCACGGTCCTTCCCTACCACAATCGTGCCGGCCATTCCCACATGGAAGTTGACATACACAGAACACATCCGTTGCGCTCTGCCCCGCTTCTTCCTTCCCACCCTCCCTTCTCGTTGCCACCGGGCAATTTCGATGTGATCGCGGGCGGAGAGCTTGATATATCGAATGGTCACGCCGGGGACAAGCTTCCAGCGTACCGCCGGACGTCCTTGCAGGTCGTAGGCGCAAGAGGCGGTGCGTCGCAAGCGCCTCAACGTGCTCTACACCCATCTCCTTTGACCGATGAACCCTCCCGCTCGCAGCAATTGATGGTGGTGCCCTCCGATAGTCGACCCACGGGTGCCAGTCCTGGGACGAGCTCCGATCAGAGACACTGGCAGACCTCCTCGGATGGAACGCATGAGCATAAACTTGACCGCAGTTCTAGCCGGAGCCGGCGTGGGAGAGTCGAACACTCAATCGAGGCCAACATACGGAACGAGGAACCCATCGTTCATGTTCGAAGCCGCAAATCGAGTCACTACCTAGGCTTGTTCAAAGAAAACACCACTACTTCGCCGGACCGCAAACGTAGAGATGATCGTGCAGGGAAACATGATGGACCATCTGACTGGTATGACAAGGAGCATCAAGACCAACAGCACGTCCGCGACGACGATGACGACGTCAACTTCCACGATGATTCCGAACCTCGTGGATCCAACAGCCTGTCGCAGTTCTCGCTTGCCAATATTCCAATAATCAAGCCGACTACACCTGCCGAGCTACATACGAGCGAAGATACCCCTCCGCAATTCGAGCACAAAGTTTTGCCCAGAAGCCTGCTGGAAGAGATTCGCAACTTCCACCTTACACCTGGGGGAGACCGCGGTGCCTCTTTTTCGAGCAGTATACCGACGCAGTACTCTGAGCGGCGTCGGGGTTATCTACATACACCTTCTCTGCTTTCGGATACTAGCCAGGAGCACGACCGTGACTCAGCCCAACTTGGTGAGGAAGAAGACGAGCAAATCTCCTCCGCCGTCTACTTTCCACACGAACGTTTGGCAGTGTCCGAAGAGGTCGATCCGTTACAGTCCTGTGAAGACGGTCAACGTGACATGCGGCCGTTTGATGAATCGGCGGCGGAGAATGGCCGATTTCTTATGCCAGAGAGAAAAACAGCTGCCGAAGAACTGGAGACTAATCATGTGGATATATCCCTTCGATCTAAAAATGACAGTAGAATCCTGCACGGCGATCTTCAGGACAGGATCACTCCACTAGAAGAACTTAATGAGAAGTCAATTGATTCCATGTTCCAGCGCCATGCTGAATATCCAATTGGCGAAGAATCTGAACCATTGTCCGCAGAAGAAAGTGGAATGTCTATCCTAGATGAAGAGTCTAGCGTGACCGACGAGGCCGAGGTCACCCCGACAGCTACCCCCACGCAACGCCACCATCTTTCTCGTCCTCGACAATCCCCAGGCGAAGTAACACCGGTCGGGGCCGTTGAGCTGAAGCCCTATCGACATCAAGTTGGCGGTCATACCACTGTGTTCCGTTTCTCAAGGCGCGCCGTCTGCAAACAGCTCAACAATAGAGAAAATGAGTTCTATGAGCGTATTGAGCGCAGACATCCCGAAATGTTAATGTTTCTGCCAAGGTATTCAAAGATCTCCCCATTCCTGCAATTCCTGTTTTCATTTTGATCATCTGTTAATCACTCTTCAAAATAACCAGGTACATCGGCGTCCTCAATGTGACGTTCTCAAAAAAGCGATCTAAAAAGTCCTCTGAAACTCAACCGGAGCAAACTGATGTTGAGTATATCACGGATGATCCACAGAGCATTACGAAAGCCGACGCCACAACCGAAAATATTATGCGTCAAGCTTCAGAATCCGCGGAGAAAGAGCGGATTTTCAGTCAAAAGCAAGTGACAGGTGTTGTGCCCAAAGTGATATTCGAGAACAATCGGCATATCATTCCTGTTGACCTATTCCCCGGCCATGAAAGGCCACGTTCTGCGCACGATGCAGTCCCTGGGAGGAATCCATTTTCGTATCAATTTGGAATGGCCAATGCGCAGCCACCAACAAGTGGCACGTTAGACGAGAACCTTTCTCCCCCAATGGGTAAGAAGACATGGGGTGCTACAACCGTCAATCGCATACTCCAGGAGCAGGTCCTTAGGGAGGTTTTCAGTCCACCGGCGATCCACCAGCATCGACGCCATGCGCGAGGACATCTTACCTTGCCGAGAACAGCATCGGATGGCCACCGCTTGACTGTGAGCCGTTCTCAAGAAAGACACCAGACTAAGCCTCGAACGGCTACGCAAAATGTATCACCGCTGTCAACTTCCATTGATATTGTCAAGAATGGAGGTGAAGGGCCGGGATTATCATCGTCCGCCTCCACCGCTCTTGAGGCGAGCAAAAAGCGTCTGGAATCGGTAAGATCAGAGGCGCCTCCGCGATCTAGCTCATTGTCTCGCACCCGAAGAGTTCGACGCCGACATTCAGGGAGTGGGTTGGAAAGGCGAGGGACGATGGACCCCGACAACAATGGAGGCGACCTTATGTTTTTCGAGGACGAGGGCTACGGTGGCGATAAAGAGGATGAGATTTTCTCCATGGAAGGGGACACGCCGGCATCATCTACAACATCATATGACCGGAAACCACCAGCCCTTTACCCGACGGAAAGAAATCATGCTGCTTCTGAAAATGGATGGTCTAGCGATCCACATTCTGCTGAACTTATGAAGAGACCCGTGTCCCCAGGGTTTAGCGGTAGCCCAGGCGCACTACTTCCAGCTAATCCCAAGGAGGCACAAACCAGAAAAGACGAAAGAGTACAGTTTTTCCTGTTGCTTGAGGATCTGACTGCAGGGATGAACAAACCCTGTGTGCTAGATTTGAAGATGGGGACTCGGCAGTACGGCATGGAAGCCGATGAAAAGAAGAGGAAATCTCAGAGACGCAAGTGTCAGAACACCACCTCCCAACAACTCGGTGTCCGACTATGTGGCATGCAAACTTGGAACGTGAAAAAGCAAGAATATAGCTTCGAAGACAAGTACTTTGGCCGCGATTTGAAATCCGGTCGAGAATTTCAAGATGCGCTGACGCGATTCCTCTACGATGGAATCAGCTATGTAAGCGTGGCCAAGAAGATTCCAGTCATCCTTGAAAAGCTGGCACGATTGGAGAACATGATTCGAAAACTCAAACGGTATCGTCTGTATGCTAGCAGCCTCCTGATTCTCTACGATGGCGAGCAAGGCCCTCAACAGAAGACCCTTCAACTTGAGACAACCGCAAACAATATGAAAACCCAATTACAACGTCGAGTGTCTGATGATGGGCACAACAACATCGATGTCCATCTGAAGATCGTGGATTTCGCAAACTGTATCACGGGCGAGGATGAACTATCACCAGGTGCGCCCTGCCCACCTCAACATCCAGATGATATCGATCGAGGCTATCTGCGTGGGCTTCGTACTCTCAAGATGTATTTCCAAAGGATCATGAAGGAACTCAGCCAAGACGAGTTTATCGAGCGAGGCGAGGGTGAAGGGATTACTCTTAACTCTCAAGCAGCCACTAACGACAATCTTGCGGAACGCTTTTGGGATGAGAGTGTCATGGAGAATGACCCCGGAGAGGTCAGCTTCTAGTGTCTGTCTACTGATAACCGTTCTATCCCGGCTGGGCTCCGTTCGGGTTTACTTTTTCTCTTCGTTCTTTTTGCATTTCATCACCTAACCCGGAGTTATCACTTTACATTGATCCAACCTCAACTAGGCTTGGCTCAGAATACGTCGTCATCATGGCATGACAGCTTGGATTTTGACCACCTAGTTTTCTTCCCACGACCGTTCTCATTTTCTAGGTTCATGATACCAAAAGCATTGTACGAGCAGTGAAGGCCTGATGTCTCATATGGTGACAACGATTGATGACTGATCATGGCACGATTCCTTTCTCTAAGACCATCCCCTCCTGTGCCTGGTGCATGGCGGGAGTCTCTTCATGGAGTTTCTTTCATTCTCATGGCATTGTATGAACTGGCCTTTTGTCTTTTCTATCTCTTCCGGCGCCTGTCTTCTAGAATATACCATCCGGAATCATGATGATTCTTGGCCTTTGCTTTAAGTCGAGATGCTATTCAAGATACCTGTTGGTGTACGTAAATCATAGTTAGTTTACATAAATGAGTTGATACTTACACAATGCCTGTAGTTGCTCCGGGACACTACTCCATACGCTAAGCTCATCGTGGTTCAGCTCAAGATAAGCAATATCACGTGGGACGGCGATAACGGCGCACCGACGTCAGCGTCTCTCCTCATCTTCGCGTCCTCCCCGCCCCCGTTCATATCTTATATCCCAGAGCTAGGATAAGCTGCTCCGTGGCTTGAATCATAGCCGTGGTGGGTTTAATGTCATTTCGTCTACCGAAAGCTTGATTGTCGCACAATCACCAGTCACTCAACCATTCGATTACTCCCATTCCGACGGCCCTCGCCAACTGTACCTTTCTAAACCCTATACCGCTACGCCCCGAACACTATGACAGGGTCTAATGGTCATTCGGTCATCGATAAACGCGACTTTGACTTTAACCGCCGGTCATCCGTTTCACAGGAGTCTGACGCCCAAGAGGATCATGCCTTGCTTCACTCGCGCCCGAATTCGAGCCTCTCCGCGAGCGATCGATACAGTGACAACAACGATGGACTGTTGAATAATGTGGTTGATGAGATCGTTGAGAGGGACCGAAGGAGAATGGCGAGAGAGGTTATCCGCGTTGGGAGCTTTGTATGGGGGGTTATCACATGGTGAGACCTTCTTATTGTTCTAGCTTACGGAGACATTTGCTGACATTACATGTCGTGTTAGTCTCGCCGCAGGTAGCATCACGGCATTTTCGCTATACGGTCCCCTATTGTTGACTCGTTTACACTATACCCAACTGCGGGTAAATGAGGTGTCCATTGCGGCAGGGATCTCCATGTACCTCCCCGTATCTGTAGCGGGCTATCTTTGTGATCGATACTCACCGTCTCCGCTGACTTTATTTGCGGGAATCATGTTCGGGGTTGGATACCTTCTCGCGGCCTTTACATATAAGAGTGGACCACCGCCTGACGCCGGCGGAGACGGGTGGCCGTTCTGGGTGATGATAGTGGCATTTGTTGCTATCGGAGTGGCTACGTGCAGCATGTATCTCGCTGCGGTGACAACGTGTGCGAAGAATTTCGGTAGGGGCAGACACAAGGGCATCATACTTGCCGTCCCTATAGCGGCTTTCGGTCTTAGCGGGATGTGGCAAAGCCAGGTTGGAACATACCTGCTATGCGAACGCCTGGAGAATGGAAATTGCGGCGATGTTGATGTCTATAAGTATTTCATATTTTTAGCGATTCTCCTTCTGGGTGTTGGGGTCATCGGCGCGTTTACATTGAGGATCGTGGACCATGACGAAGAGAAGTACATTGATGAAGCCGTCGAGGAACTCGAGCGAAGCGGCTTGTTAGCGGAAAGCGATTTTTTTCAGCCGCGCGGTGAGGTCAATGCTGCGTATGGGACGTTCTCCCAGCGGGACGAAGAGGGGTCTGACAACGAATCCCTTACACTTTCAGAGGAACAACGACAAGCGGCAAAACGGGAGGTAGAGAGAGAGCAGGATGAGCGCAGAAAAAAGAATTGGCTACTCAACTATGAAACGAAGACGTTCCTTGCGGATCATACTATGTGGTGGCTTGCGCTGGGCTTCTTCTTGGTGACTGGACCAGGAGAAGCTTACCTCAATAATGTATGTGTCATGTCATTCTTAGACTATGAACGCTCACGCTAACATCATATAGCTGGGCACGATTGTACAAACACTCAACTCAGACTCCACCGCCATCATTAACGCCCACCCAGCCGGAGTCCCATCAACACATGTCACAATAATCGCCCTCACATCAACCATAGCCCGCCTCCTGACGGGCTCCCTCTCCGACCTCTTTGCCCCCCGTTCTCGCACGCCAACAGACCAAGAATCCACGATGGCCAAACACCGCCCAACCCTCTCCCGCCTCGCCTTTCTTATCCCCTCCGCCCTCCTCCTCTCCTTCGGGTTCCTCCTCCTCGCCTCCCCATTCCCAACCCGCACCCCCGAACTCTCCCACCTAACAACAGCACTAGTCGGCCTCGGCTACGGTAGCGCCTTCTCCCTTACCCCCATAATAATCTCAGTCGTCTGGGGCGTCGAAAACTTCGGCACCAACTGGGGCATCGTCGCCATGTTCCCCGCAGCCGGGTCCGCAATGTGGGGACTTATCTATTCACGCGGCTACCAGGACGCCGCAGATAATAACACAGGCCTGGATGATGGCCAGTGCCACGGTTGGCGCTGCTACGGCTTCTGGGCTGTTGGGTGTACGGCTAGTGTGTGGGTCGCTGTTGCTGCTTGGAGCGTTGCTTGGGTGTCTTGGAGGAGGAGAGGGGTTGTTATTTGATTTAGCGTTTTTCGTATCCTATATTATCCTACAGGGGTTGCATTGAGTTGAGATAGGATATCTCTGATGGCATAGGTAGCATATCTGCGTGCGGTCTTTTATACACCATTTACTTTATAGATTGCATGAAGGCCATGCATAGCCTAGCTTGGATACGATTGGATTGGCCGTTGGTCTATTGGATAGCATGATTCTATCTAATATCAAACTCTGATTTCAGTAAGTAGCAAGTCATGTATGATCTGTGCTCAACAAGTAATGTACACCTAACACGTTCGTTCCG
Source organism: Aspergillus kassunensis (assembly GCA_027569205.1). Lineage (NCBI taxonomy): Eukaryota > Fungi > Ascomycota > Eurotiomycetes > Eurotiales > Aspergillaceae > Aspergillus > Aspergillus kassunensis. Next base: position 148,564 of record JAPDEQ010000048.1, read on the forward strand.
CCATATCAAGAAGGAAAAAGCCAAATAGCTACCCAAGCATAATCATGTGGTATTCATGAATGTTCTCAAGAAAGCAAAACCCAACCCAATGCAGCCAACAATAAAACAAAAGACCACGCCATTGCGTCAAAAAGTGAGAGCCAATAGCGCCAATGCAAGTAAGAGCAATCGAGCCAACACCAGACCAAGCAATAGCTAGCTAAACATTGGAAGCCAATGTATGAACAAGAATAAAGACCAAAGTGAATGTTACGTCAAAAGCCAATGTGGAATAAAAATTCATCCTAAACGTCGGTTGAATCCGGGTCAAGCCCCGTAAAGACTTTATAGAGTCGTCGACTTGCCGCAGGGCCGATGCGCGAGTCTGTGATTGCGCCGTTTTTATTTGCGGATTTCTGTAGGCAACGGGTTAGATTTCATGTAGCTATGTCGTAGATGGAAAGAAAGGAGAAGTACCTTGACATCTTCTAGCATCGCTGGGCCCGTCCTTCGCATTCCTTTGACTAAATCAACGACATTCGGATATTGATTGACGATACCGTAGGCCATGGAGCCTGTGATCCGGTTGATTTCCTGGAGCATGCGAACGTAGGTATCGTGTGCATTCTCGCCGGCTTTAACCTGTCCCCCGTCCATACAGAACGCGGCGGTATTATCATCCATGCGTTCGCGGCGGTAGGGGATTGTAGAGATGTGTTCGGTGAATATCTTGATCCATTCGGCGGACTCCGCGGGGGCAGCGGAGTGATGGATGAGGCAGCGGTGGGCAACTTGGAGGTTTAGGAGAGCATCTTCAATAGTGTCGTCGTCGATTGGGGGAGTGTCGCGTTTGTTTGCTTTCTTGCGGGGGGCTGTACTCGTAGGTGCTGAGTCTTGGCTTTGGTCAAGGTGGCGGAGGAATTCGGCTTGGTACGCTCTATTTCGGGAGTTTGTGTTCTTGCGCATCCATACTGTAAGACCCTCAATAAGGTATATGATCGTGCAGCGCGGGTGGATGCGTTTCAGGCGGAGAACATGGAGCTCCAGTTCGTTGGGTGCGTCGGGAGTATCTGAGTTCAGCGAGGAAGTGACCATGTCGACGAATTCCTGTGCCGTGACGATGCATAAAACATGGTCTTCGTCGCGGACTTGGAGAGCACACGGTTCCCAGTACCCAAGAGTCTCATTGTATTTAGCCTGCACCTTACGCCGCCACTTGACAACGTTAGAAATCTGGCCATTGCAGAACGAATGCTCGACCCCGAGCAGCCGCATAAGCTCTACAGCCTGATTGCCAATGCTTGTTTCTTTCAATGATGAGGGAAGATCGAGAATCATTTCCGGAGTAGAAGTCTTTTTGTCAAGCTTGAGCTTGTTAGCCTGCGTTATGTCAGCTGCAAACTGTTTCTCCTTTGCCTTCTCTTCCTTCTCCTTTTGTTTCCGCTCTTTTTCTATCTGTTTTTCCAGCTGCTTCTCGCGGTTGCGGTCTGCTTTGGCCGCCTCGCGCTCTTTCGCCTTGGCCTCTTTATCCGCAGTGCTTTGTGTCGTCGATGCAGCAGCTTTCTTTGGCTTGCGACCCCCCCGAGGCCCCTGAGGCTCCGGTAGCTCATCGGGATCATCTTCCTCTTCGCAGGTGGGTTTGGTCCGTGACTTTGACTTGGTGCGAGCTCCGTTACCAGCCTTACCTTTTGAACGATCAGTCAGACTCGCCAGTAAACTTGCTGTTCTGCCCGACAATTCTGACCGCAGCGCAGGCACCGCGAAATCACTTTCCTGGACATCAAACCGCTCACTCCGATCTGGCATGCGAAAATCACTAGAATGTTCAATGATATCCTCCCAGGCAGATCTGCGCTTATCTTCCCTGCCAGCACCAAAAGTGTTACCAGTGTCACCGTCGTCATCACTAAAGAAACCAGTCAAAGCTCCCTGCTTATTTTTCGGAGACGGACTGCGCCGCCTCGGCTCCGGAGCTGAGGAGGTAAACACAATCGGATCCGAGTCTAGAACGAAGGGTGTCTTTGTACTCGTATTCGGCCCATCCGATGCAAGAATGTCGTCGGAAAATAGGAAAAGAGAATCCCGGCGCCGCGACGGCAGTGAATGGACATTGTTGCTAACAACTGCGTCCGGCTCGGTGCTCGATCGCCTCTTCTTGGAAGGCTTATCTAGGTCATCGTCGTCGTAGGTGAATTGGGTAAAGTCAAGGTCGTCGGACAAGAACGGTATGGAGGGCGGACCGTGGGGCGCGGGAGGACTGGAATGGAAGCGTTTGACGGATGAGGCCGGTGGTGGCGGCGTCGAGGAGATGAGATTGATGACTTCGGGCATAATCGAGCTGAGGGGGGATCTAGCAGCATCTAGCAGTATCTAGCACTGAGGAAGAGTTGTGTTTGTGCTCCTCACGTGTCGCGACTCCGCGTCACGGTACACGAGGTCACGTGCAGCTGCTCTTTCCTTTTAGCCATCATTAAAATCTGCCATCCCTGCCCTCTACAGGACACTGGTTGATGAGATTAATAAGGAAAGGTCGTAACTAGGGCTAAAATCCATAAACAAAGTGAAATCAAGTTTAGAATGTCTACTGTTATACCAGAACCCTGCTCGTCATAGTACACAAGGTAGATCGACCAATCAATGATATTCAAAAACGGTGGCGATGGTGTGCATTGATTAGAGCAAAAAGGACATAATATCGTCATACCCACGGCAAGGTGACCGAGTGGTTAAGGTGCTGGTTTTGTAGGTCACCCAATAAAAATCCAGTAAATTTGGATTTCAACTAACAATCCCATCAGAGGTTATATCCACCAGTGGGAAACCGCGCGAGTTCGAATCTCGTCCTTGTCAATTTTTTTGTTTTGTTAGGTAGTCTTTATTTGTACCTAGACAAAGAAGTAACACATGCTGCATACTCTTGGAAACCTCAGCTATATTCCATACGCAGCCCCCCATACCTATTGACTACGCCATACTCGCTACGGCTTTCAACAATATGGGAAGAGGGGGGTCTTTTAATCCAGATCCGCCAGCCTGCCATTACTGCGGTTTGTGTGAGTGGAACCACCGCAGGGTCAGATGCTATGGTCGTCCATGTGTTTGTTGCGGCGGGGAAGACCATATACTGTCAGAGTGTCCCAAACGCCCGGTCTGCCAGGAATGTGGAGGCAAAGAGCACAAGGAGGGATGTGAAGCATTTCGATCCTCCAAGCGACCGAAGCTCGAGCGAAGTAGTAGTGAGAGCCGTCGTCGGCCGCCTGTGATTTCCCCAACGACATCAAGGCCGCAGACAAGACCTCGAATGACAACAACTGAGTTGTCGCAGGTGTTGCCACAGACGTCTTCCTGCGTAAGTTCCTTTCGGTCTTGTTGTTAGCCGATTTCTAACAGACCAACGATGTTTAGGACGGTCCGTTTGTGGTACCAATGGTTAGAGTACCAAAGTTCAAAGATAGTATTGAGCGACTAGCGGAATATCTCTGCCAGTCTGTGGATCCTCTGATAAATCAAATGCAATATGTGGCTGTAATTTAGAACTATGGTGGCCCAGCAGGTGTTGCTCAGATCTTGGTGAACGCAATAGAGCCCGACATCGTGGCTTTGGAGGGTAAAGATGTTAGCAGGGAGCAGTAAGTTGCAACGAAGCCTAGAGATGCTCTGCCTTGTCTAATATCGACTAATTTCTATAAAAGCCTGGACCAGATTCGTGCGGCACAATCCCGAGACCATATTCCGTGGGCACCGTATAGCGGGTATATGGATTATGTTACGGATTCCAGAGATTTGAAATACTGGAGAGTCTATATTGGCCAATCCAAGAATCCTCTCTCACGCATCTCACAGCATATTCGGAATATTATAAACGGGCATAATGACACTCTGCACTACTATCTGATAACTCAGGGGAATGGCTACCGGTCAGCAAACTTTGTCTGTCTCTGGACATTAATCTGTCCAGATTATGTGCAAGGTTTCGTCCGAGACATCTTTGCAAATATCCTTGAGATGGCGATGTGCCGAGCATTCGAGTCATTGCCTGAAGGCATTTTGAAAGAGTATTTTGGTCACTTATCGAGTGAGTCAAGCAATTTAGGGTTGAACATTGTGCCACCAATATTCCAAAGCCTCCGTTTGGGGCCGACTTATCGGCAACAGTTTAAAGCTGGCCTAGATACCTCAAAGGATCAAGACATTGCTGGATGGCCTGAGTATCGTCGAAGACAGGGAATCAAGCACGCTTCGAACTACTCCTTAAATCGGCCGGATATGACTTTCGCAGACTATGGAGTTGAGCTCAATAAAAATATAGAGCTTTTGGGCCATGAAGGTGTCAACCCCTTTGACGCAAGTCTAGAAACGGTCTCCGTTGGCTTTAGAGTTGATCAATGGCTCCATGAACTCAAAAACCATCTTCAGGTCAACATGCTCTTGGCCCCCGTTGGCAATATTCAGGCGCGGGTAGGAATTGCCGTGGGCAGAAGCTTAGGTTCACTTACCTCCCCAGAGTCTCAGGGCAGCTTCGCACTTTCAATACCATGGGGGATTAAGAATGTTGGCTTTAATAGCGACAACTCCTTTATATGGGCCGCGGACCCTGTTCCTGTCAGGATAACTAAGATGCAGCTTGAATCAAGCCACTCTCAACAGCGAAAGGACGACCTGAGAAGCCACAATTGGAAGTTACTACAAAATAGTGGTATGAGAATTGTTCTTATCTGCGGAAAAGGTATAAAAGAGATTCTCCTCCCAGATCAGGTGCTTTCGAACAAGATTGAGCTACGCCTCCGATCTTCCATGTGTGCCGGTTACCTGGAGATTGACAATACAGACATACAGCGCATTTATCTGGAATCCCCCGCGCCTTTGACGGAGCTCTTGGCGAATAATTGGCGGGTAGCTCAAAAGATTTCAGACTTATTTGCCTTTGCTGCGTCCATGTCTCAAACTCCTGGAATATATGCATATTTCTCGGATGGTGCCTGCGTTTTGACTCTCATTATACGTACCTATGGGGATGAGAGGAAAGACCAGCCGAGAATGACGGCAGATACAATCCATCCAGCCATTAGGTCATGGTTGGCTCGGAAAGGATTCACCAAGGATGAAGACGTCAAACTCCTTGAGGGATATGGTACATCGCTATCCCATGCTTTGCTACTTCTTTGCAGTGTTCTACCTCACATCCCAAAGCAATACAAGGCAGAAGGTGATAGGAAACGCGTTGCACCGAGCAAAGTCAGGGGTTCTGGTAGATTCTCTCAGTCAGAAAGAGACACTATACGAGTGTTTTTTGAAGAGATTCAGGGGAAATTTTCCCAAACAAAGGAGGTTTGCAGGAACCAAGAGAAGCACTGCCTTACATGCCCGATGAGCCCCGTGGACATCAGCGCAGGTGACACAGATGGGATCGACATGGCTACCTTGGTTGACAACAATTTTGATCTTGGTATCTTGGACCAGGAGTTGAATCTATCCCCACGAGAGGATTTTGAGCGGACGACAGCCCCGACTGATGGGAAAGGACGTTATGCCTTGAACTACACCGATGCCGCTATACCCATCGTCCAAACAAACCAGATAGTTGGCAATCAGCGTCACACCACGCAGTTCAGCCGAAGTGTACTTGCAATACATGTAGATCTTCTCGCCGGTAGAATCTACAGAGGCTCCTCAAACACAAGGAAAGGCTACACTCGTGTACAGGTACATACATTCTTGGTGATCAAGGTACCGTTTAAAGATGACTGGGCCGATGGGGTACGTGTACGTACTGAGATCGCCCCAATCGGGAAAACCCACTCGAACCCATGGGCGAAGACTTGCCGGCCTGACGAACCGGCGGCCCGGCTGAGATTTCACGTCACAAATGCCCAGGGGCAGTCCGACTACCCTTCGACAGACACGTGGATCAACGTTTTCAAGGCGAATAGCTTCGTGGATTGGATGTCCGGAGAAACCGTCCACCAAATAGCTTTGAAACCAAGGAGGTTCGTCTGGATCTGTCCCGAAACCAGTGCCTTCCCACCAGGGATTGGCGAAGCCGGCTCGTACTACACTGACGACAACGGCATCATGCACAAGCGGGAGATAAGAAGAACACAGACGAAATAGCGTTGTTTATCAAATCAGCACCACTCTTCTGCGTATAAGGTCACATCTCCCAGTTACTCATAGTAACGAAAGTTAGCAAACCCCCCTCCTACTGCGGAGGAATAGTCGTCGTGTAGTGCCGAGCTAATGGAGATTCACCTAATGCGCATAGACTGCGCAATCAATTAGCAAAACAATCACCATAACATGTCAGCATTTTCGTAATGAACGAAAAAATACATATACTATCATGGCTAACCCACCGTTGCGGCTCATGTGGGCGGTTCAATACTTGCTCGGGTAACACTAAGCATGGGCCTAAGCACCCATAGGTATTCATTTCGTAATCGAAGAAGAAACGTCCTCGCAAATGCACCATGTCAGCCCTTACATACTCTGTCAGTGTAGCAGAACTCGAACAACAATCATTCCGCTCTTGCCGTGGAGGTTCCAATGGTCCCCAGCTTAAAGATACGCTATTAAACGTCCGAGTGCCGTGGGATAGTACTGACACTGTCCAGTTGTCGGGATGCAGGGAGGTCGGGAGAGGGGTGTCCCTTGTTCAATCCTTTAACCTGATGATTCATGAAAAGGAGCTGTTTTTGTCAGAACGGCAAGGTGGCCGAGTGGTTAAGGCGCTGGTTTTGTCCGTCTCACCGCCCTCATTTATGCCCGCTCATCTTAACTAACAGTTCATCAGAGGATAGTTCCACCAGTGGGAAACCGCGCGAGTTCGAATCTCGTCCTTGTCAATCTTTTTTTTTTTTTTAAATCACTAGTAGTGAGCCGCTTGCGCCGCGACTGCTCACGCTACAATATTGTATTTTTACATTCACAGTAGAACATTGTAGGTATGTCGATTCAATCACCGGGCTCAACGGATATCCGATCGAGTCGCCGGATTCCCGAGCAAAAGAGGTATACTCGTCATGTTGCTGACCCACGGCGCTATGTAAAGCGGCTGTTGGTCGGCCACGCAACGACGAAATCCTTAGAATAATGAAATACTCTAATTTGTATGGGAATCGCTAACAAACGTACCTTATCAGCTACAATTTTGATAAATCTGTCAAACGATGGAGTTGCCACGACCAAGCGACGGTCAATCTCTTGCTGATTGGAGACTTGTTCCTGATTTTCTGACGTGATCGCCAGTCATCAAGCCCTAACTAGTCAGTCATTCGTAGGGCAGTTAAGCCGATGTTAGATTGAATGCTTATAAACAATGTCAAAAAGCTACCCAAGTCCCAAGTGCCTCAATCTCATACATGCTACGAAAGGCATGCAGGAATATGAGCTATTGGGTGAGTTTACTCTGAGTGAATTGAATTGGTACAAAGAATAACGCCTGTAGGACAAAGGGATGGAAATCAAAGCATTGTTAACACATCGTTCATTAATGCTTCTTGTGGAATGATATTATATAAAACCTTTCAACCCCCTCTTCAGCTTTCGCTCCCCTGTTGATAGGCCAGGAGTCAGGCTACCTGCACCCTTGATGTAGGCCATTGTCGCGCTTACTTGCGCATGGTCGGCATCTTCACTTTGGAATTGTCTAATACTGTCACAAACACGAGCCTGAATAGTATTGCCATTGGTGGTCTTTCAGCTAACAGACTGTAAAGATACAGATTTCGTATTTCCTCAGAACTTCTGCAGGATCATGAGCCATGTGACTAGTGACAATGCTCCGAGACAAAAGAATTGCATACGAATGCTATTGAGTTAACTGAAACACACTTTTATGTGCTATTGAATATACACCAACAGAGGGAAAGGAAGCTACAATGGCTCTATACCAGGGTATGCTTGGACTTCCAATTTAAGATAATCATGAACACGAGTATTGACTGATATCAAGTCAAGGATGGCTTTCAAGGGATTCTGAGCAAACCACCTAGTCACTTATCATTCTAACGGTACTTTGTCAGCCTTTCTATAGGCATCTCAAGTCGAGGAATCATGGATCAGAGCGGGCTGGCTATAAATACATACCAGCTGTACTTCAACTTCACACAAAGCAGTTTCAGGATACACTCAGCAGAAGACAAGCGACAAAGGACTCTAAATCCATTTAAAATGCCTGCTCCCTTTTATGGAATGTTGCCTGCATTTGACGCCGCACGTATTCTTGCAGAAGCAAAAATCCCTCATCTCCTTTGGGGGTCGCTAGCCCTTTGTTTAGTGGGGGAAGATGAGGGAACAACAGTAAGAGAGCTCTACTAATTTTACCATAGTGTATCAATCATTAAATACTAACAGCTGGCAGGGAGTCGATTTTGTAATCCCCGATGCGCAGGTCAGCAATCCCTCTCCAAGGACTTTCGTTACCCTACTTACCCTGCTATCTTCTAGGTCGACGATGCTGTCCACGCTCTCGTCAACGGCGGATTTGAGCTTTGCTGTAAGCAGGATTGCTGGCAGCTAAACGTCTCTCTAATCCCTGGGCCCGTTGCGAGCGCTCACTTTCACCTCGATGAGCAATACAAGCATTATAAAGTTCTGTCCCTGCACGAGGAATCATGCTTGCTCTGGAACTTCCCAGCTCTCACGACAGATATCCCAACCGCCCATGATCGATTCTACATGCTATCCACCGATGCTGGACTGACCCCAAACGATGAAAGCCCCGGTACGTGGAATGGCGAAGGGGTCCAACCGATCAAGATATTAACACCCTGGGCCCTAGCCGAAGCTTTGATATACCTACTCTGTCGCGACTGGTTTGACCTTGAGAAAATCCATTGCACATGGAGACTAATGCTCATTCTTCTTGAGTGCCGTGACTCGGAGATTAGGTATAAAATAAAGCCGCAGTTTGGTACTTTGTGGGAGAGTCTGAACCTCCGCGAACCTGGTGGACAAAGCACCTGGGCTCCAGTGCGTCCTCTTCGCGATCAACTGATTGCAGAGAACAAACTTGGGACTCTGCCTCCGCATGACCTGACAGAAAGCGTTTGATGATGATGATGATGATGTTCCTTCTCCGTATGTACTGACCTGTTGCTTTTGTATTTGACTGAACTATCGTCACCCTTCGCTTTGCTGCTTCCTTCCGGTACTGGGATTTAACAGCCCCGCTCTATTACGCTCGCTACTAATGCTATTTTCTCTTCCGTTCTGTATTCAAAAGACTGTAGCAAACAATCAAGTTGCCTTGTTGCATCACGCCCAATGTTTGTGCTCCTTTTCCTTACCTTACCGTGCAAACGGATTTCTCATCAGACAATGAAATTCCCCTAGAATGACCAGCTTTACTCCTACGAAATGAGAGGCAGCTTGAAGCTATAAGTGCCTGTTCTTCCCCCTCCCCGGCTTCATCTCCCTTCTACTCTTCAGCTTCCTCTCCCTCCCCTTTTCAACACTCCACCTCGCTCTACTCTTCAGCCCGATTTGATCTCTAGTGTTTTAGCTCCCTCTTCATTTCAACCTTTAGTCTTTGTCTCACTCGGACAAGATGTCGTCCTTCCCCGAAAGCGACATGCACATCTCAGCAGCATGCGTCATAGCTTCCTGCGCCTCGTCCCATTCACACCTACGCCACCTAGGCATAACGATAACCGGCGATGCGGCATTCTTCCATTACGTTTCGATGTTACCACACAGGCGTGTAACAGCAACATACGTGCGTTGACCACTTCCTTTCTCATGTATGGCACTCATCGACTGTATGCTAATCATTGACGTGCTTCCTTCACAGCGTCTCGAACTCTGTATCGGATTCCCTGAAGGGGCCCGCCCAGATGAGATCGAAGGATCCGTCATTGATTACTGTCGATTTCGACTTCTGCGAGAAAAGCCAACCCTGTTTGACCGAGCTGTGTCCACCCCTTTCGGTGCCGATTTAGTTGTAAGAGAGACGGGGATGGAGGTTGTCTTCGTGGAGCACGGGGCAATGATGAGTTGATACACGTCTCCGAATCTCCCCATCATGCTGGACGGTGGTCCACTGACAGAACCTTCATGGCTTAGATGGACAACTTCACGAACGTTCAGCTCCCTCGAGTGCGCGAAGTCGCGCCCACTAGCAATCTTCCCTATATGGGAATTGTTGATATGCTGGTGGACAGCATTCTTCGCTGCCATTTGGAAGGTCCACGCAAGGCCGCAGAAAGCGGTGCCGCGGCCGATTTCTTGGTCGATTTCGCCAAACAACAAGAAAGGCAGTCTCGTCCAAACGTGCCCGGACCCATCAAACTTACCCTGTCCCCCGCCCAGCAGCAGATCGTACGTCGAGGGCTGCCTGGTTTGTTGCTACACACGAACAGATATGCGAATGGATGGAGAATCGTCTTGAACTGTTGATGATACGGAGGCGCCGGAAGCCAACGGCGAAGCAGCACCTCGAATGGAAATATCTTTGGCCCACTGTTTCTGGATTCTTTTTGTGAATTTTTCTTTAGACTTGGCCGTCTCATTGAGCTCTGCCCGCTGAGCCTGTAGACGGTACCGCATCCACCATCTACTAGAGACTTGAGTAATAGACCGCGTGATTTTGTGCTTTCAATCTGTTCATACGTAGGCCCACGCTCTCTCTTGGTAGTTGTAATATCCCGGTTCGATACAGGTAACCCGGACAGCCACGTTTGGTAAGCACGGAGATGCAGTTTTTCTAATGAATACAGAGCCTACCAGTGGCGTCCATCTACTCCTGGATTGCCGGGCTCAGTGAGCAGTAATCATCGGGCTACGGGATTGCAACCATTCAAGAACGGGAACTAGCCGACTTAGGGTGGGAGCGACTTTCAACATGCTGGCTATTATCGGAATCTGTTTATATGGCAGATCAGGGCTCAGTCAATCCGAGATTCGTCAGAGTTGTTGAAGGGTTGGAATACCTTCCTGCAAATCGCTTGAAATGCCCATCGTATTCTCTCCTGGTGGCTGGCTGACGATAATACACTGCAGATTAGTTAGCAGTCCTGCTGGTAGCCTTCCGGCTTCTCAATAGCTGAAAGAGTCAGCGATCCTTTGGCCTGTCGCTGTCATAGACTATACCTTATAGGTCTGTTTAGGAAGGGATCTGGGAAGCGTATCAATGTCGCTCTCTCAGCCTGGTCCTGGGCTTCCGTGTGCGCAATGACCCGGCGTCTCCCTCTTTCCGAACCAACCGCAATGATTGTTTGTCGTACGGACACTCCGGAGATTTGCAGAACTTTCATTGGCTTAGTACCGTTTCTTCTTATGCTTCCACTCTCACCTCAGAGATAATCCCAGCGGAGACCGGCGAATAGCCAAGCGCGGGGCACGGCAGGAGAGTATCACAGATTCTAACACAGAACACAGAGCTCGAACTAGCGAGTGGATGAGGTCAAGTTTGCTCCAAACCCCCATGTCTCCGAGTCTTCATGCTTACTGTCAGACCGATGCAGTCTCTTCTTCACGGAAAGTGGCAGGCGCTCGTGCAGAAACCAGCCTCGTCCTCGCTCTGTTGGTATATAATTCGCATGCTTGCCGTTTTTATCTCGACAACTGGCATTATCTTCAGGAGAGAGCTCTTTCTTTCTTACCATTTCCCCCCTCGCCTCATAAAAGCCAAGCATGGCACCCATCCACTCGCACCCTCTCCTCATAACAATTTTCCTCCTCCTCCTCCTCGCCCGCCCAACCCTACAAATCACAGAATATGTCAAAGACCAAGACTCCTGCGCAATCATCGGCGACGGCGATGTCTACGGCATCGGCGTACGTCTGGGCTACTACTTCGCCTGGGCATCCGGCCTCCTCGCCGTGGCCTTCGACAACACACAAGCCGTCCGCGACGCCCGCAAGGGCGTATCTATAATCTCGCTCGCGATCTTCGTAATCCTCATCCGAAACACGCTGAACGGCAGCTTCACGATTCTCGAATGGTCCCTCGTCGTCCCGATGGTCATGTGGGCGCCATTCCTGGTGCTACTGCCGCGGTCGCTGGTGGACAAGGAGGATCGCGCGGGGAGTGCGTTCTTTCTATGTGTTATGGGGCTGGTTATGGTTGTGCACCCCTGGGTGTACTTCATGCGGACGCAGCAGGGGAGGAGGGAGGGGTGTGAGGTGCGCCAGTTTGTCTTTGCGTATTTTGATATGTTTCATGGGAGCTTTGTCGCATTTCTGAGGTTTGGGGCTGTTATGTATTGTCTTGCGGGGACAGGTCTGATTATCTGGGCATTTATCAGGTTTGGGGCGGGGTTGGACGTGAGTCCTTCGGACGCAGAGGGAGATGCAGATGCAGAGGGACAGCAACAGAGCGCAGGTGCACTAGCCTTGAACATCCACTACATCAGGACCGACAGGTTCAACCGCTGGTTGTTCCGCATCTTGCACTTGGCTTTCTTTGCACCAACGGGTATCACGACCATCATCTTCGGAGAGAGAATCCTGGAGAGGAATGACGTTGATCTTGGCGATTCACCGATTGGAAGCTCGAGCCAGTTGATTCCGCTTATTGTTGGGTTGACGGGGCTGGTCTCGACGATCTGGTCGGTCACATACGGGGCGTATGTGAGCCATGGCCGTCTGAAAGAGCTGGGCCAACCTGCGTCGCAAGTTGAGAATGGAGCAAATCAAGCTGAGACTGCGACTGCAAATGGAACGGCAAGTGGAGGCTCGGGAGCTCATGTATGAATTGTTATTTAATCGATTGCCCATTTAGTTACCGAAAGAAATAATGCCTGGGACACTGTATCTTCCTCTGACAAGACCATCTCCTTAGAACATCCCTCTGATGCGGGCCGAGATCGGCGACGCTCGGCCTTGGCGTCTTTATGCCTGGGATCTCCGCCTCCGTTTCCGCTGACCTCCCTGGAGACTTCGTACTTACTACTCACAACACATAACTGACAACACATCGGGGTATAACTAACCAAACAAAACAGCCCTCAGCCCAACAGCAACAACCACCGCAAGAACCACCGCAAGGAGACTCAACCACGTTGCGATATCCCTCACACCAACAAACACCCTCCGCTCGGCCTTCAGCATCCCCGATATCTCCCCCTCAAGAGTCTCGCCCATAGCCCGGAGCGAAAACTCCTTCTCTACGCGGTCCCTCGCAGCGTTTGCCATCTGTTCGATCTCGTCCTCGCTCATTCCATATAGAACCTTCTCGATCACGTCTGTCCATTGTTTCGGGTCTGTAGCATCCCGGAGCCAGCCGGTTTGCCCTTCCACGATTGTTTCTAACGGACCGCCTGTGTTTGAGGCGAGGACTGGGATTCCTGCGCGCATGGCTTCTATGGGGACGATACCGAAGTGTTCGTTTATAGGTGTGTAGAGAAGGAGGCGGGATTGGGAGAGGAGGGTATCGCGAAATGCGGACGAGACGGAGGGGAGGAAGAGCACATCAACGGAATCTGGGATCGAGAGAGCGGACGGGACGGTTCTAGACGTAGCAATTTCCAGGCCGAGGGACGTCGCTAGCGTTTCGAGCTCTTTGTGGTATTGCACGTTTTCGGGGATGCGCGGGTCGTAGCCACCTATAATACCTCATCAGTCTCCAGAATCCACCGACATAAACAGATGGAATGGAAGGAAACAAACCAGCAACAACCAACCTGACCCCCCTCCTCTTCTCCCCCGCAAGCCCATGAAACGCCCGAATCGCCAGCGCGAGATCCTTCTTCCTCTCAAACCGGTTCACACTGAGCAGAATCCTCTTCCCGTTCCACAGCTTCTTTTCCCCACCCTCTTCACCCTGCGCAGCCCCATTCCAATTCCCATTCCCACCCTCCGTATCAACACAAGGATAAACAACCCTCACAACCCCCAACCTTTCCCCCCCAAAAACCCTCCCCACAACACCCCTCGTAAACCGCGAATTCGCAACAACCCGATCCGCCGCACTCATCGCCCACCCCTCAAACCAATCAAACGGATACCTATAGACACTTTTCACCAGCCGCGCAAGCAGCCCCCCTCCACGGCGCGCAAGCAATTGATCCGGGAAATGGCAGTAAAAGAGAATCCGCTGCTTGCCTCGCCTCGTCCCATGCCCACCACGCTGTTGTCCCTGTCCTGACAGCGATTGTGATTGCGACTGTCCAACCCTCGGTCCAAAAATCTTCAGAAGAGGCACACAAGCCGGGACCTGATCAACAATAAACACCTCATCCCTGCCATTCCCATGCGCAGGATTATCATTTAACGCCTCCGCCTCCCCCATCTCCCCCAAAAGCTGCACAGCCAGATGCAGCTGGCGCACAATGGCCAAAAGCACATGGAACCGGCCGGCGATATGGGCGGGGAAGATAGTATGCCCGCGAACCCTTACATCGAGAGTTCCGTCGCGCGCCTCCTCAAAGCAATGCGTCTTGTCGCGGTGCGAAGTGTATATTGTGACTTTGTGCCCGATGGTTTGGAGCGCGAGGGCGACGTCGATGATTAGGCGTTCGGCGCCGCCGATGCCGAGGTCTGGGTGGATTATTGTTACATTTGCGGGGGGTTGTGTTGGGGTTTGGTTTGGGGTGGGCTTTGTTGGTTCCTGCATGGCAGGCTGCGGGGTTCGTTTGTTATTGGTCTTTTTTGGGAGTTTGGGGTTGGAAATAAGTTGAGGCTCAAGAGGTAACATGTGGCATGTGGCCGGTACCTGCTGGTTACGTCATGTGATTAGTCATCGGATCTATACAAAACAGCACATAAAGTGACAGCTTTCTTCGAGTTCAAGTCTAAGTTCCAAGTATACTCGTACAGGATACATATCAAACAGTACCAATTCGCTGACCTAACGACGCAATTATGGCCGCTCCTAACGTAGACAATGGGCATATCAAAATGGGCCGTGGAAAGACAAAATATAGAGGTGAATGTACAAAGAGCATGATTGGCGATCATACTTTTCAGAACCAAACCAAAGAGGGTCGTAAACAAAAGTCATTCATGAATGAGAAGATCCAGAACAGTCGAAAGAAAGGGCACTGTGCATGAAAGCAAATAAGGGTACATGCGAACAAGAAAGGTATCAGGTGAGAAATACAGGGGAATCAACGTTGAGTTCATGATGCGGTGATGATCTGAAATTGGCGTTTGAACATGAAACAGAAATGAATGAAATATGTGTAGATTAGAAGCAGTTCAGGGTGCTCTTCTTCTTCTTCTTGTTGAGAGCGACCATCCGCTCCTCTAGCTGCGCTCGAGCGGCTTCGGCCTCGCGGCGAGCACTCCTCTCCTCCTCGACGGCCTGGAGGGAAAGGCGTTGGGAGCTGCGCTCCTTGCGGAGTGTACCGAGTTCCTCCTCCAGTTGCCAGGTCTTCTTCTTCCAAGCGTCGCAGTCGGACTTGATCTTGTTGCTCTGGGCTTCTAAATCGCCAAGAGCCTCTTCCAGGGTGGCAGTGAGTTGCTTCTCGGCGTTGAGATGCTTCTCAATAGTACGGATGCGTGCCTCTTGCTCCTCGACGACTTGACTGCCCACCAGCTCTTTGCTCTGGTGTCGGGAGGTAGGGGGAGATGAGGTGCCGTTAGCGCCGGCAGCGATAGTGGGAAGGGGTGGAAGAGGAATGGCAGGCGGGGGAGAAGGAAGAGAGGCAGCGGAAGAGCTTTTCCGGAGGTTGGAAGTTAGAGAGCTGCTGCGGTCGTGCGAACTATCTTGGTTCTTGATTTGAAGCTGTTATTGTTAGCTAGGCCGAGGGTATTTGGTGGAATTACTTACCTCAAGTTGCTCAATGCGAACGTGGTAGGTCTCAATGTCACTCTCGTATGTGACAATCTTGGCCTTGGCATCTTCCAAAGCCTGATCGCGCTCCTGCTGGATGACGGAGAGACGGTTGTTGTGCTGGTCGAAGCTGTTGGTAATCTGGTCCTCGAGGTCCTCCACCAAGCGGGCGCTCTTCTGCTTCTCGGCCAGGGCTTCCGCGACGAGCCCGTCCTTCTTCTTAATCTGCTCGTCCCTCTGAAGTAGGGTATCTTCCAAAGTTGCGACTAGGAGAGCAAGTTCGTTGACCTTGCCTTCCTTGATCTTATCGGCCTCGTCGAGCTCCTTCTGTTTGCTCTTGAGCTGCTCGCGAAGGCCTTGATTTGCGTCCATCATCTCGGAGTACTTGTCTGAGAAATTTTGCTTCTGCGTCAGGATATCCTGGACCTGGTCGGCTAGGTTGTCAGCGGTGACATCCGACTTGACGAGGTCAGAGACCATCTTGAGCAACTTCATCAGCTCGTCTCGGGACTCTGAAATCTCGGACCGCAAAGCCGTCATGGCATCCTCATGCTGGGTGTTGTGTTCCGCAAGGCGCAACTCGTGCTCAGCTTCCGCTGCGGCCTTTGCGCTGGCCTCCAATTCAGCGAGCTCTTGTTTGTGAGACACCTGCCAAGACTCCAGGTCCTTCTTGTAAGATTCAACAAGGGATCTATGGTTCCCAATCTCCTGTTCGAGCTCGGAAATCCGAGCCTGACGCTCGTCGACCTCACTCGATGTTGTTGCTTGGCCCGCCGCCTGCTTTTGGTTGTCTTGCAAGTGCTCAAGAGATGCTATCTTCTCCAGATGGGTTGCAGTGGTAGTCTCGTGCTCCTGAATCTTGCGAGTTAGCTCTTCGACTGTCTGGTTCTGACGAGCCCTTTCAGCTTCCAACGCTGTGGCCGCTGCCTCCTTATCGGCGGTGTTATGGTCTTCAGACCGCATGGCATCGACAGCGGCGAGAGCGGTAGTCAGCTCCTCAAGGGTAGACTTGAGCTGCTTCTCGGACGATTGCAAAGAGTCAATGGCGCTCTGGTGTTTTCCCTTCCATTCAGTAAGCTGACCCTCCAGCAAAGAGAGCTTGTAGTCTTGCTCCTCCACGTGCGCATCCTGCGCCCTGGCGGCTTCTTCCTGGGTCGTCAATAGAGCTTTGAGGTCTTCAACCTCTTCAAGGAGGACTTTCTCCCTTATAGCGTGAGCTTCCTTCAGATGGGTCAGAGCATTCTCCTGCTGGACAACCTGGTCACGCAATTGATTGACGAGACCGATGTCAACAGGAGATCCTCCCTGCAAACTGGATCTCTCGCGCGTAAGTCCTGAAATGATTGTAGACTTCATTTCCATTTCTTTCTTCACGCTCTGGTTCTCTCCTTCCAGCTGCTGAATACGGTCCATGCGGGCATGGAGCTCGTGCATCGCGGCATCAAGATGAAGCTCAAAGTTTTGCATGGCATCCGGACGAGAAGCAAATTCCTCCGCGGCCAGATTACGCAAACCGCCGATCGAACGATGCGCTCGGTCAACGTTGGATATGAGACTCTGGCTAGTCTTTCTGCGGATGACAGGCTTGAATCCTGGGGTTGTCGGGGGGGATACCGACTTAGATCTCTGCAACTCGGCCTTGAGCGACTCGATCAAGCTCAAAGTGTCCTCATGTTCGGCTTGCAGCTCCGCATACTTCTGGGTCACCATGTTGGCGTTTTCTTGATGATCTAGAAGCAGTTTGCGCATGTTGACCACCTCGTGTGAACCATTTCGCTCACTTCCTGCGTCCTGTGAGTCCACGGTGGTTTGATGAGTAACATCCGAGTTATTGTACGAGTCGCGCGAAGTAACAGGCTCCCCGGCCAAGGATAATTCCGATGAGAGTGAGTGCGAGAACGAGTGTTGTGTTCCACTCTTTGACGGGGGGGCCTTGATATCCTCTAAAAAAGAAACAGGGCGAGAAGTGGTGGCGGGTGACATCAATTGCTGCACGTTTGTAGCAGGATGACGGGCCTCATCGTCGGCATCTTGTTGAAGCTCACCCAGAGCTCGGAGGGCTTCATCGTACTTGGCCTCCAGCAGCTCAAAGTCACTAAGGGTATTCTCGTGCTGCATACGAAGATCGAAAAGTTCCTGGCTAACAGTCTCCAACTTATCGGAGACAACGCGAATCTGAGATGGACTCGGCGGGGGGCTGTGGGACACCCCGTTCTGAAGTGACGCGAGGCGGCTTGTAGCCGTTTCAAGTACTTTCAGATCAGAGTCTCCATGTTCGGATTCTGGACCGCGCTCTGAGATTGCATCCTCGTCAACCTCGGGGATTGGGTCAACCAAGCCCTCGTCGGATTCAGGGATAGCGGTCTCGGCAGCCTCAGTCAAAACATCTAGAGACATGCCTCGCTTGCGAGGCTGGTAAGCCCCCGTCGATACGGGGTAGGATGGAGTCTCTTCCTCCTTCTTGGTCCCATTCTGTTGAACATGGTCCAACTCGTATAGAAGATTGTCCAGTTTGCCCAGGCTACGCTGTCGCTCAACAACGTGCTCCAGGCGGTCGACCTCACGCTGCATCAGCTCCATATCCTGGTCAGCCTCGGCCAGGCGCTCTTCCAAAGTGCATATATAGTCCTCGCAGCTTGCTTCACTATCGCGAGCGCGGTTGATCTCTTTCCGTAATTCTAACACGATCGCATTGTGTTTCTCTTCACCGGATGACTGGCCATCAATCTTGGATTCCAGCTCATGGAGGTAGGTCTCAGTACTGGCCTCTCGGTCCATGAGTTTCTGGATACGGCCTTGCAGCTGCCCATTGACAGTCTCGACGTAAGCACATTTGGTCTCACGCTCGAGGAGGGTACTTTCGGACATCGATAAGGAGGATCGAGTGTTCGATAGTGAAGACTCGAGACTTTGAATAGTCTTTTCATACTCGAGGACAACTTGCTCAACGGATTCAGCGAATGAGTGGGACCGCTTGAGCCTCTCAACGGAGCTGCCCACATCCTCACCGGCCTGTTCTGAGTCCCTAGCGATCTCGGAGACCAATTTGGCATGACGTTGACTAAGCGCATTGTAGCTCTCCTGCACATCAAGAAGCTGATTCTGGATTTCGATTTCCCGCTCGTTCTGGCGTTCGGTACGTTCCTGAGGAGCAATGGTCCGTCGCTCGTTATCCTCCGCATTGCGGATCTGTTGCCGTAAGAAGGCAACCTCGGCCTTAAGTCTTTCGATAATCGCGTGCTTATCGCCATCGTCTGCGACCTGCTGGATTCGAGGTTTGCTCTGGATCGCCCTAGCTCTTTGGGCGTATTGGACCGTGTTCAGGGTTTCGCTGAGATGGAACTCCGCCGGGGTAACACAGGCAATCATATACGTGTAAGCATTGCCACCTAGCGAATCTTGAAGAAGTCGAGTAAGTCTCGAGTCGCGGTACGAGACGTGGGAGCCCGCCTGTCGGGATGAAAGTTGCGAGATGACCTTGCCTAGAGCGGCGAGACCAGCGTTGATGGATATACCTTCCCGAGCCCGCTCACCGGAGGCTCCGGTGTTCTTCAAACGCTCACTTCCGGCCAAATCAACAAAGTGGAGTTTGCTATCAACGGTGACGGACTGGTCGTTGCCAGGCGTCATGTCTGCTGGCATGGACATGCGCTTATCTTTCGGTGATGTGACTCCGTTAGAGGACTTTCGCTGGACAAGGTTCAAACTGAATACCGCGTGCGATCGCGATGACTTGGCGTTGATTGCGGTAGAGTCGGTTTGTCGAATTGATGAGCCAAAGTTCAGAGCGCCGATCAGATCCTCGAAACAATTGATGTTCACTTGATGTAAGCCGGTCAATATGATGCGACCTTTCGTATCCTCACGGATGCTGACGGCGCCTCGGTCTACCGAGCCCATGGCGTCGGGGAGAAGCAAATCTCTCAATTGCTCATTGTAAATCTTCCATCATTAGCCGCATTGTCTCCAGGTGGAACCGTTGATGACATACCTCCACGTAAGTAGCTTTCAACTGCCAGGTCTTCTCCACGTTCGCCTTCCCGAAGCTCGAGTTGGAACTAATGGAATATCTTGCCGGTGTTCGAAGGCCCGTAGAACTATTGCGACTATGCTTGGGGCCGTCAAGTTTCTCGAATAGAAGTTGAGCGGCACGTGGAATGATACCTATACAATCAGCGGTCTACCAGTCCGGTCAGATCGGACCAAACTCACCCATTGCCTCGTTGTTACTCTGCTCGCTCGGGCCTGAGGTTCCCATGGTGTAAGATTTTCCAGCACCCGACTGGCCGTAAGCCAGAATGGAGACATTGTAACCCTGTAAGAACGAACTGACACTGTCACTGATATAATCCCAGACACCTTCTTGGTCCACAGTTTCAGGGAAGACGCGGTCGAAAACGAACAACTTGCGACCTTGCGGCACATCGACGGCTAAGCTAGTCGGCGAGGTAACGTGGGCCATAGAACGCTGGAAGCGTTGTGGAATCAATTCGTAACCGGGATCGGTGGGTTTCAAAGGAGGACGGACACGGACGGCTGCGATTGAGTCAGTACTACAAGAATGTTGTGCGGGGACAAGTCCATGGAGAATGATATCTCCCCGCCGTCCCAGCATTCCACGGGAACCACCTGGCAGTGGGTAGACGTACCAACTTTGACCGCGGTTTTCCCATCCTCATCAGAGGCTCTGCTTCCCCCGTGTTTACTGCTCGTGCTCATTCGGCTGTTGCTTCTCGGGGTTCGCATCAGGGCGCTGAAGGGTCGCGGAGGCGCGCCCGTAGGCGACGCTGGCGGCGAGGCCGTCATGACCTTTATATACTGGCGAACGGCAAACTGATTTAGATCTCGCGATTTATGCGGTGAGTGGGTCGGATATCGATCAAAGAATGGAATAAGTCATCCGCTGTGATGCTTCAAAAGAGGCTCGCTGTCGGCGTTTATCGACGGGGAAGAATAGGAATATTCGGGCACATTCGCAAGAGTTGACGGCCTGCGACACGATTGCGAAGTGATTGTGAGCAAATGGCCGAATTCGAGCGGAAGGCAGGACAGAGCACCTGGGCTCGAATCTGCTGGTCGGTGAAGCCTAGAAAGAAATCAATGGTTAGCATCGGAGTCAAAGATTTTGCTCGTTCGCATCAGCTCAAAGACAGGAAAAAGAAAAGAAAAAGAGAATCTTCAAAACTGCACAGGCCCCTCAAACGGTCAGGGGTACAACAGGTTGGGCCGTGGAGCGTGGACCCTGCGAGGCAACGCGGGAGGAGAGTAATACAAACTGGAGGTGCAAGGCGAGAACTCGAGGTCAAGGAGCGTGTAAGAGAGAGCGCGAGAGAGTGAGAAGCACAAAAGGAAGAGACGGGTTGAGAGTCGAGAGCGCAGACAGAGAGAGATGGGGATGGAACCAACTTTTGTTGTGACGGATGGACTCCTGAACCACTAAAGTTAATTAACTGAGTTCCACTCTGTATTTCTATCTTTCAGTTCATGACAGCAATGCCACCCCCATTGATCTGATTCACCGCAGGCCTAGACTTGTTATTCTATCCTACGAGTATGGATAGATTCACAGCATCCATCTCTCCAGTAACCCAGTTTACTACGGTTTACTATACAGATTCGGTCCCTGGTTATTCACGCAGCTTATGAACCAAGGCATCCTCTTTCTGGGGATGCATGCGTGATCCATTTATTCGCAGACTCAATTATTTGCTCCAGGAATTGATGCATCTGCTGTAGTCGAGATTCTGCATGTAGAACTGTCTAAACCTCATCCAGTCAGATGAAACACGTCCGATTTCTTCCATCCAAACTCGTCTTCTTTCCACGCACGAACCGCCTTTTATCTCCTCGAACTACGGAGTACGGAACACGAAACAACTCCAACTCTGACAGGAACGGCTTAAATCATCAAGCGAGATGAAGAGCAACCTTCTCCCGCGCCCAGACTCTTCTCGCCGCCGTGCCACACCTTGCTTCTGCGGGTTGCCGACGGAATCACTGACGGACTGACATGAATCATCGATCTGGAATTCTGGATCATTTATCTCAAGTGCTGTATCAATATTCAATTCCATCAATGCGATCGGACAACGACCGCTGTCTTCTCCGCGACTCGCACTCGTTACTACGAGAAGCCACAGTTGCGGCCATCATTTCCAGCATCAATTAAAGATGTGGATCTCCACAAAAGCAATAACAATGCGAACCGATCGGAAACCTGAGGCTTGGACTCTTGAAGCAGGAACCAGACATGGATCAGGGATGTTGGATCTTTCTTGATTCTTGCGGTCTGGTAGTCAACCCACTTCACTGGATGCCTCGCATGGTCCAATTCAATATTGAATGGATCACATCAGCAGCCCATTTTCATATTGACCCATCGACAGAAACATTTGTCTTTGTCTGCACCCACCAACTCCAAGTCGTTCAACCCAAACGCCCGACCGAATTCACAAGGGCAATAAACCTTGATCTCTGCAGATGCAGCGATCTCCCTTTCAAACCCCAACTCAAGACAGGAATTTTGGACGAATCCTTTGCCAGTGAATGGTCAAATGCCGATCGCCCACTATGACACAAAAAGGGGAATTTATCAGCCATGCCGCCGCACCGCTGAATCAAATTCCATGCCTTCCCCGACTTGAATCATACTCTTGAATCATGAGTCGCGAAGAATGAAAGCGCTTCCAGAAAAGTACCGAGAATGCACCCATAAGCCTTAACGACAGAAGGAACGCTGGAACCTCCGGAGTAACCACCATACTCATCGCTATCCAGTAAGCTCCTCATCCTTCAGCCTTCAAGTCCGGAGATGTGAAAGCCGTTGAGCGCCCAGCCAAGAATTCTTTAACTAGTCTCGCACGAGGCATCCCCAGGCGATCGAAATATCCGGAAGTCAGCCAGATGAAGCTGTCAGCCTTCAGGGCTCAACAAGCCACATGTGCAGCGGTTTTATATACTGATCGGCCAATTCATTCTCAATTTGTCGCATGCGCTGAATCACAATTCTTTAGATGATTTCTCTTCAGACACGAGTCCTCGATGTTGAGATTCGAGAATCATCGGGCTGACTTCTGAATCTAGAGTTAGACCCGAGCACCTAACCAGACTTTTCACAACGGTCAAAGACTCAAAGCAGATCTTCACGAGGCTTCTAGCTTTGGAAGGATCAACTCGTGGAGTACTCCATACTCCGGTAGGTTTCGGCGCAAGCTTCCTTGAGCTTTGGTGGGTAAATTTATGAATTCGTCGTATGACTCGTATCAACTCTCCATACTCAAGCCTCGAAGTTGCTGTCGGTCTAACGGGGCCCCGGGGGAGGGCAACTCGCGCCTACGGCGATCCCAATTGAGACTGAAGAACACTTACGTTCCAGACTTTAATAAAATTATGTAAAGACGTACAAAACGTACCACAGTCGACTCCGACTTATATAAACACCCGACACCCGCAGTAGTCGTGGTTCTGTTCGATAATATGTGGTCTGTTGAGGATATATATTTCTGCAAAATCGAGTCCGAAGCCGGCACCGGAATTCCAGATTCGATCCGAAGAGTGGTTACATCACATCACATAACGAAAAAATTATCAGACGCTAATGCCACTGCAACTTGATTCACTGACGAATAACATTATTCAAACCGGGGGATCCTTATAAGGAAGGTGTCCGCTAACCTGAGTTACTATATCGGCCGCCCGGAGACTGGAGTAAGATTTTGAGGAGATCCCCGATTGGATCTGCTACGATCGGCATCCTGGCTGATATACAGAAGATCCATCCACAGAGCACTTTCTGACTCGACAGCTTTGGCCTGTAGAGGTTAGAACTCGCGGAGTCGAGATGTCGGCGGGCTCCCGGGCCAGGGGGGGATAGCGGAAGTATTCAACAACCCCTTACACGCGACGAATCAATGCATTAAAGAGCATCGCATGGTATATGATAGACTGCAAGCTGAAGCGTGCTTCTCTGAAAGCCGTCTTTCCTGCGACCGGGGGAACTGGGGGGACAAGTTGTTTCCATATCTTCTGCGAGTCTGAAAATTCATAGTAGCAATAATAAAACAAAGAACAATCTTGCCACAATATAGCCCTCTAGCCAGCCCCATAAACCGTGAATATGTACAATAAAAGTATGCATTAAATTAAATAAAGTCCTGCGCCGGTAACTCCGGGATCGGGACCCCCTGCGACGTCCGCACTGTCCTCCTAGCCCTTCTTTCTCTCTCAGACGGGGGCGTGGCGTGGACCTCCGAGGGGGGTAAGTAAACTGGCGGATGAAGTTTCGGTGGAAGTTCGGAGGGGGCGAGGTTTCTGTATAGCGGCGCCGGTTGATGCATTGGCGTTTGAATTTGCTCGACAGCAAGGGTAAGAGGGAGATTCGGAGAAGGTGATAATGATGATGATAAGGACGGGTATGGTCCCATTGGGGGTTGATGTGAAGAATGCGAATGCGAATGTGGGTGAGGATTATACCCCCTCCTCGCACTCCGATACTGGAAGTAGGCTAGGATTGCGAGGAGGGTGATCAAAGGTGCGCCAATACCTGCGCCGAGACCGAGGGCTATCTTCCCGGTTGAGGTTAAGGATGTTGCTTCTAGATCCGCGGAGGTTGAGGATGGGTCTGGTTCTGGGGGGTTTGTGGTGGATGTTGAGTCTGACGATGAAGAGGATGGTGTGGACGAGGAGGACTGCGTGATGTTGAAATCCTCCGACGTCCATTTATGCGAGCCGCCTTCGATGGCTAGGAAGAATGTAGGCGAGGTCAGATTGAGGGAGTATGTCTGGACGACCCAGGTGAAGTTCGTAAGGGTAGCGGAGGGGGTAGTTTTTGCTATCGTTGAACCAGATGTTAGCTAACTATGTGCTAGCACTAGTGCTACATGTCATATTGAAGAGAGGAGTACATACCGAAGATAATCCCCCCATTTGTAGAGCCCCCATTTCGATCGCCATCGCGTTGCCATATGCTAATGTTGTAGACATCTAGGTCCGTAGTCCAGGATATCTCCTGAATGCTTTCAAGATCGTATACCAAATCACCGGAACCCGACCCTGTCGACGGGGAAGGCGGATTGACAAAATAAGTCCCATCTGTATGCGAGGTCGGACTGTCGTGCGAGATACCAATAACCCTCCCAGACAAAGCGACGAAAATGCAAATGTATATGACCAGAGAGAAGAACATCTCAGGCTGGCATTCCCCTCAAGTTGTCCCGGCCGTAACAGCCTCACTCAACTGATCCCAGCTTACTCGACCTGGTGTAAGATTGAGAAAGAAAGATCAAGGTGGAAAAATAAGCGCGGACATGCGCTGGGGTTATACGGTGTTCTAAATAGGGAGGCTGAAGAGACACCATGTTTCAGGTTTGAGGTAAACCATTGACATGTGGTTAGGCACATTGCATTAGGTTTGTTTTGGGGGTTGTAAGCGTTTGCAGGGGATTGGGTGCCGGCCATCCATTAAGCGCCGGCCTGGGATGCGCTGTCTTGTCTTCCTGACGGGCGAACTAGACTCGATTACCCTGCCTATATATTAAAGATGACGGTTTACGACATAACGACGGCGCTTAGTCAATAGATATACTAACTAACTAGTTAACTAGTCTTTGTGAAGATGGGTAGGTTAAGACTGCCAAATCTGTTAGGGCTGGCCACTGCTATGACCACCAGCAAATGCATAACGCAGACGAGATTATGCAGGAGGCATCTATCCCCGCATGGTGCTATTACATTACCTGCATTACCTCGTGTTCAATATAGGTTGTACACGTACAAGCCGCCTACCCTGCATTGCGCCGCAGGATCTTAGAGCAGGTAGCCTTAAACGCAGATGCACGATTCAACTAGTTTCAGTATAACTCTGCATCTTCTAGAACAACGTACACAGCCTGCAGTATGTATTCCCGATCTGTCCCACTACTTACCTCTCCCTTCCAAATTTCAAATTCATAGCATCTCGTTTAGGTTTGGGATTAGATTAGGTATCGAAATCACCAGTATGTTTTGGTACTCGGGGCAGGGCTGTAGCCATAAAAGGCGGCATGCGTTAATGCTTTACTGGGTACCTGGCTATGATGATGAACGAATGAAGGCTCTAAAGAGGCGTAGAGCTTGATTAAACGGCAGGAACGACCTTGCAGGTAATCTAGTCAATTATTTCCCACCAGCCGCTCTCCTGGAATTGACAAACCTCAACTCCTTGAACTTCTCAATATATAAGCAAAGCATTCTTACGACTCATTTATCTCAACGGCAGCCATTATGGCTCAACCTGCCCCGAACGTTGCACTTACGCCAAGCGGAACAGAACATTCATTCGCTTCCCCGGAATCACCGCCCGATACAGTTGTCTATTGCGATGGTGATACATTCTTTGTCCACTTCAAAAAATTAAAGAGCAGAATAAAAGCACTGCAGCAAACGAGGCCGAAGAGGCGTGATGAAACCTATTCGTGGAGGATACATCACCGACTCATTGTAACTGTATCCGAATTTAATCCACAAGGATTCTTGATAAACAACTGGGATGACGTTCCACCAGAGCCTACGACACGCAAAGAGTTTTCTTTTGACGAACAAAATGATGTTACCCCTTTCCGCAGGTGGGTGTACGCCGTGTATGGCATCTCACAGAGATTTACATCGCAGGAGGAGGTTCACAAATTGTATTCCGCTGCAGTACACTTTGGCAGGTATCAATGGCTAGGCCAGTACTTCAGTTGTGTCCTTGCGGAGGAAAAGAATCAGCAGCTGTGGCTAGTTCTGGACGAATGGTCGCTGCACATCCTCAATATGGCAGAGGTCTTGAGAATACAATGGCTCTACAGGGATCTAGTCATCACCGTTAGCGGTAGCTATTTCGATCGACGCCGAAGGGACCAGCTGGATATGTTAAACCGTCTGGGTCCACAGTCTCGAACACTAATGAACGAAATCCTGGAACGGCAGGATGCAAAATTGAACGGTTTCCTCTCAAGTATAGTACACTTCTACCACGTATTTT
This sequence comes from Aspergillus kassunensis, assembly GCA_027569205.1. Classification (NCBI taxonomy): domain Eukaryota; kingdom Fungi; phylum Ascomycota; class Eurotiomycetes; order Eurotiales; family Aspergillaceae; genus Aspergillus; species Aspergillus kassunensis. The sequence continues at coordinate 175,260 of JAPDEQ010000048.1, forward strand.
ACCGGGAGGCAGCCCAACATGGTCATGAATACACCGAAGCTCCAATCACCCAGCTGCGGAAATCAATTCGAGGGCAGCCCACCGACACCTCTGAGAACTGGCTCATACAGCTCCGGCAAGCATTGCACCTCTTGGAGTCTGAACACCAATCGATATTGCGAAATGATATATTGAAAACCCGCTTTGATTGCTGTTTAGCGGCCATAGACAATAGCCTCGAAGACGGATCGCATCTCAAAGACGATTTTCACATTCTAATAGCTGGAGAGCTTGAGGCCGTGTGAAGTAATCGTACATATGAGGACGTGTAGGACTACCCAGCTCAGTAGCTGCATTTTTAGGTAACTGTTGATTAGCTCTAAGATAAATTAGATAGTTTAGTATCATAGCTGCAAGCGGCTACATTATTACGTGTTTTTTGCACCTTGAATTCTCAGACTCGCAGAAGATATAGAAACAGCTTGTCCCCCCAGTTCCCCAGGTCGCAGATCCAGTCTCCTCAAGCTCTGCATTCCGCAGCTGCTTAGTAGGGGATGAGTTGCGGGTAATTTTCGAAGCCTTAGACGAGGCCTTTGATGATGATCGGCTTGAAGTAGAGGGCAACCAAGAGGCCGAGCCGTTATCCATCGCAGAAGCTTTCCGGCAAGCAGGGTGAGGGGTGAGCTCTACATGACCTAAACCGCTCTTCACTTGTCCGTGTTCTTGTCCTTCGTCATCTTCCTCCGGCAGGGCGTCCTGCAGTTTGGATAACAAAGGTATAGAATTTGAACCAGAGTCCGGGGGCGTTCGAAGCCGTGTTGTTTGATCTCCGATCAATATACTCAGACGCTTGCATGATCGCTCGGACGATTGAATGTTGGGCACCGGAACAACAGCATCCAGCCAGTTAAGAATACGGCTCTGGGCGTGATCTCGACTCATGATACTGCAGTGGCCCTAGATAACTAATGCCTGATTGCGGAAAATGAAGCTGCACTGGGCTGTGACGTGCTCACTGACTAACGTTGCCGGGGAAACCATTGGAGATCTTATACATTCTATGAGAAGGGGGGCTGTGTTGATTAGCATTTCGGTTAGATATAATAATGGAAGAGAAGTGACCATGGGTGGGGGCAGTAGTATCTGCATCTGCACTTATAAGTAGTGAAGTCCGTCTATTCAACCTTCTTCAACCTTACAACAACAAGAGAATTTCCCTCCTTGACTCACACACTTCCCCTCCTCTATTCCTCGAGAAATAACAACCGCCATGACCAGCTACTACGCAGAATGGTTCAGCGCTGCCGCCAAAGAAAAGACTTACGCCTCCATAACCCCATCCAAGATCTCAGCGTTTGGATCATACATGGAAGGCATTCTCTCACTCGATGATGCAGTCTTAAGCATGAATACCCCTATTGAGCCTTCTCGCGGACCCTGCGACGACAGCCGCCTGCTGAGTATCATTGAAGCAATTATGTTAGACAACGAAGAATCACACGCCCAATTGATCGCGCTTCTCGGTGCACTCTTTGCACTCCCCAAGCCTGCCAATCCGGCTCTCCAGGTAGACTGGCCCGATTTGGCCGAAAATGGGTTCGGTTGGGAGATTCGTGCGACATTCGAGGGTAGGTAGGTCAGGTCCGCAGGAAGGAAGGATATGGCATAGCTTAACTAGCTTAGCCTGGTTGGCTGGTTGGCTGGTTGGTTCCAATTAAGTTGATTGATTATTTATTTAGTGCTCTGCGAAACCCACGACGAAGCCAACCTCCCATCCGACGCCATCTGGGCGAAATGGGTGAATTTCCATACGTTCTTTGCCCGTCTGCTTGCATCGCGTGTCTATGACGCGCGGGACTATTCCCTCGAGGTAACCGTGCGCGCGCTAGAGACGAAATTCAGAAATGGCCGCCCGTCTGTGAAGCAGGAGGTTGATGTTAGGGCTGCGGCGCAGTGGTTTGTTTACGCTGCTGGGAGGATTCTTGAGATGGGGTTCGATGAAGAGGGTTCTTCTGCAGCGCGGCCTCAGGGTTGGACTCGTGGTAGTGAGTTGCGGGCTCTTGGGCAGGGGTTTACGCGCGCGCGGTGGGAGTTCTGGAGAGGAAGGTTTGGGGAGTTACGGGGCTTGAATGAATTGAGTGGCGAGACTAGGGAGGCGTGTAGGAGGGCTGAGGTTGGGATGGAGAAGGCGGGGAGGCAGAGTCAGAAGAAGAAGAATGGGAAATAGCCCTAATCGAATTGGGTTCGAAGATATTTGTCGACACAATTGAATTCGGCTGCAGAGGCGTACTCCATTGTCTTATTCCCAGCCAGAAGGTCCATCTGGATCATCATTCCTTACAAACTTACCATTGGAACATGTCGGAGAGATGATTACCATCGTGCACTCTATTGAGCCCAAGCGTCATTCCAAGCCCGGAAATCAGATCACTTATTACCTGGGTAAACGTTTGATTGTCAATGCTTTATTCTTCTTACAATGTATGTCGAGTTCAGATATATGTGGCGGGCGAAGCCATCCCTTTCAAAGTCGTTGCCATTCTGCTCCATAGCATCATTAGGGCATCGGTCATTTCGCCTGCTTCTATACATCCAGCAGCAAGAGGTCTCCAACCAGGGTAATCGGCTGAGGTAACTACACCCAATCTTCATCTAACGTCCCCCTATGCATATCCACCGTAATCCCCCTCGGCATAACATCCCTCATCTTCTTCGCCTCCATCCAGACCTCCTTAACGCGCGTCCCAACACCCGTCTCATGCGTCGTCTGCGCAAAATGGGTGTTCTCCCCACCATAAAACAAAAAGTCCCTGCCCGCAGTATTAAACATAATCCTCTTCCGCGCGCAGATCTCAACCATATCCCTATAGGGTAGTCGGCCAGCCCAAACAGGCGGCCACGGCGCATCAACGACAATCGAATTAAGACTAAGCGGCGGCTTGGTACGCGGGATAGCGGCCATTTCATCAGCGAGTCCTTCGATATACTGCAAGATCCACGATCGATCGCCGCCGTACAGCGCAAACGATTCGCAGTTGGGCGGCATGTGGCTGGTGAATTTGGTAGGTGGGTCGTGGGCGCAGCGGTGGCCGAGGAGGAGCAGCGGCGTTATGCACAACTGCCGGAGTTTCGTGAACTGGCGGAGCGGGGGGCAGAAGGAGAGGTGGTCGTATTGCCTGAAGATTTCCTCGCGCGGGGTCATGTGGTTCGTGTAGCCCTGCGGGTCCTTGCGCATATCCGGCGAGAAGAGATCGAGGTAGACCAGCTGCTCGGCGAGCGGGAGCATTGCGTTCCAGAGGTCCAGGTGCATGGCGAGATCGAAGTGGCGGCCGCTGATGCTTAGTGCTAATGAGAGGTGTGTGAGGTTGCTCGTGTAGCGCAGCAGTGGCTGAATATTCTCCACTGGCGACCGGAATGCGATTGTGAGGTGGGTTAGCGCGTTCTTCTCTTCGGACTGGATAGTAGATAGGTCGTCGTCTAGCTGCGCGTCGATAAGTTGAAGCTCTTGGAGGTTCGGCAGGCGCAGGAATGCTCGCTGGGCGTTCATACGCGCGGGATACAAGACGTGATGGGTCTGGACCGCAGCTCTACCATTACCATTAATGCGTGGTGCCTCGCCGCTGGCTATGTAGAGCGTTCGAAGCGACTGGAAGGCTACAGCTTCAGGAGCATTGGCATCGGAGCCATTGCTGTTGCTGTTCCGGCTACGAGAGATAGCATGGGCGAGGATTGTATCGAGCCACGGATCCTCCCTGAGTACATGCAGCTGCAGCATGGCAAGATTCGGCGCATGCGCAAGAATCAACGCAACCAACGACCTGTGGTCAGCCTGCCTCAGCTGTGCCTCTGCATCTCCCACATGTTGAAGTCCGGCTTGGGCAATGGCCTGCTGCACGAGCTTCGCGTTCTTGCGATACAGCGCCGCCGTCTTCGGGGGCCGCGCGGGCGTCCACTCCGTCGTGAAGCTAAGCATGCGGATGTGAGCTGCTAGCTCGGGGCGCAGGATGATTGTGCGGAAGAAGCCCCATAGCGATTTCGCATGGTCGCCATATCCGGTAAATTCGAAGCGCGAGTACAGCAGTGGGGTCAGCGCTCGGTACCACTGCCAGTTCACAAGACATAGATCAGCCGGGAGGAGGTGGTAGCAGTATGTCTGTTGGTCGGGTTTTCCGCCGATTGTATCGTAGATTATTTGGAGGAAGACCTCCGTGGGTAGGATTGAGGGGTCGGGCATGATGTGAGAGGGTTTTGAGGCGTTTGAGGACTTAAATGGCCCCTATTAATGTATTATGGTTCGTTAGGTATTTAGTGCGGTTAGTCTAGGTATTAGGTAACTAGGGCACAGGCACCACTCTGCCGCCTATTCTGAACAATTCGAATTGATATTTTGCATAGACATACCCTCTTATAGCTAAAAGTAACATGACCTTTTTAAAAAAGGGCAGTCAATTCAATTTTAAAGCTACTTAGTTTCCGATACACATTCTCACCATACGCCTCCACTCCCGCCTTTCATCAATAAAACAACCAGTATAATCATCAAAGAGAGACATCTACAACTCCCCACTCCCAGCAATCGTCAAAGGTCCATTCTTAACCATGATGGTCATGACCTCGTAGAGGACATCGGCGGCGGCCCTATGTCAGATTAGCATAGCCGACATCTCAAACAGGTCGCAAGGACATACATTGTGGTCAGCTCCGCATTGGTATCATATGCAGGCGCAACTTCAACGATATCGGCACCGATGAGATTCAGCCCCTCCAGACCGCGGATCAGGGTTCGGATTTCACGGGTGCTCCAGCCGCCGGTCTCGGGAGTTCCGGTTCCAGGGGCAACTAGAGGGATATAGCATGTTAGTCAAGTGGAAATATAGTGGAAAGGATGGGAGCAGTTGGGGGAGGGGTTGGTTGGATACGGATACGTACAGGCAGGATCGATGGTATCGATATCAATGGAGAGGTAGATAGGGTTATCAGTACCAACTCTGTCCCGGATCTTCTTAATAATGCCGTCGGTTCCTAAAAGAAAGAATACATGTTAGCTATCATCGGCAGGATATCCCTAAAGAACGAACCAATCGTATCAATCTCCCTCGCCTCAACAATCTCAAACCCAACATAGCCATCATTCTCATAATCCGAAGGTCCCGAAAGCGTAGTGCGGATACCAGCATGGATGTTAGTATCATTCCTCAGAAGCCCCTCCATAGCCGCATGGTAGAAGTAAGTCCCGTGGTTGATAGCCGCGACGTCACTAGGCGAACCACCGAAGACCTTGGGCTTCCAGGTATCCAAGTGGCTGTCGAAATGGATGACCGTGACGGGGCCGTAGGCCTTGTTGATGCTGCGCAGCAGGGGCAGAGTAATGGTGTGGTCTCCACCCATAGTAATAATCCTGGGGAGGGTCTTGCCAGCGCGTGACAGGCCGTATTCGTTTGCTTCTGTGAAGGGCTTGCGCATGAGCAGGCTGTTGTGGCCTTGTTCGATTTGCTTGATGGCCCAGGCGTTGTCGTAGCTGTGCATGTTAATTTTCTTCCTCAATCTACTAGGGACGGACAGAGACATACGACGTAACAGGGATATCACCACAGTCTAGAATCCGAAGTTCGCCGCTAAAGGGGTTCGCCTGGAGGGGGACATTGTAGCCGCCGCTGAATGCCAATTTGCGTGAGCCTTGTATAGGTGTAAGCGGTTTACAGCGTGAGAACGTACTAGAGGTTGAGGCGGCGAGAACCTTGTCTGATACCACTAGGGCCGAAGCGAGCTCCGGGGCGGTAGGACGTGCCGGTGTCAAATGGGGCGCCTATACATATACATCATTAGTATATAGGGTGGTCTATGAATGACATGGAGGTGCATACCGAGGAAGGCAATGTCGAACTTCTCTTCTTCACTGGCAAGGCAAGGGAAGTAGGGGAGACGGCCGAAGGTGGAGATTCCGGAGAAGACGGAGTCGGCCTGGCTGGTTAGCATTTTCTTCTATGGCCCGGGTTAAGGGCTAGTTGTACCTGAGTGCCTCCATCGCCGGGGAGAGTGTTGTACCACAGCTTCTCTAGGGGGCCGGTGAGAGGGGTCTGGTGGCTGCCGTGGGCAGAGGCCACCGCGGAAAGGGCGAGGAAGGTCAGAGTGGAAGCAAACATTGTGAGTGGTAGATTGTGGTAAATGATGAATGGGATAGAGGGGAAGGGACTTTATGTATGCATCTACTCTGTAGTCACTGCATCATCGCAGCCTGCAGTTCAACAAAAGGTTTAGGTAATTGGGAGATATCCAATACATGGTTATCCGTATTCCATGACCATTGCAGGGCCGGGTGGTTCTCTCTTCCGACCTTCTCAATCAAGGCGATAACCAGAGTTATGTGGGGAGAACGTCGATAAGGTGTTGACATCAGCCTGCATCTCCTCCCAGCTTCCTAAAACGAGCAACGAGGGGAGAAAGTCTGGAATGTCTGGATCTGCAGCGTATACTCCGGAGTGCATTGATAACAGTCACAGATTAGAGATAAGATGCATGACGTTGAAGATCAATGGCCGATGTCCCAAAGAGGAAGGCCGGGAGAGAAGCCCTAAACGAACTAAAAGAAGCTATTCCAATGTCCCACAGTTGCAGCTCCATTAAGCCGGCTAATCAAGATCGGTTTTCTTATCGTGCGAATGACAACAGTTCATCAGACCCTGATCTATACTCTATAAGCCGACCCACATTGCCAGATGGCAACGGCCTCGGAGAAATCCCAGCGTATGGAATATGGATCACTGATAAGGGTCTGGGGAACACATTATTCTATTCTAGATCTCCATTTGCCTTCCTATTTTAATTTGACTATTCTAGACGTCTAGTACAGACTGTCGTGGACTCGTGGCCCCATTCAACGACCACCATCCTCCAACCGCTCCGCAACATCCATCCTCCCAAACGCCTTCTCAACCTCGCCATCCCAATCACTCAACGCAACAACCACCCACTCCAACACCCCCACCAAATAAAGCGCAATACACTGCCCAACCCACAGCCCCGCCAACCCCCAGCCACGCGCAAACGCAAGCCAAATCCCAAGCGGCAACGCACCACAGTAATAACTAACCAGATTCACCAAGGCCCCAACATGCTGCCTCCCCATGCCCCTCAAACTGCCCCCACAGCTACCATTCAGGCCATCCGCAATCTGGAAGAGCGCCACATACGGCAGCACTTCCGCGGTGAGTCCAACGACCCGCTCGTCGGAGTTGAAGAGCTTCGCAAAGTGCTCCCGCGTACTCATCAGGACGACAAGAACAACGCCCCCGAGAACCATGCTCAGCCAAGCCGCCGTATTGGCTGCCCTTGCTGCGCCGCGTGCGTCGCGCGCGCCGAGCAGGTTACCCACCCGCGCCGACGTGGCCACGCCAACGCCAAAGGGGATGGTGTTGAGGACTTGATCGGCGGTCATGATGACGCTTTGGGCGGCGAGGGGGATTGTGCCGAGGCGGCCGGCGGCTAGGGCGACGATTTCGAAGGCCCACCATTCTGTGCCGACGTGGATGATGCCGAGGATTGCGAGGCGCGAGAATGTGCGCAGGTTTTGGAAGGCGAGGGGGGACCAGCCGCCCCAGCAGTCTGAGCCTGCGATGAAGCGGGCGTAGAGGACTAGGAGGGTGAAGGAGAGCCAGTAGGAGATTCCGAGGGCGAGGGGGGCGCCGAGGAGGTCCATTTTTAGGGTGTAGCTGAATGTGTATGTGAGGAGGGCGTTTAGGGGGGAGGTTATTAGGAGGACGTATGTTCCTGGGCGCATGATTCCTGAGGGGGTTAGCTTGGTTAGATTGGGGTGGGTTGGGGGGTTACCTTGGGCTTGGAGGTATTTCTTCATTAGCTCGAAGTAAATGTATCCCAGGCCGCCGGGGATCAGGCAGGTTAGGAATCGTGCGCTGTCTTTGGACAGCTGGGGGTCTTGTCCGAGGAGGAGAAAGACATGTTCGGAGCAGGCCCAGAGGATAGTCACAGGGATGTAAAACAGGCTCAAGACGAAGAAGCCTCGTTGCAGTAGGATACCGAGGTCGTGTTTATTTCCACTGCCGGTGAAAGACGAAGAGGCCAAGGTGTCGACGGCCGTGGTACCACCAAGCGCAATCATCCAGGCCGTGATCATGGCGAACATAAGCGAGAAGGCACTGGTGGCCAGATGCTCGGGGGAGATGCGTCCGACTATCAAGACAGAGACGGTCTGGAGACTGTTCTGAAGGGTGTAGGCAAGGATAACCGGGACAGAGCCTTTCAGGAGCCACCAGAACTCGGAGAGAATGGCTTTTCTGCTCCCGTGGCTGCCATCTTCGGTTTCTGAGAGGAAGTCCGGGGAGTCTTCAGTATCGGCTGGTTTGGGAAGAAGAGAAGTATACTCGGTAGGGCTGTCCGTGGACGGACCGCGAGCAGGAGAGTCGTGCATCGTGAGATAGTTGCGAAGTTAGACAAGAATCAAGAGACATCAGCAGAGGATATAGACTACTTCTACGCAGAAGGTCCTCAGGGTCAAGTTCATACAACCAAGACAGCCATGTCGCATCACTCATCATTCGTTAACAGAACTCTATCACCGAGATTTATCATCTCCATTAGGTACAATAACATGTGGACCGGATCCAACACGATGCAGTAGTTTAAACTCATGCATGACTCCAAAATCCCGGGTATGAAATCATGGCTTATCAGCTCTCAATCTATTTGCCCGATCGGGAATAGACGATTCCATCCATAGCGAAGTATTTGCGTGTCGACGGTAGATAAGCGATTGATCAATCAGTCGTCGTCGATTATGATCATTATCATCTCGTGAATAATGGCAACGGAGATGATTAATGTCGCGAGGAGGAGTTTCGCCGCGGAGGTCTTGAGCAGCGTGAGGAGGAAGAGGAGGATTGTTGGGATCATTTTGGAGATTTTGAGATGTTGGAAGGAATGACTGGTCAATTGTCGGGGAGAACTAGATATATACTTCATTTTGTCTCTATTAGTCAAGCGAAGTCTTATCGGGCATAATTGCTTATATCGCATCGCAATATAGACCAAGTCAGCTCCTGAAACGCGCGATAAGAGATATCCCTTTGCTTCTTCATTCGACGTCGCTGTCCATCCAATATGGCCCATTTCTATATATCCCTCCCATCGCTTCTCCCTGCAGTTCCTGGCCATGAAGATGGATGACACAGCCCAAGAAAAGCAGGCCGTGGCCGTCGTTGATACCCCTGTCCAGCACAATGGCATCCAAGTCCATCCCCAGCCAACAGCCGATCCGCTGGATCCGCTGAACTGGCCTCGTTTGCAGAAGAATACTATCCTGGCTATTGTCATGTTTAAGTATGTCGACATGTCGTGTCACCTTGCACAACACCCTGCAGACCCCTGCAACTGTGGACTAACACCCACTAGATATTTCCTCTTCACATACCTCACTACCACGACAGTTCCGTCTTTCGCCGATATCCAGACCCAGTTCGCGATATCCTACTCCCAAGTTAACTGGACCGTCGCCATCCCAGCCCTCGGTCTCTCCGTGGGCCCGCTGTTCTGGTCCTCCTTCAGTGACGTCTACGGCCGGCGTATTGTCTTTGTCACCGGCACATTCATCGCTCTCATCTCTACCATCGGCGCTGCAGTCGCTAGTAACTATGGTGGATACATGGCCGCGAGATTCTTCCAGGGCTTCGGGGTGAGCCCTGCGTCTAGTGTCGGGATGGCTGTTGGTATGTTCCTTGTCTCAACTAATTCAACCCTATCTAACGTACACGATTAGTTAACGACCTTTTCTTCGACTATGAGCGTGGCGAGAAACTCGGTCTTTGGGTCCTTGCTCTTGATTCGGGGCTGCTTCTCGGTCCGACCTGTAAGTCTACTTACCCTGCCAGGGAGACAGATACTAATAACTAGATAGTCGGCGGCTTCCTCAACGTCGTCAGTGCAGCTTGGATAAACTGGTTCAACTCTATATTATTCGGAGCTCTATTCATCCTCGAACTCATCTTCATGCCTGAGACACTATACCCACGCACCCTTATGCTCAGCCGCATGCCCAAGACTTCTTCAATTTCACCAAGCACAACACCACACAACGAGATCGACATCGAACAATCTCAAGCCCAAACAGAAAAGCCCTCTCCGCAAACCGCAGAAGTTCACGAAACCCCCCGCACAAAATCCCTCCCCTTCCTAAACATCTCCCCCCTCCCCGGCCTCCCACACCCACCCCTCTACACAACCCTAACCCGCTTCCTCTACACATTCACCCTCCCGGTTATTCCGCTCGCCGTCCTCGGCTACAGCTTCATGTGGTACTGGTGGGTATTGTCCGTGATAACCATGGTTCCGGCCGCCTACCCGCAGTACTCGCCCTTAATCCAGGGCCTCCTCTTCCTCGGATTGTTCCTAGGCACGATCATCTCGGAGATAACCTGTTCTGGACGTTTAAGCGATGCAATTGTGAGACGGCTAGCGAAGAAGAATGGGGGTATTAGGGTTGCCGAGATGAGGATATGGTTGGCGTATCCGGCTATACTTTTGACTGCTGGTGAGTCATGGTCAGAACCCTTTGCTTGGATTTTATAAGACAGGTGGCTGACTGTATATCTTCGATGGGATAGTCGGCTTGATTCTCTTCGGTGTCAGTATTGACAAGTCATATCATTGGATGGTTGGGCAGGTTGCTCTCTTCTTATGTATGTCTTCATTCCTACTTATACACACAACCCCTTCCTTCCCTACCCTTATACTAAATCCATACAATCAAAAAAGCTCACAATAAATAGTCGCAGCCGGGATCCAAATCGGCAATACCGTCACAAGCAGCTACATAATCGACTCGTATCCGCTGCAGTCCACAAGCGTGGTGATTTTCTACGCTGTGTTTCTCAATCTGAGTGCTTTTATCAATCCTGTATATCTCATCCCCTTCACCTCACCCTAAGAATCCAAGGCTAGGTAAAGGAAGAAAGAAAGACCAACTAACGTGTCTAGTTCTTCATCACCCCCTGGCAAGAATCCGTCGGGTGGACATGGACATTCACAACACAAGCCCTGATCGTCCTGGGTCCGGGGACGCTGTTGTTTGCGTGTTTACAGCGGTATGGGGCTGTTTTACGAGCGAAGGTTGCTCTGCCTGGCTGGGTGAATCCAGAGTTTGATTCTACTACTTGATTGTCTTGGTGGTTTTATTTGTTTGACTGGGAATATAGCCTTCCTAGGAGAGAAGGTCGTTATATATCGTGTTGAATATAGCGTCATGTACCTTGCCTCTACTTTCTTTTACCCAGTAGTTATAATTTGTAAATAACCTTTCTTAAACAAGCTATCTAGTATACATCTGAGAGATCCATCGTTAACAGGCTGTAAGTCTTTGGCCAGGGGGTTATTCCTCACGATGAACCATTCACCAAAAGAGACACTCCCTATGACATCAGCAATGGCCATAGATATATGGATAGACTTGTTAACCCACGGGTTTTGGGGTAATCCACGGCCTTATAATCTAACCCAGCGGGTTTTGGGTTGGGTCAGGCATACCCTAACCCACCCCATGGGTTATTAAAAAACCCAGTAACCCAACCCAAAAACCCAGTAAAACCCATGTATATTAATTATTACCTAATTAGTATATTTTATTATATAATAGCGCGAGGCTGTCTATCACGAATCAATTATACTAGAGGTCCTTCTTATAGACTAGAATAGAATATGCCCTGCTACCATTTTTATCATATTCTAGGACTCCTATTTTAGGAATTAATTATACCAAGTCTTTAATAACGGATAATTAGCTATAGTCAAGAGTAGGAACGAACACCACTTCCCCAGGGTTCCATTATGGATCTTGCCCGTCCGACATGAGGGGGTTTCCACAACGCAGCTGAATATAACCAGCCTGGTAGCAGTAGTAAAGACTATCATCTCCCGAACCTAAGGGCGCTGCCCCTGACGATCTGGATGTTCAGGCAGCATAGATGACGACGGAAAGCAGCTTGGCTATCGATCCCGGAGGTAAGAGCCGGGTAAGAGCAAGTTTTGTGGGCCTTCAGATTGATTCCTAGTACATACTGGTAGGACGAGGTGGGTCTTTCTAACATCCGCTTCTACGGCGAGGTATCTGCTTTTCAAATTAAGTACATTAGAGTAGTACAGAATGGCTGACCAGAATCAGCGCGCGATTTCTTCTCCATTCTAAGCCTAGTCCCAGTGAGGTTACACAGCCTATCCCTCCTAATCCTCTCCCAACTTCTTACCATATAAAGCCCAGCTGCTTCTGAAACCTTTTGCGCGCCCCCAACCGTACTATACACATCATTCGCGTCGAACACAAATGAGCAAACAATTCGCCGGCCCTCTAGACGGGCGAAGGAAGGTGACCCGGTGTCTTGCGTGCGCAGAACGGCATATCAAGGTCTGTTGCTGAAGTTCACGGTGAGTTGAAGTTAATGCCGCTAACCTCTGTCCAGTGTGAGGGCGGGCATCGCTGTACATACTGTATCCGCAAAAAGCAGGCCTGTGTACCGCAGCACCGAGACGAAAAGTGCACAATTGCCTTTGTCAGTCAAGGGCAGCAGGGCGACACTCGATGTCCACACGGATGCACGCATACTGAGGCGAGCAGTACCGCTCTTACGAAGTTTCATAAGAATTCAGCGGGCCTACTCGATGGCATCGCCAAATCTTCTGGCTCGTTGTTTCTCGACTGCTTTGTTTTATTCATTCAAAGCATGTCCACGTTTACGACGGGGTTCCCGTCCATACTTTCTGATCTACTGGTCTTGATGACTACGTCTCCCGTCCTCGACAATGCGATCCGGGCAATCGGTGCATTGAGTGCTAGCCGACTGGGAACTGTAGGTGTTCGAGGCGGAGATCTCCATCGGCGAGTAGCCGCTATACATTGTTATCAGAGAGCGATCAGTGCTTTACGGGTGTCCTTGTCAGATAAAAACCATGTGCGAGGAGACGATGTCCTCTGGGCTACGTTCCTTCTCGGGATATTTGAGGTATTAAGTACCCTGTCATAGGAATCCTCATCCTACCCAATGATATTCGACATGCTAAAAGCGTTCTGCCTAGCTTCTCTCCGACGGATCAGGCGAAGGCTACATAAGCCACGTCTTCTACGGCACATCAATGCTTCTCCAGCTCGTAGGCCCGAGTAGCTCAATTTCCCCGCTCCGTCGAGCGTTCTATGACATCTTTCGCGTCGTTGAGGCGAGTCGCGCCCTTCCTCACAACGAGTGTACGATTCTGTCGGAGCCGACCTGGCTTCGATTTCAGCAGGCTCATCAAGGGAGCAGAGATTGTTGGAATCCATTGGAGGAGATCTCGACGTTGATAATAGACACTTCCACGTTCAGATTACGGTGGGTGTCCCCCAAATCTTAATTTCTACGGGCTTTCCTGACTCACACCTTCGCGGATAGGGCTCGCGATACCATTTTTCGGATCCCCGAGGCGGAACGGGATACAAATCCATCAGTCATGTCCCTTGCAGTAGAAGGCCTAAAGCTTCAGCAAACCATATATGACTGGCATGCCCACGCCCTCGCGCACCTCTCGCAAGACCACCCAACAACCAATGTCAACCTCGCGCTCCTGAAGTACCACACTCTCCTACTCTTCCTCTCGGGTAACCACGACAACTGGACCAACCTCTCAGGCCCAGCCTTGACACAGTCCGAGACCTGCGACCACGTTACTGTGATCCTCGACCTCTCCGAACGGATCTTACAGCACCGTAGTGCGCCTGGCGTCTTACTCTGTTTCCCGCTAAAGATAGCCGGGTCTCGAGCGCGACGGCAGGATCAGAGATCTAGGGTTCTTTCTCTGGTTCATCAGGTGTTATGTAGTGGCTTTGGAACCGCGAAGCGTGTTCGGGAGGATATTGTACAGTGTTGGTCTGTGCGCGATGCAGAGGAACGTGTCCGTACAGAGCTGTGACGTAGGGTTATAGATTCGAGCTGAATTGCGAAGTGATATAAGGACATATCGCAAGGCAAGCTCCGTGCGTTATGTTCTGTTACAAATACACCGATAAAATGCCCTGAAACGACCAAAGGGAGTGAAAGGGTTTACCTTCGCCTGCAAGCTTTCTCTTTGAGCGCCACTACCCAAATTTCTTACCTAAATCCTGCCAAGCCTTCTTTCCACGTTCTCCACGTCCTCCTCTGATTCCTGTTCAGAAAGGTTTCCTCCTTTAGTTTAGTATCTATCGAGGTTGGCGTTGCTTACTGGAACAACTTCCTACCCTACCCCCATGTTTCCTTCCTCCCGTTGGCTTTCACTTGTATTACTAGTATGCATGCTTTTGCTACGCACTTCCTTCAGGCCTTATTCTTATTAGTATATCTATTTTCTCCTACTATACCACTACTGCTTCTAATACCTTGCTGCTTTCTACAAGTATCAGAAACGTGATATATTATATATAATATTACTATACTATTTCTTGATATCTTATCCTCCATCTTCTATCCCTTTGCATGATTATTCTTTGTAGTACATACGTTTAACCATGTTTGCTTACTATTAGATAATACGTGAAGATTTTTGCATCCTATTTCACCTATATAGAAACAACCAATATTCAATATGCTGCTTGAAGCTGATGGTCCTCCTGTAGATCCTAATAGCACCCAGTCTCATAATACTTTTTAATATACTTGTTCTCTACTATCACCCAATGCCAGTCATCGCTTGCCACCTTATAGCAAGATCCCTATGATATTTGATTACTTCTAAAACTCTATTACTCTATCTATATAATAGAATACCTCTAGGAGAAACCGCCTGGCCTACTCTTTATATACTCGTTGCTACTCTATCATACTATCCCTGTTAACCGCATGGTAATCCCTATTATCACGCCTTCTATCTATTGCTCCAAGACCTCGCCTAATATTACCTACGCCCTTAGTATACTTACTACTACTATAGAACTTACTAGCTAGTAAAACTAGTTCTATTCTTCCTCCTATTACTTATACACCGTCACGTAATCAAAGTTCGCCTAGCTCCTTAGCTACTAAGGCCTTGGGACTAGACTACTATATATAACAGGATGTTGACTATATAACTAAGACTATCTTATCTACTCCGCTGTCTAAAAGACCCGGCCCGTCTAATGCGCCTCCCTGGTCAAAGAGACTAACAAGAAGAACCTAAAGTAACTCCGCTCACTATATCTATCAAGCCCTTAAATTACTATGCCAGGATCTTTACCAAAGATAGCTTGCTTCGAACATGTTCCCTCCAGAGCTATTGCTAGCCCAGATACAACCTTCGATTGTCTAGTACAAGGAATATATCAAAGCTGCTACTAAACTAGGTGTTTATTCTTCGTGTAGAAGATGTATTCCTATTTCAGAGATTATGGAAGTTAACAACGATAATCCTCTATTTCTACTCTAAGAAGGGTACCTCGACCACTGTGGTAAACAGGGAGATAACTAGGATTTCTACTTTCCCTATCTTAAATCTCTTTTATAAAACATAATCCCTAAATTATCTACTATAAACCATGTTAACATAACTCTATATCAGAACTATTTATTAATACTCGAAGATCTCACTCTAGTTGAGGAGTGCCTCATTACTAAATGCCATCTTATTAGAGTTATTTTAAGCTATAGCCTGGAGGGCGTGCGTCTCTAGTTAACTATTATGCCTTGTAATACCACTTTATTATTATCCCGCAGGACCCAGAACTACTCCTTCAAATACTTCCAAGCCCTGAATTAAGATTACACGACATAATAAAGATACTCTGGTTAGGAAAACAATATCTAGCATATACTAATCTATCCCTATTTTTACTTGTATAGAAACATAGGGTTCTTGCCGCTCTCCAATATTTGGTCCATCACAACCAGGTCTACCAGAATCTAATGATCAACTATTATATAATCAATACGTGGACTGATAACTTTATCCTTTATGAATTAGAGGATAACATTATCTATATTAACAGACCTGATAGTCATAAGCGCGAGGGCTATTTAATTAACTTGACCAGAGGAAACTACGAGAACGAACTCTAGGCTGCCCAGGATATCAAATTTGACACGGAGATGAATAAGCCCCTGATAACCAGCTCTATCTGCATAGATATAAATAGCGAATACTAGAACCCTGATAAGCGCCTCCTGAATACCTTACTTAATATTATCTCTGGCTGTTTGCTAATATCTAGTCAACATAGCCCCGTACCTGACCACCAGCATGTCCCAATACTTTTCTATATAATTCAGGGCCAAGCAACACCCGTAGATTATTAGAATAACCCTACTTACTTTACCACTACCTTTCTAACTCTATCTCTACACGGTATTAGAGGCCACCTGGAAGACTAGCCTTTTGCAATATTAGTAGTATCTTTTGCCAAATAGGCGTTAAGGTACTATAGTAGGAGGTATATTCTCCTTAATAATATTACTTGTTATATCTTATCTTTATAGATTTGCACGCCATATTACTTCCATGTACCTTATATATAATATCCTATAGATTTATAAATTATCTCTCGTGAACAAACTGCTTCTGTAGTACCGCGACTAGCTATCAGTGACAGGGGATATTAGTTCTTTAATAGAAAACCAGCTTCGCGGCGTAATCTAAGTTATTAACTAAAACTATAATATTATCAACCCTGTTATTCGCCACCTTCTATATGTTATAAAAACTATTATGATATGGGTACCCGGGTCTTTTGCCTAAAAACTAAGAATATAATCTGAAATTAGAGGGCTGAGCATCTAGTTTGGCATGCCAGCTTTCTAGATTACTATTAACCCTTCAGATCTGCGAAGCGTACTTGTATTAATCTTGGCTGGTATTAAGTACTCCAGAGACATCTTCGCCTCCTTAAATTCCACTATCCGAGATACTGCTGTCACATCAAACCTAGTAGCTGTTGCGGAGTTCTTTCATCGCGTCTGCAACACTATCTTTGATAGTCTACTCACCAGTGGTTATAACCATATTGGAATCCTCGGAGATATTTCTAACTATTATGTCGTGGTGGAGACCAATGGCAGAGGCATCGAAATTTGCAGGTTTGAATTTGTGTTCTACTCGCAAATCTAATGAAAAGAGATATATTTGTGAGTGGATATAAGCTTTGTGGGGACCAAAATTCCTGAAAGACTCACGCTGAAAAGGTTCAGAGTGGAAGAATGAGAAGAATGCATTATCCGTTGCTGTTCCCTGTTCTATCGTCGACGACTCGGAACCGATAAGTCCTGCAAAGTAGATGGCAAGAGGGAAACTCCACTCAGCTGGAATATCTCGCACGATTTCCCTGATGGCGGTTGAATGACTAATTATATCTGCTGAATGGAGTAAAGATAGGTTAGGCCCTGGCTATATAGCGCCATGTAAACGAATAACTTCCTTCACCCATCTTAGATTGTCTTCTGTGATACTAAATGATGGCTTTACATCTTTCATCGAAGATTCAGAATAGTAGCTAAATCCTAGTTTCTGCTATAGAGCTAGCTATAATACAAACTCTAGGAATAAGCTTAGCAGGAGAGGAGCACGTGATACTATGTATCTGGAACACAGAAGAAAATCAAAAAGTCCACATCTTCTCCGCCCAAGGATCCTTCCAACAAACCTCACAGTACTTCTCGCGCGGACAGTAAAAAACGTCAAGACTAATGAAACAGAGCAACAGATGCGCAAGCGAAAGCGCAGTGCTTAAGAGGAGTACAGGGCCAACAGTAATTGGGCGGGGAAGAGGAGAATAGCGCGCTGACGACGAGGACGATCCAGATCCCCTCGGTATAAGAAAAGCCACTAGCGACACGGGGACGAACAGCCAGAGCAAAACAAACATAGTCGTTGAGAAGACTGCGACAATCGCTAGGAAAATCCGGTTTTCTCCTTGCTCCACGCCTCGTATCTCCTCGAATACAGTTACTGGTGAGGAAGAGAAATACTCGCGGATCAGCGAGAAGAACTCGGGGCGGAAGAAAAGAATCCATATTATATGGACTATGGCCGCAATGTGGAACTCCATTATCGTGTCGTGTATCGTATCGAAGGAGTCGTCATTGACGTCCTTGCTGGTGCTAGGGGAGGTATTCCTATCAGGAGAAGCTTCCTCAGTTAGATGGTCTGCTGACTTCTAAGCTGTTAGTACCGTAGATAGCTAGGTAGTAGATGGACAATAAGAACAAGACAAGAGAGAGAACGTACTGCGGGAGTTTTGCGTTCCCATGAACAATTCATGACCGTAATAGCCAAGCTAACAAAGCCAACAATCAGCCCCCCAAAAGCAACACACCCGTGCTGGTGATCAATGACATCCGCCAGATCGCGCTGAAGCCGGCGCACGTAAAGAATAAACGCCGACAGACATTGATTGAAGAAGATCACCAACACCAGCATCCTCCCAAACCACAGCCATCCCCGGCTCTTAGCATTCCAAGTCACCGTGTGAGGAACAACATGCACAAGAGGCGTACTACCGCCACCAGCACTCCCGGAAGTGCCCCCCGTGGAGCCTCCCTTTGCTGGTATGGGCAGATGGACTCCAAGCGCAGCGGCCAGACGATACCGCCAGCTTATATCTGTCTTGGAGCGTCGGCTCGCTATGATGCTCTGGTAGAGATGATATAATAGCTGGCCTGCTGGGGCCAGAGGGAGCAAGGGGAAGGCAATAATGTTAAAGAGCCAGCGACGGTCCCCCTCGGATATACCCCGCAGTGAGCAGAGGTGGCCCAGGGCGATCAAGGTGGTCGCGTGGGCCACGACGATCTTGACAATAGTTTCATCTCTGGATCTTTGGTTGGAGGTATCGCTGCAGTCCATTGTGATTATTATCTTTCACAGATGATCGTAAAATAGCAGAATCATGCGGTACAGAAGGCGTGGTGGTTTCCACCGGAGAAGGCCTCTTGCTGACAAAATGAAGCACACGTGTCAATGCATAATAGGTAGCTAACTCCTGCATCAGGCAAATATACGTATGTAACTGATACTCATCTTTCTGTGGTATAGGAGATCAAGTCGTCAAGATTATCAGCACTCACTGCTCTATGCGCCACACTGTCCCTCAATCTCTCCAGAAACAGCGATTCCATTGTGCTGCTTTTCATGTGTGGGCTACACGATGTACCGGGTAGTCTTATGGCAGGACCAAGCGGATTAATTCGAAGTCTGATCGCCCAACTCCTCCTGACAGGCCGGCATTTCAACCTGGACTTCATCAATACGCGGCCCTTTGCCGAACAAATTCAAGCACACGACTTGCCTGCATTGAAGCATACATTCCGACAATTAATCGACCAGCTCCCTACGGACGTGACTGTTGTCTGCATGCTTGATGGGCTGTCCCGTTTCGAATCCGGTCCATGGCTGGCTGACTTACAGGAGGTCATCATGACTCTGAACCAGACTATACACAATCCTTCACTGCATCCGATCGTGAAACTGCTCGTGACAACACCATTTGCGAGAACCCAACATGTGGGACGCTTGATACAAGCCCATCAAACTCTGACCCTCCGGCAGACCGTCATGTCCAGCGGTCCGAGAATTGCCGAGAGATCTATAGCAGGTGGGAGAGATCGTCTACGTGAGTATCGTACAGCGATGGAGAGGCGAGGAGACAGCGAGGATGACTCGGATGACTATTACGGTCGTGAGTTCGAGGATAGTAGCGATGAAGGTGGTCTATCTGTTGATGATCTGTGATATTAATTGTCTGTTGGATTGGACGTTTCCTTGTAGCGAGTACTTTAAAAATTTGAGATTTTCTAGAGCTACATTGATGCAAGCCCTGGTGTGATAATCCTCCCAGATTACCGTATGATGGTCAATGCTGCCCAGAGCCCATTGCAGCTTCATGTACTACCCGCGAATAAGCCAGCGACCATTTATCGCCAACATCCACGACCAATCTAAAATTTACCTCATGCAGCTCCCGCGCGCCCATGACTTCTAATTGCATGCCGCGGGGTGACGTGACGTGGCATGAAATCCTGGCTGGGGAAGCGACTATCCATTTCGCGCCAAAGGCTGAGACAAAACCTTCCAAACCCCAAGAGCAGCTATATTCCCCTACTGATGTGAGATGAATGGACATTTCACCCACTCATTTATAATGCATTCAACCTGGAATCCTCCGGCACCTAGCCTAACCCTAAGTGAGCGTGGTTATATGGTCTACCGGCCTACCATATCTATTGCGTGTCGATTCCAGAGAACAGCAACAGTGCCCCATATACGACTGTCCTTGCGATGATGAGCTTGAAAATATATCACTATCAGCAGACATGATACCTTGGATGAGGTTTACTACCGGGCATTGGATTAAGCGCAGAGACTATCTCCGAACGAGTTATCCACACTACACACTACCCGCTCTATCCGCATCCACCTTACCGATAGTATAGCCGGGAACAGCGCTGTGCGATCAGTTAGTGCGGATAGCGAGCTAATGTTCCCCATGGGGTCCAAGGGGGAAAAGGAGTATGCTGTAGAATCGTGCTCCAAGGTGTAGCACCGGGGTATAGCTCAGTACACTAGTATGAGCACACCGGACGAGGTGCGTACAATTAATCAAGAGCAGCGGAATACTATTCGCCACCTTCTTGAGCAAGGCACTCCTCCACGGCAGATTATAGGATTGATTAAAAATAGCGATCCTAGTGTTTTAATAACACCAAAAGATGTGTATAATCTACATATCCAATTCCGCAGAGAAAAGCTTCAAGATAAATCGCCGCTTCAATATCTCCAAGAGGAACTAGTAACTCACCAGTGGAAGTATGAATTTAAACAGGATAAGGAAGGTTGTATTGAGTTTTTTATATTTGCTCACCCAGAATCAATTCAATATGCTAATCGATATAATAGGGTATTCGTTTTAGACTGCACATATAAGACGAATTGTTATGGAAAGCTGTTACTTCATATTATTGGAGTTTCACCTTCAAATACGAACAAGAAGAATCATATAAATGGGCATTAAAGACTTTCTCTTCTTGGCTTGATCCCTCTATACAATCTCCGGTTCTTTGTACTGATCGAGATCTTGCCCTATTAGGTGCACTTTCTAATGATTTTATAGATTACCCGCACTTACTTTGCTTATGACATATTAATAAGAATATTGCCGCTAAATTGAAAGAATGCTTTACTACTAATAAAGCATGGGATGAATTTAACTCCTAGTTATTGGCAGAGCCTTATTAATTCACTAACGGAGGATGAATATGAAGCAAGACTATTAGATTTCACTAAGAAATATCAATTAGTATCCCCCTATGCCGTCCGATATATCAAAGAAACATGGCTAATCTATAAAGAAAAGATAGTTCGCTATTGGACAAATCAGTACCTTCACTTAGGTAACTCGTCAACCTCACGAGTAGAAGGTTCACATGCGTTTTTAAAGAAGTATATCCAAGCTTCAACAGGTGATACACTAACTGTCTGGGGTCGAGTTAGGCATGCTATACGTACGCAACTTGATACGTCAGTATATGAGGTTAAACATGACCAGTTACAAACCTTACTTTTCGCCCAATCCTTTTTATATTAAAATATCAATAAGCGAACCTCACATCAATCAATAAGACTAATTCAAGATCAAGTTAATATCGCTAAGAGGGCTACACACCTTGCCCCTTTATCGAATTGTACTAATGGATTTACTAGGATAATGGGCCTTCCTTGCGCACGCCGAATCGCACAATTATTCGAGAAGAAACAACCAATTCCACTATCCGCTATTCATCCGTTTTGGAAACAGAACCTAGCACCGGATGAAACAGAGTATCTACCACTACTAGAGCATCGATTACCTATACCGAAGGTAGAAAGGTCAGATAAAAAAGGTGGAACTTCAGATGAATTAGGTGTTGAAATAGAGACTCCAGCTTCAACCACAACCGTCAAGTAAAAAGCGCCTTCCAAGTGCTCACAATACGGGGAGATTGGGCATACAATCAGGTCATGTAAATTATAATAGGTTAAATCAATCTATATGCCAACTTGAGGCATTTTTATCATATAAAAATTGATCAAGTTGGTAATTCAACTGCGAGTTAATTCTACTCCGGGGTATACCCATTCGTGGTTCTTCCGCAAAAATAGAGTGCTTCTTTCCGGGCTGATGCAGACGTTGGTCCTGTTCTTTGAGAGGGTGAGCTGGAAGAGTCAGTAGATCTGCAATATCAACCAGGTAGGTGCCCTTCTTATTGAGATTGAGGCTGAGATTCAACTTCAGCCTCGTCTTTCTCTATCCGTGTGCTTAGCATAATTCGAAGGAGAATATTGTATTCATTACCTAGCAAGGCGACGAAGTATTTATTATTTTTTCTTGGAGTCAGTAGATTGAGCTGGCCGGGATTGGTTTAATATAACAAGACCTGACGTTACAATATGTATGTTGGATTGATGTTACGTAGTAATAGCATAAACGCGAGTCTATGGTGTATAGCACAGCTAAGAGATAGCACAGCTAAGAGAGTCAAAAACCGTTTCAAAATAAAAAACCAAGAGCAACCCAACCAATACCAAAAAGCCAATCAACCATGGGATATCGTATCGTATCGAACACCCTGCGCCAAACTCCGTGCCTGCTAGGTAATCTCCAAATTGTCGGCTGTCGCTCTATCGGTCAAACTGTGTGAACGAGTCAGCAAGACGCAAGATGGGATGGGTGGGGATTTGCGTACTTAAAATGACCTGCGATCAAGCCGACGTAGTTAGTCATTCTGACCAGTGCGGTGGCTACTGCTTACGAGCAGCATCTCGGTTGAGGGACTCCAGGACCCAGATAACCAATGCCTACATCTTCCCGAGAAGCCTCAGTCGGTAAATGCATGTCTCGTTTCCTCCCCAATTTTGATTCGTTCGGAAAACAACCTTGTCGACACGGAGGTTTTCCGAGTCGATGACTGCAGTCACGGGGAATCGCTGGATATGGGAATTGCCGTCGATATCGTACGTCCACTTTCCGATGCGGTAAAAGTCCGGTCCCAACTTCCTGTCGTCGGAGAACTTATCGTCAGACTCGCCACGCCAGGTCAGTCGGAGGGCGTCCATGACCGGTCCACGCAACATCCTCCTGTCAGATGCCAAGGGGTCTTGTCCTGCAATGTTCTTTGGATTCCCCCGCAGGAAAGAGAAGAGGGACCGACGGTATGGTGTAATCCCGTCGCCGACGTAGCGGTATCGCGCCCAGAGCTCCATATCCCGAGGAGCGACTTCGGGTCTCGGAGTTGATGTTTTCGGGAGATGCTCGACGACGACATCTTCCGGGACCATTCGAAGGCCCAGGAGGATTCCAATCTGAGACATTCCGTTTTTATCTGGAGCGCTGCACCAGCACTCGCCATACTCCTGCCAGGAAGTCAGTGCGGCCTGGGGTGGTTGCGAATGCATATGATTTTCGTTTCCCCACAAGTACCAGCTTTGTATCCACGTTCGGTGCGGAGCGGCGGAGGGGTTCGTCATGTATGGATCGATGATCACGCCGGATCCGATCGACAGGAAATTCGTCTTGTAAAAGTCCGGCTGGATTTGACCCTTCATGCCCCCCTCTGGGTACTTGTAGATGGTCGTCGGCGCAGGTACTTTGCTGACGTCTGTTTTCAGGGAATTCATGTCTTTTGATATAGAAGATACCTGAGCTCCAAGTTTGACCACCTGCTTGGACAAAATGTCTAGACCGGTGTTGTTCGTTATAACCCCGGTAAACTCTTGCTTCGGTGTATCGTAGATTTGCAAAATGAAATAGAACACCACGCACAAGGCCAAAATTTGGAAAAGCCATATCCGCCACCTTTCTCTCGGAGATTCGCTCCGTTGCGTCTCAGGGGTGGCTTGAGGGGTGGCTTGAGGGGTGGCTTGAGGAGTGGCTTGAGGAGTGGGCTGAGGGGATGCGCTTGGTTCAGACGACGCTTTCGGCTCGTCAAATGTCCGATCGGGGATGTTGGCCTTGACCGGAGCTTCACCGACAAAGCCGTCTGAATCGATGGACTCTTCTTGTATGGCGTCCTGGAAAGTACGTCCGGAGAAACGTCGCGGCGGCGCCGTTATATTCGAGTGTGTCCGCTTGAGGTCGTCGTCATGGATATCCCTCTCCACGTCCCAGGATACGACCGATGCATTATCATTCACCAGAGCGATTTTAGGGCTAGGGGGTGGGGAATCATTCTGTATAGATGTCATAGTCGTCATAGAAGAAGGGTAGAGGTCCGAGGCCATCCGATGAGGCTCAGGACTCGCAGAGACAGTGGAGTAAGAAAGGCGATTACGCGGCGTGACCGTTGAATCTGTTCTCTCCGGAGTGGCATGGCGCAGATCCTGATACAGCTGTATGTCAGGAGTCGGTTCGCGTACAGACATCCGCGGTGAGTCGAATGGATTGGGCGACGACCTCAAGCGCGAGCGTGTGCTCATACTCGGGCTGCTGACTGTTTCACTCATCTCGCGCTCCTTGGCTTCCTGGACAGCTTGCCCAATATTGTCGGCCATCTCCTTCAGGTTCATTTTTGGCTTTGCAGCTAGCATGTGAGGGAGAATTGGTGTCGCAGCGCCGCCATAGGCAAATGATTGTTTTATAGGAATGTGCGGAAGAGCCGCGACTCCTGGTTTTGGGCTCGACTTTGTATTGCGATTCCTAGGACTCCCAGGAGCCACATCCAGGTTCCGCATGTAGCTAACTTTCTTGGTTGGCATTTTGCCGAGTGTGTAGGTAAATATCTAGACTGGTCAGCAGGCTGTCTTCAAGTTCCAACACGGTCACGTACAGCAAAAAGTGATCATCAACTGATCGTGTTGATAGACTAGTAGATGCAAATTGAGTTTTCAAAATCGAGAAGTGATGGCGGCGCAGGCGATACCACTGCTACTTGAATGACACCAAAGTCGTTCTGGATGGGGCAGGGGATGAAAGAACCGCAAGACTGGACCAGCAGCCACCAGTTCGAGGTGCTTTGTTCTCGAAAGATCGAAGATGAACAAAAGGGACGGAAAAAACTTAAAGCGCATCAAGATCAAAGACCGAGTCGATAGCTTAATCTGTTTCGTCGTTGAAAGAGGGCCCTCTAATTGACGATACTACGCGCAAGATGACGCGCTAGGCAAGCGTAGGCATACAATTGGCAATCGTTCCACCTGGATTAAAGACAGCACCTCATTGAGTATAAAAGGAGGCGCGTTGATTAAGTTGTAAAGTGTTGGTAGAGGCGCTGTCTCGAGAGTCGCTGTTGAAGAAATGACGAAGTGAAATGAGGAAATTGTATGGAGAAACGCGAATGCCCGATTAGGAAAAGCTTGGCTGAGGCTCATCATGATTTCTGCACGTCCGATCTATAGATATGAATACTCCCTGTTCGCCTGTCAGATACATTCTCCAGCTTATCGTTTACTCTATTCCTCAAAGAACAGCAGGTGTCACCCCCCTTTGAAAACCTCCTGCCCTTGTTCTATTTTTATCATGTTTCATACAATAATAGGCACAAAGAAACCGAGTTTACACACGTCCCACCGTAAGAATGCCATCCCCCTTCTATAATACTCCAAAAATAAACGTAATATACAGATGCATAAAATCAATGCTGCTAGCACAATGTCATGTACATGGCCAATCGGCCTAACAGGTCCAAGCTGCGACTACACCGTCCCGGCGTCCTTCAATAAGGAATCCATCCTTGAGACGGACGCGATCGACAACTGCAGGGCCTGGTGCTGTTTCATCAGCACCAACTCCGGCACCACAGTCCCAGTGGTGGCCATCTGCTTTGTCGTACACCTTGACGACGTTCTCTCCGGCTGCGGCGGCGATCCGCTTTGTGTCAAACATCATGTCGTTGACCGGCTTGTCGTAGCCATATGCGTCGTATATTGATCCCATTCGGAGATCCCATATCTAATTATGTCAGTACGATTCTAGGGGGGAAGGAGAAACATACTCTAATACTGCGATCCAAACTTCCAGTGACCACGTGTACATCATCAAACTGCAGACACGACACCGGGCCGGTATGTCCCACAAGGCTTCGATGCACCTGGCCGCTGCGCAGATCCCACAGCCGTACCGTTCCATCGGCCGTACCACACGCGAGGGCTGCGTCGAAACATTGTATAGCTCCAACGAAATCGGCAGACGCATCAGGTACACGTCCTGACGGTCGCCATTGAGTTTCGCCTCCTAGTGATGATGCTTGAGCGGCTGCCCATAGGACATCCAGTGTTTGCACGCAACGACCGGTAGACAAGTCCCATTGTCGCAAAGTTTTATCGGCAGATCCCGAAATCAAGGTATTTCCCTTAAAGTGTAGCGCCGTCACTTCTCCAACGTGAGAGTCTAGAGAGAAAACGTAACAATCCTCCAAGGTGGTCGCGTATAAGTCGTCGGTTGTATCCTCCTCGCTCTTGGTGATACGGTTGTCTCTGTGTGTACTGCGGGCGCGACTCAAGTCCCAAAGCCTCACTGACGCATCCATAGAACCGGTCGCAACAATGTTGTCCTCGATCTGCAGACACCGAACAGAAGCGTTGTGCCCTTCTAAGAATCCTGTGCAACGGCCCACATTGAGATCCCAGACCCGGACCGTGTCGTCCAAAGCTGCCGTGATCATGGTACCGAAAGGATAATCGAAATCGATAGCCGTGACGACATCAGAGTGTGCCTGCATTTCCTTTATTTCAGATCCGGGTGCAAAATGCTCATGCAGAACCGGCATCGACCGTTTCCCTATATCCAATTAGCCATGTTCTATCTTCAGTAAGGGTTTCATACGTATTGATCGGTGTTTTAAGCTTCGCGGTGACGGCAGCTTCTGATATATGGACTCCGACATAAACGAAGCATCCATGGCTGGGTCTTCCGATTCGGGTTGTCCTTCGGCTTGTGGTGTGGCCTCCGCAGCCTGGTTTTGTGCAGCTTCCTGCTCTTCCATATCTTCTAGTTTGTTGTCCATCCCGGTAACTACTCCAATTAGCATTGACCACCATAAGCCAAGAGAACATACGCTCATGCTCCAAGTCAGCCTCTTCCGTCTCCAAGCCAGCCAGCCGATCCAGAACGATCTGGCGCATTCTATGAAAGTTCGCGATCTTATTATCAATGTCGAGAATCTCCGAGCTGCACATATTCTTCCGAACGCCCATAAGCTCCATCCGTCGATTCAGCAAATCGCGCTCCTTCTTGAAGTCACCCAAAGTAGACGGACGGCCCGCCTGGTCGCTATCCTGCAGAAGCTTCTTCCCCTTCGACCTCCCCCGTCGGTGCGACTTTCTGTATTCCTGGTCATCCTGCGAGGCTTGGAAGCCCTGGAACAGAGAATAGCTGCTGGCATCGTCGGGGATATTCGCGAGAAGGTCATCGGGGAGAGAAGAGAGGGCACGAGATTGGATTTCGGAAGTCGACAGCTTGGAGCGAACGAGGTCGGTCGGTGTGGTCTGTGTCAGGGCGAAAACTTTGCGCTGCGTGTTCGGTCGTCGGAGTTCGCGCTGGATATCTGCCATCGCGTTGTGATAGTGCGGGTTGGTGCTCGGGTCGCCGGAAGGCCCCATCAAGTGCCCAGCAGTTGATGTGACTTTTCTCCCAAAGGCCTCAATGTGTCGAGACTAGCGGGGCTGTTAGTACGTTGTACGTAGAAAAATGATCGGAAGGAGTAGGTACGGTAATGCCGGTCCCCAAGAGGCCATCTCGCTCGACAATATCTGATAGACCGGAGGGAGAGTCGTCGCGGCGGTGGTTCTCCATGGCACCGACGGATATCGTGAGCACTAGAGATCCATACGGGTGACAAGGCGATGAGGAAAGGCAAAGGCCGTCGGCAGGTGAGTAGCTTGAGAGAGTGCGACGTTTGCCGGTGCAGCGCTGGGTCCTCCGTTCATTTCGTGATTTTGCCGCCTCGTACCGCAAACAACCGCTCCGCTTCTAAGACTACGGGGGCAACTTGAACTCTACTGTAAACAAGAATGATATACCCAGGAATACGCGATGCGTGGTTCAAAAATAAGTTCGGCTATCAGACTTGGAAAATGAAATGCTTTTAGACCCCCATCCCTCATTATATATCTTCAGATACTATCTTAACAGCTAACAACCCCAATGGAGTTGCTCTCCCCAGCAGCCTGGAGCAGCATACGATGCACGTCACTTTTTTCAGCAACACGTAAAATGGCTGCGTCTGCAAGGTCTGCTCCGGTTTTGCCATGACGGATTGTGGCTTTCGGATCAGCCCCTGCCTCCAGCAAATGTTCGATAACGACTTTCTTTGGCGAGTGCCAGGCCGCATGATGTATCGCAGTCCACCCATTGAGGTCCCTGGCGTTAGCGTCGGCTCCCTTCTCGAGCAGTCGCTTCACCACAACATCATGCCCGTTCCTTGCAGCAAGCAGTAACGGAGTGCTTTGCTGTCGATCCCGAGAGTCCACAACCGCACCTCGCCCCAAGAGAAGCTCAACGGTTTGCAGCTTCCCATACTCAGCAGCCCATGCAAGGGCCGTCTGCCCAAGTCTGTCTTGTGCGTCCAAGGCTGCCCCGTGGTCAAGAAGCAGTGTCATCACTTCATGATGACCGTTTACTGCGGCCAGTATTAAGGGGCTCGCGTCATCTGTGTCCTTGCTTGCAAGGTTTGCACCCTTGGCCAGCAACAGGCGGGCCATTTCTATTTGCCCATCCCAGGCTGCGTGTGCTAGGGCGGTACGACCATGCTGACCTGTAGCTTCGAGGTCAAGGCCGTGGTGTATTGTCATGAGGAGCTGTTCGACGATGCTTTGCTGACGTCCTAAGACAGCAGCTATTAACGGAGTCTCTGCGTATATGTCGCGGACCTCCGTGTATGGTCCTGCTCTTAAGGACCTTGCGAGAGTGATATTTTCTCCCCGTCTAGCGGCCCAGAACAAGGCCGAGCGGTTGCAATGTTGCATGTTATAACGATATAGGTACCCATCAAAGGCATTGTAGAGGTACCGGCAAGTCCGGATGAAGGCGTTGATGTCGCGTTGGGAATCCGAAGACTCGACAATGAGCTGCAGTATCTCCGCCGGCAAGTCCAGAAGCTGTGACATGATGAGAAGGAACTTGAAACAAACAAGTGAAATACTGAAGCAATCTGAAGTACCGAGGCAATCTCAACTATGAGCATACTCTGGGGTAGAACAGCAGCGACAAGCCATCTTATGAATCAACGCTCAGGCGAGCGGTGTCTATGAGCGAATAACAATGAATCACGATGGCAGGTGAGAGCATGGCATCAGAGCTCTCGTGACGAATGTGCGGAATTCATAACGTAAAGACTCACGACATTGATGCCGTTCAGAGTCACGGATGGCTATGCCAAGATTCTGGATTCTCCCCGCAGCTAACCTTGGATTGCCTACGGAGTACCATACATAAGTGTCGGTCTGTCGGCGTTGCTGGATGAGGACAGCTGACTAGGTTGCACAGGGCTTATTTGTACGTAATTCGGTCGAAGTTGAGCCATTTCTTGCAACCAGGAGGTCATAGTTCATCCTTAGGGGTAGGGATCTGAGTCGAGGCCCGTCGATGAGTGAGCAACTGGTTAGGATCAATCAAACAAGGCGTGCTCGTCTCTCCATACTCTGTATATCAAATTGACACTATGCTTTTTCCTTCAAGCCCATTGCTTTTTGATCAGCAAGTAAAGCATTACGTAGTTCAAGTATGGAGTGGTGTTCCTGAATTACGGTCGGAACCGCCCCGCAGATCACAATGATCCCCGAATTCCCTCACTTCTCTAAACTCACCCCAGCCTGGGACCTGGATATCCCCAGAATCCATCCCGGTCGATCACCATGGACACAGCCATCGACCTCTCCGACGCCTCCAAGGCGCTAGACCTAGCCAACATCCGCTTCCAACTCATGTAAGTCCAGAGCCAGCACACCGCACTCTATACCGTACCCCGCAGGCACACCAAAATCCCTGCACCACGCCCAACCAACTAACAAAGAAAAGCCGCCTCGAAGATACAATAACCTTCCACCTAATCGAACGCGTCCAATTCCCGCTCAACAACACAATCTACATCCCGGGCGGGGTCACAATCCCCAACGAACACATCAGCCTAAGCGACTACCTCCTCCGCGAGCAAGAACGGCTGCAGTCGCGCGTCCGCCGCTTCCAATCACCAGACGAATACCCCTTCTTCCCACACGATCTCGAAAAACCGATCCTCGCCCCGCTCAACTACCCGCAGATCCTACACGCCAACGATGTCAACGTAAACGAGGTCATCAAGAAGCGGTACATCGAGAATATCCTGCCCGCGGTGTGTCCGCGCTTCGGGGGCCGCGAAGATCGCGGCGAGACGCAGGAGAACTATGGCTCCGCGGCTACGTGTGATGTGAGTTGTCTGCAGGCGCTGTCGCGGCGGATACACTTTGGGAAGTTTGTTGCGGAGAGCAAGTTCCAGAAAGAACCTGAGCGGTTTGTGGCGCTGATTAAGGCTGGGGATCGGGAGGGGATTGATGAGGCGATTACGAATGCTGCTGTTGAGAAGAAGGTGCTGGAGAGGTTGGCGTTGAAGGCGAAGACTTATGGTACTGATCCTGGGTTTCCGGATGCGTCGGGGCCGAAGATTGATGTTAAGGCTGTGGAGGCCATGTACAAGGTGAGATTTCTCCTCTTGTTCTGGACATGGCAAATCTAATTATGTAGGAATACGTTATCCCTCTGACCAAGGTTGTCGAGGTGGAATACTTGATGCAACGCTTGAAGGGCACGAAGTGGGAGTAATCCTTGACTTCGCTTGATATGCCGTGACGACTTATATAAACGTTATATGGGATGGGAGGGGGAAAAAATAGACAACTTTTATATTTCTCTATCATGGCCACATTATTCTATAAATCATACCTGACATGCCAGTTACGCCGTGGGCTTCACATACTCCACCATATCCTTCACCGCACCCTCCAGCTTCCCCGCCTCAATCAGAATCAAGCTTCCTCCGGTCCGGATGCCGAGCTCCTGGAATGCGCGCTTCGAATCCGAGTGGCCCTCGTCATGTTTGTGTGAGTAGTCGTAGCTTCCGGAACAGACGGCATTCCGCTCCAGCACCTCGTCTTCGGGGTGGAAGAAGAACCGCTCGCCTTTCTCGCCGACTGCCTTCTTCTTTTTCTTCTGTGGTCTTGCGTCTTCCATATCCAGCTTCGACTCGACCTCCTCGTATGTCTTCGACACGATCAAGTAGTGTGAAAAGTTGTACGGCTCCTTCTCTTCAATCGCCCAGGCGATTTCTTCTTGAAGCATGGTGTACATGGGTGGGATAACCTCAACGGGCATGTTAATCAAGCGCTCCGTAAGAACCAGGCCGATCGGCGGAACCGGTGTTTGAGAAAGGAGGGTTGCGAGAGGCGCGAGGGAAGAATCAGTGCTTGCTTTTCGCTTCAGGTATGCCGTGAGGTCTTTAATGGCGGGTTTATCCTAGTCAAGATCAGCACACCCATGCTGCATCATAAAGAACGGGGTAGAGCATACACCATGTTCCTGCAAGTTCAGGACCGTCAAGAACGCATACGGATCGGAGTCTTTGCCGTCTACTTTCACCGTCGACCCAAGTAGAGGCTGAGCAAGAATCAGATCGGCGACTGCGGAGAGATCGAAATCTTGAGCGTCGATGTCGAAGAGCTGGCGGAGGAGGTGCTTAAGGCCGTGGAAATCGATTTCCTGGGGATCGAACCATTCGAAATCGACGTTGACCATGTCAATGTCCTGCGAGACCGCCCAGTTAGTTCATGACGTTTTTTTGGACTTTTGTCGGCGCATTTCGTACCTCGTCGGAGGATTCGTCTCCGTCGACTCTGGGATCGGTGCCGCCCATATCGACATCGCCGTCCTTGATTTGCTTGCGCTTTCCCATTGTTATTGTGTATGAGACAGTGGTGGTTGGAGTTGTGGTTCGGGTATCGGAGTGAGGGGGTAAAATTTGAAGCTCCGCGGCACTGGCCCGTCCTAATCGAGTACCTAAGTCTGTCCCCCGCAAATCTGAGTCTCTTCCAACCTCTACGTAAGTTATTTTGTATCACCAAGTGATATTCCGGTTAAAAAAGCAGCTACTACTTAAATACCGGCTCTAGAGAGGAATAGGTAAGTGTATTGCTGTAAAGCTTTTTGTAAACAACTACCAGGATTGTCGCCTCGCATGTTGAAAATATATTTTGCGTAAGAGGTAGATTTCTCATCAACTCCAGCATGATATCTTACACACAGCTAATCTCGGCATTCCACATCTCCAGCCAAACAACATGATTGCTAATTCTTACCCGCTCAACTTCCGGCTGGGTTTATTTCATTGACTATAACATTAGACTACCATGTACTCCCCCTCCGCCCGTTTAGCCTGCATAACCTGCTGCCATCGGAACCCCTGACCACTCTCCGGAACAGAATTCGGAAGCATAGCCATTGCTCCATCCACGATAGACCAGTTAAAGGGGTATATTGGCAGCCCATTGCTATGTCCATCCACATAGGCAGGAACCGAAGCATCAAGATAGCCACCATCGTCATGTGGAACCGGCGGGTTTTCCGCCCAGATTTTCTGCAAAAGTTCCAGACAAGAGAGGTTATTGCAGAACCCTGAGTCTTTGGAGATATCCTGGCAGCGGTCTTGGATGATGAGGCGGTGTTCTTGGAGTACGCATTCGGAGCCGGTAATGAAGAGTGCCCAGAGGAGGTAGACGTCGGACTTGACAGCTAGGATGTGTGTCATTGAGCGCTGCACGATTTGTTGAAGACGGGGGTGGGAGGATGGGAGGGTTGGGTAGGCGAGGCGTTCGCTGTAGAGGAGAGCGGAGTGGCGGAAGGATTCGGAGATGTGGAAAACATCTTCAACGTTTTGAGGGGCTACTCCGTATGAGGAAAGTGGTGAAGATGGGGGCGAGATGTATGCGTGTGTGGGTGTCGGGCTGACAGATAGGTCTTGGTCTGTGAGTCCTGGGTTGCAACGGTCCTGAGGAAAGCGCCACGCTTCGAGTTGCTGCTTTATGGAGAACCATTCTGCCCAGAAAGTCGGGGATGAGGGTTGTTTCGTCTGGTCACCGTGTCGCGGTGGAGTTGGTAATGGAAATATGTAAGGGTTGATTTGTGTCGGATCTGGCGTATAGTAGGCCATAGACGGTGGTGGTGCTGATGTAGGTATGAAAGTATGCATCGAGGGTTGCATAGTGAGCTCTTGATTCTGGCTGAGAAGGTTCAGTCGACCTAAGTGGGAGATTACCCTGAAGAGACCAGCGTCGCATCCCGCTAAGTTCTCCAGCCCCCATTCCCCGTCCGAGGCGGCAGTCAAGTCGACGTATCGGCTGTGAAGCTGGATTTCACGATCATTGGTAGTTGCAGTCATGGTATCGTACCACGTAAACATGCGGATGAACCATTTGAGCTCGTCCGATATATAAGCACAGGTGCGCATTCGGATCGCTAAGAGTTTGGTCACGCCGGCGAATTGCGTCTTGAACTGGGCAACACCGGTGTCACAGACGTGGAACAGACAAAGTATCAGCAACGTACCCAGAACAGAGTCGGACAGTCTCTTCTGTGGATCCGCCAATTCCGTGTTTAGTTCCTTGACCGACATGCCACGATGGTATTGCTCTTCAAGAACAAAGCCTTCAGGAATTGAAAGATCAGAGCGTTCCTGTTCTGAGCAATCCGTCAAAGCCCGGTGTGCTAGTGATGACATACGCGCCGGCTCCGTTCGTCCGGTTGAGAAGGTGCCTCGTTCGCGTCTTTGCCGTATATTGCTGGTAGATAGCGTTGCGATTGCCTCTTGAAGAGAAGTACTGTCTTGTGCCATGCGTAGAATAGACGTCCGAAAAGGGTTCGTCGGGCTATCGAATGCCACAATCATAGGGGCGATGACCTCGGCGTAATAACTGATGAGATATCGCAGGCGCGGAGTTCGCCCGACTGACCGTGCGAGGAGCAATTGTGAGAATGACGGAGAGTGACTACGCAGATAACACGCATACGAATCACGTCGTCTATGAACCGTCTCGTCGGCTTCCGGGTTTTCCGTGTGGGAGGAATACGTCCATGTGGGCGACTGGAAGGACGGAGACCAAGAGCCCGCCCAACTCCCAGCAGCAGAAGTCGACTCGACATCCGTCGAGGAGTCCCTCAATGTGTGTAACGGCGGAGCATGAGGCAGGTCGTACGGTACGTTAGGCTGGCTCCAGGTTACCGGTTGGAATTGCGGTGACTCCGCTGGGACATGTTCGTAGGCAGTATCTGAGATCGGAGACGGCTGAGCACAGAACTGTGGATTTGCAACGATGATTGGAGGGGCTTGTGGCTCCTGAGGGCCTGATGCACAACGAGCCTTTGGCTTCCCTGGAGCCGGCTGAGCACCGGTCACTGGCAGAGACAGACCCCGGAACTTCCCTCGACTGGCAACACCGACCCCCCACGTCAATGTTGTCTTATAACCCGAGCAGTCGAGGCCATATTGGAGACATTGGGAGCAGTATGGACGTCCTCGGTCGCAGGTAGAGCCACTCCGGGCGCAGGTGAAGCAGTCGTGGGCGGCCCCAGTCACGACGGTCCGCTTTCTCCGTTTACGGGGCGGAGCCGATGTGTTTGGCGGCTTTTGAATCTTGGCTTGAGGATCTTGTGACATTCTCCCTGAAGACAAGACCAGGGCGCCAGGAGCCTGGATCTTGGAGGTTATCGGGGATAGGAGACGATGCGGAGGCGATCCGCAGTGTGGGGTTCCATTGATGAGAATGAGCGTGAGAGCGTCGAGATGGAAGAAGAAGAGAAAGGAAGAGGGGAAGAGATAACTAGCGCAGCAGTGCTAGGCTATAAGATTAAGTTTGTAAATCTCCGACAAGCGAGGGGATGAGCATGCAGTATTAGCCATAAATGACCCTCGATGGCGATAAGAAGGCATAAGAAGCATTGGTCCAAGTCTGGCGGTTGATTCCGCCACTGCTTCGCCCGCTCTAACCGCTTCTGGAGGACACTGGGAGAATTCCCTGATCAACATCGATTTTCATGGACCACACAACAGCGTACCTAACTTCATCCAGCTTTTACTCGGTACAGAAACGTCTCTTAACACGTGGGATTGTTGATGTACAGTACTTCGTGCGCCACATGGTTGATGCTCATTACTCATCTTAGTGATCTGCATTATGCCTTCTGTTTAGATCCACCGGTCAGGGGTCACCGCCTACCGAATCTGTAAACGTCCCTTCTGGGAGGCTGGATGCATCATAGACTTCATAGTATCTTCAGTTTCACCTTCGACTATTGCTGATTGATGTCAATTGGCCTTTCATGAGTCCAAGCGCTATGCAGCACCTCCCATGCCAATATCTTCGTCAATAGAGCAATGGCTGTTATCCGTCGCGGTAGGCTGAGGACCGTCCTCTCTACGATAGCGGCGCTCTTCCTCGTTGTCGCCGTCTTCAAAATCAACTGGACTCCGGCTCCTGCGTCAGTGGTCCCTGTCACCGCGTTCGAAGTACCTGTCACCGAGCGGCAGAACATCTTCTGGAAAGCCTTCAAGCCGATCCTCGAAGCGCACGCGCCGAATTGTCCTTCGCCGAGGCACGAGGAAGATGTCGGCGCTATCCACTTCAACGCTACGACCGATGCAATCCGGCCGGACTTGACGTTCCTAGATGAGAACAGCGTATTCGCCATGCAGGAAGCACATGCTCAGTTTCTGGAACACATCGTCGATACAAAGTTACTTCGTCCAGTACACTCCCCCGGCACTCGCGGTATCGTCTCTACGGCAGGTGGGCAGTACTTCCCCGTGTTTGTTGCGACACTGCGGATGCTGCGGCGTACCGGATCGGTCCTACCGGTGGAGGTTTATATGAAAGACGCTAGCGAATATGAGAAAAGCCTTTGCGAGAAAGTGCTTCCGAAACTGAACGCGCGGTGTTTGATCCTTTCAGATATCACGGGAAAGGAATTCATAGAGCATTTCCAGCTCAAAGTCTTTGCGGTACTTCTTTCGTCTTTTGAGCAATTGATCTGGATGGACGCCGACTGCTTCCCGCTGCATGAACCGGAGCTTTTGCTGGATTCGGACGTTTTCAAGTCAACAGGAATGATCACCTGGCCTGACTTTTGGCAGTCGTCCGTGTCACCGCTGTACTACAAGATCTCTGGAAAGGAGGGTCCCCCAATCAACGCACGCCAGAGCACCGAGGCTGGTGTTTTCCTTGTGTCCAAAAAGACTCATCTACGGACGTTATTACTCGCTGCCTACTATAACTACTACGGGCCATCACATTACTTCCGACTACTCTCACAAGGAGGCCCAGGCGAGGGCGACAAAGACACCTTCCTACCAGCAGCTTCCGCCGTTGACGAGCCTTTTTACGCCGTTAGTGAGAGGGTACAAGCGGTCGGCCACCCCAAGCCAGAGTCGGACGGCATGTCTGGGTCCGCCATGGCACAATCCGACCCAATCCAAGACCACGCCTTGACTAGTCAGGGGATACTACGGGTGCTCGATCCTAGCGTGGCCAAGGCTCCGCAGATCTTCTTCGTCCACGCCAACTTTCCCAAGTTCAACCCCGGGGGCAACGTCTGGGGAACTGATTTTGAGACTGCCCCCACGGTCCGGCCTGACGGTACAGATGGGCGAGCCTGGATAGTGCCAGAAGACGTCATTCGACGGTTTGGATATGATGCTGAGAAGATATATTGGGAAGAGTTGAAGTATATCAGCTGCAATCCGGAGATACGATTCCAGTCATGGAAGTTCGAATCGGAGATCTGCGAGAAGACTGAACGATACTGGAGGAATGTCTTTGCGGAAGCACACGAAGACGACCCCGAATTTTCTTAACCGACCGAACCGACCGAACCGACCTTATATAGCAGCGTTGCTTGCACTAGACACGATTCACGACATGCTCACGAGCGACACGCATTCATATATAATAACCTGACAGTATATCACATATATCACATCCAATAGACTAATAGAACACTTGTAATTGCTTCATTTCATTCATCAAAATCATATCATACAACAAACACCTAAATAATCTATTTAATCCCCTTCTCCCTCAACCTCATCTCATCATCCTCCTGCAACTCCCTATCAATCTTCGCCCCCTTCGACGGCTCATTCCCGTGGAGAGCAGCCTATCACAGTTAGCCACAACCCTCCCATCCCATAGAATATAAATATAGGATATACATACAGGCTTAGTAGGATTCTGCTTGCTCAGCTCCGCCTCAGGCTGGAAATCCCTGTTATGGTGGTGGGTTGGATCATCCTCCTTACTCTGCGCCGCGAGGCGATTGGCGATGGAGCGCTGGTCTTTCGAGTCGATGTTCTTGTGGCTTCCCTTCTCGCCTTGCTCGTAGCGCTCTTGGTCCTGCAGCACGGAGAGCGGCTCGTTGCGCTGGTCGCCGGCTTCGTAGAAGCCGCCGCGGCCGACGGAGGATTGGCCGGAGGAGGATGGGGGGGCCATTTCGTTTGTTGTATTTGGGTTGGCGGGTAGAGACTCAGAGAGTTATAGCTTGAATTTGAATACAATAGTGGGATGGAATTGAGAGAGGTACCTTGAATATGGTAGAGAGAATATAGGAGCTATGAAGGGCTCTATATAGTTACAGGATGGTGATGTCATTATAACATCGTGTCTACTTCTGGAACGCTGAGATCATACGTGGGGCGGATATCTTGATGGATGATGGGGTTTTGCAGAGTGAATGTCATAGGAGACGCTCTCTGCGCTGTCTACTTGGTTCTATGCTATTGTATTTACCCCGTAGAGTGAGGTGTTTTGCTCGCGGTGCTGCCAGTACCAGCCCGGATATCATATTTTGAATATGACGTATCGCGTGCCTCGGGGTTTTACTCGACTTCGTTTTGGTGGAACAATCTGCAAGGTGAATTGGGATCCAGGCAGTTATGTAGTTCTTAGAAATTGTGATTTTTCCCTGAAGCTTGTACCTATGCTATCATGCTATACTTACCCCGCATACACGAATTATCCAGTTTTCAATGATAACCCTTAGGAATGATCTAATATTTGGCCTCAAGCTATAGGTATATCTAACACCCATCATACTAAAGTCTCAATGCAAAATCTGTTACTACGACAGAGAAATCCACAATTCTGTCTTGTTGCAGACGTCGAGCGGGGAACTGAGGGAACTCCGAATTCGACGAGCCACGTCAAGTCCCCGACAGAAAGTCCGCAAAGTCTCCTCCAGCTTCCAGGCCACCTGAAAGTTGAAAGTTGATTGATAGGCTATAGCATCGAGAGCATAGCCGAATGGCCCAATTGCCGCGGTCTTTCCGAAACATTTACAATAAAACGCGGACAACACCCCGACATCGATCATTCTTCCTCCAACCCCTCCAAATCCAATACTCAACGTTCAATCCTCTACTCTCACCACCACCACCCACCCGCAAAATGTCAACAACAGCAACCCCCCAAATAGACCCCGCCTACGCGACCCTCTTCCGCACCCTCGAAACCCGCTTCGCAACAACCTCCATCCCCCCCTCGAAATGGGCCATCCTCGCAATAGCAACGATAGCCGCAGGCCCAGACCCCGAACGCGCAGACCAACTATACCTCTACCTAACCTCACAAGCCGCATACAGCACACCAGCCACACGCAAGACGCTGACAAAGCGACTCCGCGAAGCGCTCTTCAAATCGGTAATAATAGTCGGCGTGTGCAAACCCATCGAAGCGATCCTAGCGATAGCGGCAGTCGAGCGGGAGGAAGATCGGGATACTTCCACCCCCGCTACGAGGCAGGGGTGGGCATGTGACGGGGCCAATCACGAGCGGGGCGTTGGGTGGTTTAATAAACTGTATGCTTCGAACGGGGCGAGTACGTTGGATTTGTTCGCGGGGCATAAGGATTTCGCGTGGTTGAGTACGGAGATTACGTATGGGCTGTTTCTGTCGGATCGGCAGGTGCTGGATGATTTGGATACGCAGATGGTTGTGTTGCCGGGGATTTTGAGTCAGAATTTGCCGAAGGAGAGTCATTGGCATATTCGCGGGACGAGGCGGTTGGGGGTTTCGAAGGGGGATGTGGAGGTTGTTTGTGAGTGTGTACGGCTTGTTGCGGCGTTTTATGGGAGGGCTTTGGATAAGGTGCCTTCTGTTGAGGAGGTTGAGGGGGATGTGTAGCTTTATAGTGATTCTGATTGGCATTTCTAGCCTGAAGAGGCTTTTGTGAAGCGTTAGAAGTACATGAGAGGGATATTGAGTACTAGATCTACGTCGTATAATACCATCTTGATGGGCAATGCTCATCCAAGCCCCAGGCAGTAACCTATTCCTCCAGAGGGAAACCATGCCATTCAGTCCCTGACGGCCAGAGGCTAAGAACCTCCGGGCCAGCAACCTCAATCCCCAGCCACCAGCATATGTATGATTTCATGCCAGGAGCCTCATACTGCCTATCCTGACCATCACACACAGACTCTCCATCAGGAGCTCGGAACAGTTCCCAGACACTAGTCACTACAGGACAGTTCCCCTGATGGTAAGGGAAAGTAGTATGTATCGCGCGAGTCGGGAGCGGCCAGGTAAAGTTGACAGAATAAGACGGCGAGCGCAACATTACCTCGACTTTAAGTGTCTCCAATAATGTTGCTTGGCCTGCAATGATGGTGAATATCGAACGGACGAGTTTTTCGTCAACTGCAATGTTGATGAGGGCGGCTCTGGTATCACGACCAATATCAACGGTAGATTGTAGCTCGAGGGTGAGACGGTTGAGGGAGGCCAGCCCTCCAAGAGCTTGGTAAATTCTCACCTCCCGTGCGTCACCCTGTGTGCGAGGGACTACGATGGTCAAATCACGAAGCTTGGAGCAGTAGTGTCGGATGTGGTCGACAAGCCCAACCGTTAACCATGAGGAGATCCTGTTGCGTTGGTAAAATAGAAGCCCGAGGCTGTGTAGGGTAGAGCCGTGGTGTTCGAGAGCGGCCTTGGTGGCCTTTGAGGCGCGAATGCCCGTTATCAAAAGACGTCGGAGCGGAAGTAGACCTGATAGGAACAAGCTGGCGTCCTTATCCATGCGTGCGGCGATGGTGGTGGGGCCTGTTGCCAGGAAGCGCAGGGTCAAACTGTCCAGAGAACAAAATTGGAATTCTGCGGCTGTTGCAAGCGTACCGTACCCGTGACTCTGGTTAACGCATAGGTGAAGGTCCCTCAATTTGGAGAACGAAACGCGCTGATTCCACAGTTCTAGAGTTCCAGGGGCCGGATTGTGTAAGCTCAGCGAGCGTAAACGTGACGGTGACTTTGGTGGTAGGAATAACTGTTCTGTTGTATTATCTAGGAGAGTCCGCGTGTGGTATGTCATACCAATTTTGGATAGATTTGCATTAACCAGGTGGATATGAATTTGGGATAGATTTGGTGCAAGTCCAGCAGCCATTTGTGTGACTGCACGTTCGGTAAACAAGGAATCAGGCGGATCGGAGTTTTTCAAAGCAATGCTAGCAAGGGAGGGAGATCTTATTAGAGCGTTGTATGCATTGGGTTCCAGGCTGGAGTCCGCCTCTCCATATAGATCAAGCAACGTAGCACATCTCAGATGAAGACTGCACTTTGGAAGGTCTCTGTGCAGCGTATCCAGCAAGCAAGGTGGGAACTGGCCAGGGGAGACCCAAAACAGGTCCCCGAGCCCGGACAGCTTCTTCACAAAGTCTGATATTGGATTCCATGCGTCCAAAATCCGTTTGGGGACAATCCTAGGGGGAGGGTTATACTGAGAAGAAAACCGACGGGATATATCAGTCCACGCGTCCTCGACTTGAAACGTTTCATGCGATCGCTTTGTTGGGAGATCGTGCTCTCGTCGTGGCTTCTTGTTGTAGGGAGAGTCGATCACGACGTCGATGCTGAGTCGTTGGACAAAAGAGAATGCACCGCT
This sequence comes from Aspergillus kassunensis, assembly GCA_027569205.1. NCBI lineage: Eukaryota > Fungi > Ascomycota > Eurotiomycetes > Eurotiales > Aspergillaceae > Aspergillus > Aspergillus kassunensis. The sequence continues at coordinate 216,130 of JAPDEQ010000048.1, forward strand.
GCTTCCAAGGATTTGATCCCATCTCCGAATATCGATCAGAAGATCTTGCGATAGGGAGTTGAAATGAATGCTCCGAAAACGGTTGCTGGTAGCAATGGAGCAGCAGAACTTGTTTGCAAGAGAAAAAGCGTGCAGGCTGGGCTGATGGTCCGAGGCAAGAATGTCCGTCACGATGTACAGAATTTCAACAGGAAGGGACTCGAGTGAGGCAGGCATGGCTGTGCTGTTAAGAGGAGGAGGGAGGATGAGATGGTCAGGGTAGTACACCTTTCAGAGAATGACATTGCTAAGAAAGTTGGTAAAGTCTATACTTGTTGGCTGATTCTCTTTCTCTAGTATCCTGATCCTCTCTGCTTGACCGTTCCACGGAAACGAGTCGAACAACCAGAATTGATCCAGACCTTCGCATGGAAATCTCTTCAGAACGTCGTGTTCACATCGAGGTTGCCTGGAATGGATGATCTGCCTCCAGACTCAGAGCTTCGAGCGGATACGAGAGTAGTTTCCCTGTCTCGTTCAGGTGCACTTCTTCCAAACTAGTACAGCCACCCTTCTAATGAGGGCAGGAACCGTTTGCCGGCGGAGGATCTGTGATAATGTAGTCGAAAACCTTCGCAGTTTTCCCATGCACGGCCTGGATCTGGTTCTGCGCACATGTTCCTCCAATAGAGAGCAGGTAGCAAGTTGGCGACGGATTCTCTGGAACCTCCGCTGGATGACATGAGGTTTTATCACCCGACGTGGTGTAATTATCGTCGACAGGTACACCCCCCGTGGCAACATCCCTGTTTGACAGTGTGGCGTTTTGGCTGCTGAACATGCCTGGAACAAGCAGCGGATCTGTGTTGCTGCTGTTGAACGCAACAACATTGCCGCTTGTCACATCGAGGAGGCCCTTGGTTGTATCATCGTAGCTAAACCCAGCCTGCGCCGGTTGATCGATATACAGAAGGTTAGAGTATCTGTTCCATGATTCATCTCTGGGGATCGGAGTTTGAGAGTCCTCAAGAATGCTGCAAGGCCCGTTCTCCACGAACAGGCCGAATGTGGACCCTGCGCCTGGCCCTCCGTTCATCCAGACCGACAGCGGGGCGGATTCTGCACCCAACTGGGACTCAAAATACCAGAAGAATGAATGGACTGGGAAGCCTTGGCCAACGTCTGGCATCGAATTTGGAGGGAAGTTTATGTACCCAGCATATGAGTTGGTGCTTGCGTTGCATATATTTGCCTGGGCGTGTAACTATTAGTCCATACTAAGCCACTAATGGATTCGGATGGTGTAAATACATACTGGCACCTCCTTGTATGTGATATTGACGCCTGGCAAAATATCAGATGTAATTGTGGTCAGCCCCGTTGGCTGTGGGGGGAACTGCGCGGCGGCTGGCCCTAGCAAGATGAAACTGAATACACACAAGCTGTGGGGAGAGTGGAGTATCCCCAGACTAACGCCAACCTCCAAGCCACCTCATCTCACCGAGGAACGCAACCCCGCTGCGCAATGTATTCGGAACTTCAACTCCACGTGCCTTGCCTACGGAGTACGGAGTACTACCTTATTTACAATCATCAGACGGTGACTGGGGCCACTTTGCGTCTTCGTGAGTTACAATCTAGATGAGGTAGAAAGAAGCAGGTAGCTGAAAAATAAGTAGCAGCAGTTGGTCTGAGTTAGATATTGCCATTGAATCTGGTAAAAGGATAGGTAGGGGGTTCTTAGCATCCTTCCTATACCCCAAGGCCATAAATTCAGAAGTATATATAGAACAGGGTATTTCAGTAACAAAGGAGTAGATATCAAGGGCTAGACTGCTAACATTGGATATTGAACCTTCCTCTTCAGGCTAAAAATCACAGTATCCATTGCACCTTCCCTCAATTTGCAAAACTGGTCTTCCTCGTAAATGGCAAGTGCTGCCTACCCCCTCGTTCCTTCCTGGTGAGGAACAAAGTATATCCTCATGTAGGCCGCGGTGGCCTCACAACTATGAACCCCTTCTCCTTCCTCACCGGCTTCATACGCGCCGCAACCTTGTGCGCCAAGTCAAGTAGGCTACTTGGTTGCTGCTCCTCATCTTTACCGACTCTAGGTGACAGAGCCAAGGCAGTAGAGCTGAAGTTACTCTTATTTGTCTGGTTAGTACCAGGACTGGGTTTCTGGCGGCCATTATAGTAAGAGTCTACCTCCCGGGTTGAGTAATCCACGTTCGGTCTGGAGGGAATCTCTATGAGGTTATCGAGGATATTGCGGCTTGAGCTTGTGCGTGGGCTGTTACTGGATTCCCGACTGGACCTGGTGGTGCCTGATGCCTCTTCTTGGTCCTGTTGGGAGTTTTCAGTCTCCGAGAACGCGCGTCTAGAAGACGAAGGCCGCGGCGATCTATAGAAGACTGAAAAGTCCGTCACGTAGTGGTTTCTGCCCGATGGGGGCGTGGAAAAGGGCGTAATTGTATCTTGGTCGCCTATGAAATCTGTGGCTATGCTGCGCAGAGTCTCGGGATTCACCTTTTGGAGGTCGGGGTCCAAGTGAGTGTGAGGAATATCACTGAGGGGAAATTCCTGGCTATGACCAGGATAGTTTAATTCAGTTCTCTTGCGCTTGCGCTTGCGCAGAGCCCGCGACACCCTCCAGAGAGACACAACAAGGTACCCAAAGACAATCACGCCGACGTGAAGGCCCAGAATATAATAGCCAACCCATTGCCTAGTCGTCTCACTTGATGAAGCACTCACGAACGCGATGCTAAGCATAACAGTCACAAGACGTACGGTAGCACCCCATGCAGCCAGGGACCCGAGAACCCTAGCAGTGCCTTTCTGCAGAACCATTGAAATAAGAACGGCAGCTTCGCAACCTGCAAGGACAATCAGTTGCACGAGGCCCCAGTCCTGTAAGCCACCGATCACGACACCTTGGATGAAAGAAATAGCATGGGGGAGATAGTGCGAGACAAGTCTTGTTAGCTTCTCGAAACGGGTTGGTTGGACTCCCAGTCTCAGCTCGCTGTCCTCCCTCTCCCTCTGGCTGTTAAAATGACTGGTGACGACATAGTTCAGATATAACAGAAACATCATTACCAGAGCCACCAGCGTGACACGGTAGCTGGGGAGATAGCCGATCAGGATGAACTCATAAGACATGTACGAGAGCAGCGGCAAGGCGAAGCACGGCAATACTATAGCTAGCACAAGATACCCAACTGCCTGAGAATTACCCAGCATGTCCGTGGTGCCCTCCACACTCAGTAGTAAAGCGACACCCGAGACAACAAGCAAAGCCAAGACCAAGATAACGAGGTTAATCGACGCGTTCAGCATGATATCCGGCATTTGCGGGTACCCCAGCATCTGCGCCATATGCTCTAGGCCGTACGACGCGTTGCTGACATACATGCCGTCCTCGATGCCAGAGTACGTGAAGCCATGGTTAATAGGGCCGGTCCAGAACAGCAGCGAAGACCAGGCCAGCTGGCTCACGATTGGCTGGTAGAAGCCCGGGTATTCCATCGTCAGCGATCCCGCGAGGAATATGAACTGGAGGTACTGGAGGTAGCTCGCGACGTCGAGGATAATTTTCCAGATGGTCCCGTCATCCCTGGTTAGTAGAAGGTTGTTGTTTCCCGAATCATCGGCGTGTTTCAGGCACGAGGCGAGCGCGACAAGGATAGCGATAATAGCTGGGATATACGTGAGCGCTGCGGAGGCTGCTTTCCCAATGTCGGGCGTGATTTTGACCCATGAACAGGCGATCTCATCGCCATTGCGGTCTCTGAAGCTGATCTCTGCAGCGAGTGTCTGCAGCCGGTGGGCATGATTGAGGAAATATACAAGCTCGTATCGGGAGAAAAGCAGCCCTTCGGGTCTTAACAGTGTGAGCAGAGCAAACTCCCAGAAAGGAAAAAAAAGGGGAATGCATACGGGATAAGAGGGTCCGTCAATGGCAGAGGACATCGTGGTTCAAAACGCTTCAGTTGACCGACTGGCCTACCAAGCACTTGGAACGTGAAGAGATGCTCAAAGTTGGACAAGTCGAGATTGTCACACACGAATGTTGATTCATTGTGCACGCCTAATACTGACAAGGACAATGTCGCTGAATCGTCGAACGTGTTGAGTGCGCCGTGGAAGCTGTCGATTCTGAACGGGGTCTCTAGGGCTGGACGACAGGGGAAATTCCTGACCCACGCACCTTGGCAGGCCAGGATATACAGGGAGAGGCTTAAGAGATGTAGCATCGAAGCGCCTGAAGTGCGTGGTATCAATTCAGGTTTGCAGATTGCTCCGTAGGCATCAGCAAAAAGGATTGGCCTAGACCATGAGCTGATTGGCTGGGCTGGAGCTCCCCACATCAGCCTAATTACGTACCATATAATATATAAATATATATGTATGGACTATAGAGATGCGAAAGGTGAGTGCGTGTGTTGTGCTCTGATTGTTGATGATATCTTAAGCATGGCTAACATAACATCGTGGTTTACCAGTATTATAGTGACAGCATTAACTGTTTCTTATAATATGAGAACTGGGACTCTTAGGCGTCCGAGAACGACTACGCATCATGGTCGAAGTTGATGTATTCAATATGATCTGTCTAGGAGTAATACTAGGTCTTATGTAGCATCAGCATCTGCACCCGTCAAGTTTGCCAAATGGTGAAATCTTCATATGTACGAGGGTCTGAGCATCTTAGTATGTCCCAGAAGCACAGCACGTTGGATCCTGTGGCGCACAGCCGTTCCCCTTCAGTTGCAGGAGCAGGGCCGCTCGAACAACAAGGTGCAGAATCGTCCGACCACCCATACTCATCGCAGTCGCAATTGAAATCTCTAGGGGGCACGGGGCAGGTCTCTGAATCGTCAAATCCCTCGCCATAGGTGTACTCAACCCAACCGGGAGGGCCTGTCCACTCTTGCTCCGGATTAGACGCCAAGAACGTCTCTCCCTGAGAAAAGAAGGTCTAGAGTGCCTGCAACTCTTCCATGCTCGATGCGGTATCAGCAGTGGGGCTATCCACTGTCGAACTGCTACTATAGCCGCTGTCGGTGTCGTAGCCACTGCTGTCAATAAGCTCGGATTCCGGTTTTGGCAAGGAACCCTCTAGCCGCTTCGCCCAGTAATGTGCTTTACCGAGTGAAAAAGAGAAGCGTCAGAACACAAATGACTTAATGAAAGAGGCAACAGGGGAGGCAAACCGGATGCGAACTGCGAATCGCTGTCGGGATTTATGGTTGTCTTTTTTAGACCCTCATCACGCATTCTGGCTGCTTTTGCGCATAGCTTGGGGTCGTATATCCATTGCGTCCCGTCTTCGAACCATTCATTCATCCTTCACTTGACTGTTATGAAGAGCTGCGGTTAGCTTGATTCGTGAGTGAAGCAGAATTGGAACTACCATTCGCAAATTGGAGAAAACTCACTATACCCCCGCGGCATTGCGTTGTAAACAAACCGACCATAAACGAAAGTATGATTAGGTACATCATGCGTCTACTTTCCCAACAGGTGCCCGAGGCGCCGATAATGACAAAGGCATCTCACGACATGTCGGACGGTCTACCGGGGGGGGGGGAGGTGATAGTAATAACAGGGCTAAAAGATAGCTAAAAGATAGCTAAAAGATAGCTAAAAGATAGCTAAAAGATAGCTAAAAGAGGTTAAATATTACTTTTACTATGAAAGGACCCTAGCAAGGAAGTTTACTACTAATAATAAGAAGATATTAGTCACCTCCTAGTACCTAATAGGAGGAGTAAAAGAATACTAGATAATATAAGAAGAGTAATGTTATGAATATAACAGAGCGGACTCACGAGGCAGAAAGCTGTAGAGCCTAAACCCGTGATAGAAGGCTAGGGACCAGGAACAGTGGCTCCAGGGCCGTGCTAGATCACGATCCAGGGACTACGAGCCACAGAGGACTCTTGGCCCATGTAGATAACAAATAGAAGGCAAGAATCTATGAGGGACTCAAGGCCACAAGCAGCAAGCTATGATAGATAAAGATCCTTACTATTACTACTAGTTACTCTATATACTCTAGTAATAATAAAAGGACCATGGTCAGGGAAACCATGGCCAAGGGTCACGTGCTATAACTATTAAAGAGACTATTAAAATGGTAGGAGAATAGTATATACTAAGAAGACCTGTGATAGGGGGACTATTTAGTATACTATTAGGATAGTAGGAGAATAGTAGGACTTGAAGAATATATAAGGATACTTATTCTACTATATTTAGTCTTACTTATTCTTTATAATTATTATACTATTATTATTTAGAGATACCTTTAATAATAAGATAACTTGTACCAAACTTCTCTATAGGATAGGAACATGTTCTTATCTTGGCCTTGCTTCCACTTGCTTAAGCTCAACCCTTGGTAACCATGACTAGTCTTTATACTAGTTGGACGTGGTTGTTAAGAGTGAAGGTAAGAAGTCAATCAAACAGAGCTTACGTGAAGGACCCAGGGTAAGGAAAGTGTTGAGAGGTCAGCACTTTCGGTAACAAAAATCCATGGGATTAGGTTACAGTGGACTTCGTTGGCCCACTACTAGTAACAAAGAATTGTCGAACCATCGAGTCAGGTGACTACCAGTCATGTGATCCGAGGTTCAGCGGTAGATCAGAGGTCCTAGCTAGTTTTAAGGTAACTTTCACTTCGTTCTCAGATTTGTAAGGAAACACCATAGAAAAGTGAGATGGAAGTGAGAGATAAGTGAAAAATCAATAAAATTAATGAATTTAGGCTTTACCTAGGAGACTCCCCGGATCTGGAGCTCTCTAGTACCTTGAGATTGGTGAGTTTAAACTCACTTTGATCACCCACAGATCACCCTGCTCACCCTGCTGTGCTGAAATACGGGATTGTTATGGAGCATATTTCATATTAAATAAAGTAGGTATCTATTTAAATAGAGGCTCTACTTAATATTTATAATCTAATTTCCCTTATTTACCGCATAGTTATCACGAAATAAGTGGTTTGTATTAGAAAAGCTCGAACGCGTGTTTTAAAACAGATAATAATAGGTATTTATAAGCTTCATGACTACTATATAGGAGGCTCAAAACTAATAATTAAGCGAGAGTTATGCTAGTACGGCCACAGTGAGGTTAACCGCGGTTAAACCGTGGTTAACCTCGAATTTACAGTGATGGTGATGGTCATCAATCCTATAGCCGCGGTTGCGGTTATGCCGCAGCCTATTCATAACACCTTGCCAGTTCCAATATCATCTAGTACGGCCGCTATTTCATCCTAATTACTGTGAGAATCAACTTTGAACTAATATTTATCTATTCTTGACCTTAAAACCCGGCCTTTGCCGATACAACCGTGATAGCGATGCCCAGGCTTGATGAATACCAGATTGGCTGGATCTGTGCCCTTCCGATCGAAGCGGCCGCTGCTCAGGAGATGCTTGATAAGAACTAGACTTGTTAAACCCGCCAAGAAATGGGTTGGGTTAGTGTCTTTAATTACCCACTGGGTTATGCAACCCATGGGTAGTTCAGCCAGTGCCTGACCCAACCCAAACCCCAGTGGGTCGGGTTGCCTCAGGTCAAAATCCCGCCCCGACCCGTGGGTTAACAAGTCTAATAGTTATACAGGGCTACAAGGAGGACTCCTGCGTCTCCCATAGTATATACTAGTAAAAGGCAATACATAGGCAGAGACTATATTCGCAAATATTTGCCCGAGCAAGCTTTGAATTGTTCGAAATTATAGACACTCCGGTCGGGCTTGATATGAGTACAAGAGCTTGAGATAGGGTCATTCCGGTAAGAACCGAGAAAACTGCTTAACACGATCGAACATATGGGAGCCTCGGAATGTCGTTATCTATGTCTTCTCACAGGCTAGCCAGGTGCTGGCATCTGACTCCAATGATCAGTTTATAAAGCTCTGGGATTCCTTCACCGGCCCCTTTCAGCACACTCTAGAGGGCCATCCAGGTTGGATTCAATTAGTCATCTTGTTAATATCTAGCTGATTTCTGGTACTATGATTTTCTGCCTTGACGGTCACTGTATATACATATACTTTCAGGTTTGTCTTGCCCCAACTCATCCTCACATTGTTCAACCCTCCAATCATATCCATTAATAATTGCAAGTGCTTTCACTTTCATCTTTGCACCTTCAACCAAATGGACTATTGTCTTCAAAAGCCCCTTCCGGTTGCTTAAATTAGACACTTGCTCACATTTGTCAACACGGTCCAGGATAATCCAGACTGCAGTTGACATACTCAACATGTTTATGACCCTGATTGCGACCCTCTCAAGTTTTTCAATGTGTGGTTGAGTACCTACTGGTGTAGTTATTTGATATTCCTGAAGCTCTGCGCTTAATTCGTTGTATTGCGTCTCATCTCGTAGCGCGTGGCTGTTAATCATTAGAAGCTGAATAATGATGCAAGATAAGATGTGATGCAATGAGTCCTGGTTTCGTTGTTCCAGAATGTGGAATACGCAAGGGTCAGATTGCCCCAGTCGACCTAGATCTTGGATTGTATGCAAGGCTATGGGTGAAAGCCAGCACTGATGCGACCGATAAATCGACTCATGGTTATACCCCGCTAAAATAAGCATGCTTGAGTGTGGCGAGGATCTCCATGCCTGGTATTGTGCATTGTGCTCGATGAAATTCGTGAGATGATTGCCCTGCATCCGCTCCAGACCATTGTGGTTGTTATTGAACTCTGTATTCATGTCACTCTGATAAACATTCAAGCGCTCCATTGTGGACTCCCTCGAGTATGTTTCAAGGCCCAGGAATTTCTGAATATGCCTTAGTCGGTCACTATCACGTCCTCTGTGTACTCCTGTAAACGTAATATCAGACACTGAAACCCATGGCTTAAATTTTAGCTGACTTACTTTCTAATTCTCCCTTGAGGTCTACAGGTTAGCTCTGGTCAGCAGGACTTGGACACTCTGGGTTGCATAATATAACTCACGAATTATCTCCGCTGCTTGACCTAATTGCCAAGAAATTAGTACTTCAAACAAGAGAGCTCCATGAATACTGACTAGTCATGATATTCTTGATGACGTCGACTTTTTTAGTCAGCAATTCCTCGCAGATAACCCTAATATCAACGATTGCTTGTTTCACGCGGGATGCTTGATCATCATATATTGCTGGCTGATAAAGGCTTTTAATCCATCGCCCTTGTTATGAATTAGTATGCTCAATGTGGTTTTGAGAAAAAGCTTACTTGTGCTTGACATTAAATAGAACCTGGTTACAGTGATGCAGAAGCCAATGAAACTATCATATGCTGCAACTATAAGCGACTGCAGCTGTTGGTCGAGTTCATCGTTCTCATGGTAGATACGCTGGTACATCTTCAGCCCCGGAAGCCTGTCCCTAATTTCCATGAGCGTTGACACTATTTGGCTCTCCATTGTCACTCGGTTCTTCACAACCTGAAGAGATCAGCTTGACACAGCCATGACCAGGTTGGAAACTCATACAGTAAGAAATAAAGATATCGTCCCGATCCCTAAACCACCGTATGGTGCTCCAAGAACCCGCACAATATCAAGTATCGGTTCAAAATTCTGCAAAATGTTGTATGCTGAAGCCAAGAATTCTTGCGATTTTTTAATCGCAAGTCTGACTCCGTGGTCGTGCTCTGCTTCAAAATCCTGTTTGGCTTTGAATGTAGAGTCCCAGAAGTTCTTAAATGCTCCAATGCTATCCAACTGGATAATGGATTTTTCCTTCTCGGAGAAATTTCTACTTGTTTCAACAGCAGTTCGAAGCCGCCGCTGTTCCGCATATGAATTCTCCACAGTCAATCTGAATAAATATTCAGCTATACAGGTCAAGAATGTGAAATAGGATCATACAAGTCAACTTCAGTAAAACGCTGGTTAGCGATTGGCAGTTTGTTTGTCTGTAGCATGTTGCTGTTTACTTGAAACTTGCGAATATTTGCCAGTGTAATCACTTTGACGAACTGTCTAGAGAGGATCAAGCCTTAAACTAGTAGCAGGTTGGGTGGATCCCCGGGGTCTTTTTACAATTGGCGTAATGTAGCAAGATAATATGTATATTATATTCTACAGATTCCCCTCCACAGTAAGGCCACATTTGAGGGGTAATGAGAGAGGTGTTAAATATATATATATTGAACAAGGAAGACCTTCCCTTTAACCAGCAGAGGTAAATCACGACAGCCAGCGTTCCATTGTGTGAACTTAGCCAAGAGCCAATCGAATTTTCTCCTCGCCCCTCCTTTTGGTCAGCTGCCCTCTGCAGCCCTCAGAAGCAAACATTAACCCCCAGCAATGACTTGACAAAAACTGTACACATGATACCCACCTGCAGGAGCCAAATGCAAGTAAGATAATATGTTATACAAACATTGATCTTTCGCTTACTATTGCCATATTATTTGCCTAACCCCGCTCTCGGATTGCTGAGGGGTAGTTAGACATTGGTACGAGGATTAGTGAGAAATGAATACCTCGGGATTGATTCAAATTAATGGTATTAAACCGCCCCTGATAGGTCAGACTCAATAGACATGGCAGGGCGTGAGATCGCACATGGAAGCAGTAGCAACCTATGCCTTCACTTGAGGCGTTAGAAAACACGGAATAGAGACTTACTTTGATACCCTTTCTTGAGTGCGATATTTGATGCAGATCTGACAAGTCTGACAAACGACTGATAGGCCACAGATAGCAGCTCACGCAGGAAGCATCACCTGTTTGATGCAACACCTCTGCTCCAACATACGGCAATTATGCAGCTCGCCCAATATGTCGAACTTCCACCTTTATCTCCCAGCTTACCTGCTACGTGTTCGAACCATGGCCATCTCGCCCGCTTACGCCAAGAGTAAGTTCTCGCGAAATCTGAGATGGCTTCTAAGCCCATCCTTTACGAAGACCGAGCTTTCGCTCGGAATCCCCGGAAATAAGTGACATAGTCCATCGACCGCGAACAAGCACATTTAAGTGGCGTAATGAGGAGCGTCTTATTTGTTGGAAGTATCAAAATAAATCCATGTTTTCGAAGATCTTAGCCGAAAGAGAAGAACATAGAAAGGCCACTTTGCTGGCCTGAAACTTATTGAAGCTCACTTCCCTTGGACAAAGGGGATATTTACTTGAAACCTTTACTCAAAGAGAGAACAATACCTCTACGAAAGAATTCTTCTATTGTCAGCGGTTACTCTGCTCCGGACATAAACTATCCTTAACCAATTGTCTACAAATGGCCTCCCTGGAAACGGCTTCCGGAGCTGTGAGTGGTCTCTTATGGTCCTAATCCCAGTATTCTGTTGACTGATTTTTTTAAGAGTTTGAACAATAGACTCTCAGTTCTTGAGAAAGCAGTTTCGGATCTACATCTACAGCACAATGTTCCCGTGGAGCCAGCAGCTGGGGCTACTGCTGGAAAGGGCGAAAATATGGAGACTAAGGCTTTGAAGGTATGTGATGCTCTCGTCAAGATCCAGGCCTCAATACCAAAAACCCTTACTCACTGAATGATCGCATGCTGATTCAACGACCTACAAGGTACTTTAATTCGCTATATACAAGTTCCAGAATGCTAATCCGTCCGTAAAAAGGAAGCCGACGAAGCTACCAGGGTCAAGATTATTCTCAGCATCAAAGATCCAGACACCGGTGAACGTGTTGAACGTCCAATGAATTCTCAGACCGTGAAAAAAGAAGAGAATGATCGTTACGCCTTTGAGTTGAAGAAGACGGTAAACGACAAATTTTCAGACGAAGTTGACAATTCTAAGATAGATATCATAAATCTCGGTCTCTGGGAGCTCTTGCGGGACTTGCTTCGCCACCATCCCTATCACACATTTCGGTCAGCGCCAGTCACTTTGTACTCACCTTATGAAGCCCTTGTTTTTGAATGGGAGGCTCTCCAAGGCGCTGCAAGCCAACCTTGGATAGGTGAAGAAGATCGAAAAGCTCGGCAAGACCTGAAACTTCTGCTAGATACTATTTCCGGTGGTTCATGCGGTGATGAGCAGCTGGACAAGTATTTCAAGACTCTAGAGATGTCAGACCGTGAGACCGTCATTTTCGAAGAACTATGGACTATCTTCCCGCCTGGAACTTTGGTTTACGGCAAGCCCTTCCAAGATGAAGATCAAGTGTTTATAGTTCAAGATAACAGAACCGCCTGGCCCGTTCAGGATAATGAATTTCGACAGCAGACACTGCCGTGGCGATTGCGTTGTTGGACTTATGACTGGACTGGTCACGCTTTCCAACGCTCCTGCTTCGAGCTAATTTTCGAACCTTATGACGGCCTTCGCCCTATGACAGCTTTACCTTACTACCCGTTCCATCTGCACATAAATAAACAGGAGATCAAAGAGAAACTCATTAGTCGCGGAAAAGAGTTTCGGAAGTTTTGCGAAGCTAAACGAGGAGAGCGGCTGTTCGAGTATAAAGGCAATGCTATGTTTAGCAAGAAGGGATTCTCAGGTCTCAGACAGGATGACGATGTTCGCTTGCCCTCATGATAGCTCTCAGGTGGAATGCTGAATCAAGATCAGGATGAAACCGATAACCGATCTCGGGGTGGTTTTGGGGAGCTCAGAAGATACTTCAGAGCCACCCGTTTAGGGAACCAGGAACCTATTTCTACGCAATCATCCTTTGTAATATTCAACCTGATGAGGCTTGTTCAAATGGGACCTCCTATGAGCTAACACTCTCTCGTTAGGTGAACAGCCGAGTCATGGTTGATTACACATCATATTACCAATACGGGCCCACGACCGGTCATAACGGGGCTCTGGAGCCTGTGCCCGATGCGGCCGATTGTAAATGTCTAGACTGCCGCGAAAACGATGGCCTGGCCTCGAAATACAGAACGCGCTTCGATAAGAAGGAGCTACAGGAGAGACAGGTTTGGGAAGATGAACAGTACATGCTCTGTCCTCCTCGAGTTCTTGGGTATGTCCTAAAGGACAAGCAATGGGCCCAACTACAAGTCACCTCGCTAAGCTGCATTCAACTGGATCCCCGCGAGAATTCTTGGCAGAGTCGGTTGCAGCTTGCAGATGGAGACAAGGCAAACAGCACGAAAGAGTTACTTTTTGATCTTGTGCGCAGCCACACTTTGTCCACGCCGAACGCTGAAATAGATGAGCTTCAAGTCAGTGATATCATACCGGAAAAAGGGAAAGGTCTTGTTATATTGCTCTATGGTTTGTTTTCCCAGCTTTATTATTACTCATATCTCCATGTGGTCTCTAACTTGAAGTCGTCCAGGCCCTCCAGGAGTTGGCAAAACATCCACAGCCGAAACAATTGCCGTTGCAGCACGCAAACCTCTTTTTTCTATCAGCGTTGCTGATGTTGGTACCAAGGCTAGGCATGTGGAATCGAACCTTTCCAAAATATTTTCTTTGGCTACTTCATGGCAAGCCATTCTACTGATGTGTGTGTTAATTTTTCTTGCTTCCCTTCTCGCGCAATTCTACTAATCATGGCAGTGACGAGGCTGATGTCTTCCTTGAAAGCCGCGGAAGGGGGCACGCCACCTCAACAGACAAAAACGCATTAGTTTCCGGTTAGTCTCTAGCAATTGTCCCCGATCACCTCGCCCTACTGATCTTTCCAGTCTTTCTCCGAGTCCTCGAGTACTATCAAGGTATCATGTTCCTCACAACCAACCAGATCGCTCAATTCGACATTGCCATACCATCCCGCATCCATATTGCCGTGAAGTACGAGTCTCTCAAGCCTCAACAGATGGAGAATATTTTTAAAGGCTTCCTGGAACCCCTTGATAGAAAAAGCTTGATTAATGATTATGACGATATTTTGGCCTGGCTCTCGGAAGACGTGTACAGTATTGGATTCGATGGCCGTCAAATCCGCAATATCATAACAACTGCCCTAGGACTCGCGCGTGCGGATATGAAATGGAAAGGATCAAACGGAAAACTTGACAAGAAGCATATGAAACGTGCTGTCAACAATGTCAAGTCATTCAAGAGCGATTTTCTGGTTCAGATGGATCGGTATATCAACTCTCAAGAAAAGATGATCAAGTGAAGTTTGGGGTTAAAATTAAAAATCATATCAGCCGGATGCAAAAATCGCGACAGTCGTGTTTGGACCCACACCCTTTTTAATCGCCATTTGGAACATTTCGGTTTTTTCCAACGCAACACTTAACTACCAGCTAAAGACATTATTTTTACTCCTAATTTATTGATTTTGAAGCTTTTAAAGTACCTAAACAAATTGATAATGCCTCCTAAACGCGTAAATCGACCTGATCAAGCCGCTCCTCGCGCGATTCCTTATAATCTCCACCGAAACCCAGCTTCACGCGTCAGTCCACCACCATCACTACCACCACTATCTAGAACCAACCAATCTAGTCAAAAGACACCTTGTAATAAAGCTATTTAGCGTAGTCAGTCGCCTGTGGGCATACGCCATCCGCCCCCGGGCTTTCTGACTACCATATTATAAATCCTTTGTTAGAATCGATCAAAATCTATTACCATGGGCCGATTCTGATACCTTTCCGATAGACAAGGAGTATGTGACAAAACTGTGCAGCGGAGATGTACTAACTCCGCTAAAGGAAATGAAGCCGATAGGTAAAGGCCGACGGAGTAATACAACTCCGATAGAAGGCCTTATATAGGCCTTAACCTCGTGTATCTAGTATCGATCCTTTAACTAAGTCAACGAGCTCGCTCCCTCAGATACTTTTACTACTTAGTTCCTCTACCTGAACCTCTCTCCTCTGACCTATTGAAGCTATTCGCAACAGAGTAAATAATCTTAAAACTAATTCATAAAGTCATCTGCCTTCCAATACCCCGCTTTAACGCCTGTATACAGTAGCTAGCCATCTAGAGTGATCGCGGAGGTAATACTCTATGTTATATCACGTCTAATATCTGCAGGATACCTCGCTTCGTCTCTAATCAGTGCGTAGGCGTGTTAACGCCACCCAGTCCTCTTATTAAGTATAGATTTATCAAGAAATACCAAGTATTCCACAGTATACCTCCTAAAATCATCGAGATAAGTTTCTTACTATAACCCTGAGTAATCCTTTTTAACGCCTTACAGCTCTATTTTTATTACTTTAAGATACGTGAGACTATGAATCAGAGGCATCTGTAAAAATGTCAACAGGTCATGATCCCAGCGCCTGCTTGATACTACGAGCGGCTTGTGCAAGCCTAATAAAACCTACTCAGCGGAAAGTTTTTCCGATTAAATTCAAAGGTCACGACAGTATTTCAGGCTTGGCGGGTGAATTTTAACAGGTGTTCAGGCGAAGATGCAGGCGCCCTGAATATCTCGCACTCGAGCTAGCTAATCTAAAAGTTGAATTTTGATATTTGAGTAAAACGACGCTCATTCCAGGGTGATAAATTGATCAAAATCTATCCTACTTCACCCCATTTCCAATCTTCCATGCTTAATACTGAGCGGACAGCATGGTATAATAACGAATAGCAAGGTTTATGTGTGTGATTGATCTTTGATTATGATATTAAGAAAATCAAACACGCGGTTCTTCTATATATATTCTTAAAGTATGACCATATTTCAATACTTTATTTTGCACAGTGAATCCAGCATTTCTTCCATCTGTTAGACTGAAGGGGTGCTTGAAATCAGTCAAAGCATTAACTTCCAAGTTTCCCGAGCTATGTACAAATGTCGACCCTACGTGACCACTAGTTATACATGGCACTTTCCTATTTAGGAAGTCGGAATTCCGACTTCCAATCACCAAGGTTTATGCAGAGTTTTCTGTCTATTTCCATGGTTCCAAAAGTTACGTCTCTTCTACCTACTTTATTAGGTTGACTTGTTCCTTCCTAAGGCAGGCCTTAAGGTATTCTTGAGATGAAAGAGAGCTTGGGTTTCTTATAACTTGAACAGTAACTAGATTGATTTCTAAAGATAATAGATACTAAGAAAACTAAATATATGGTATAAAGATAGTCCCTTATATATCTATTATAGAATATATTACCTATATAATTAGTTTATATCCTTAATATAATCTAATTATATTCTAAGTATATTCCTAATATAACTATAGCCTAAATAGGCCTAGTATTATATCCTTCATATAATTAGGTAGATTAATCTTTAATCCGTATTAGGCTAATATAACCTTAGTTATTAGCCTAGAATTTATTAGTTATTATACTTTATGTTGAACCGTCGGGTCATGTGACTACCAGTCATGTGATCCTAGGAGCAGCAGTTGAAGATTAGAGGAACTCCTAGCTAGTTTTAAGTTAACTTTTACTTGGTTCTTAGATTTGTAAGGAAATATCATAGAAAAGTGAGAACGAAGTAAGAGATAAGTGAAAAATCTGTGATTCCATTGATACTCCAGGGACTCCGAGGGGATTGATCCACAGGATCATTCAGGAGGTCATAGTATTAATAATACCAGACCTCCCCTTGGCAAGTATTATCGAACCGCCGGGTCATGTGACTACCAGTCATGTGATCCTAGGCGTAGCAGTTAAAGATCAGAGGAGTTCCCAGCTAGTTTTGAGTCAAAGTTCACTTGGTTCTCAGATTTGTAAGGAAAGGTCATAGAAAAGTGAGAACGAAGTAAGAGATAAGTGAAAATCAATAAAATCAATGAATTTAGGCTTTACCTAGGAGACTCCCCGGATCTGGAGCTCTCTAGTACCTTGAGATCGGTAAAAAACTGTCTATTCCCTTTGTTGAACCAGAGGGAAGTAGGCCATATTTATGTTGAAATCCCTATGGCCCTGAATCATCTAATCAATAATCAAAAACAGGGGTAGAATGGAATAGAAAGGAGTGACATGGAATGAAGGGAGAACATTCATAGGGTTAAGAATGATAGAAACATTCTGGTAGATATTCCGGTGATGTGTTATCAGTAGAACACATAAACAATGGGGTAGAAATCGATAGAAACATTCTGGTGGTTGCCTGATTAATAATGGTGGCCTCAGGCAAACACCCCGGCTGTCTGATAAGTATCTTTGGGATACTTGCTATCAGATAGGATAGCTCTGCTAGATAGATAAATAGACCACGTAGCCCAGAGGTAGGAATAACATGCTTAGAGCTAGACTTGTTAAACCGCGGGTTTTGGGTCGACCCACGGCCTCGCGATTTGAACCGGTGGGTTTTGGGTTGGGTCAGGCACTCCCTAACCTACCCCGTGGATTATCAAAAAAACCCAGTAACCTGACCCAAAAACCCATTTAAACCCATGTATGTAGGTCTAACCTAATATAGTTAGATTAGGTTGGGTTAGGTACTCTATAACCCAATAAACCAATAACCTAACCTAATCTAAATTTAATTTACTTAGTTATAAAATTAAGAATATACTACGAACAGGATGATTAACTACTAAATAAGTAATTTATATCAATAAAAGGATCCAGCTCTATTAAAAAAAGCCTAGAAAATAAGGTATAATATATAAGAAAAGATAATAGTAGTAAAAAATTCTAACTAAGTTAGTTTAAGTATAATTTTCCTTTATATAACCAGGAGGTATAGCTACTTAACGCTTGCACTTCCTTTTACTAGCCCTCTTAGTTATATTACTATTATCCTTGTTAGCCTTGTCATTCTCGTCAGCCTTGTCATTCTCGTTATTCTTGTTATTCTTATTAGCCTTGTTATTATTATTAGCCTTGTTATTCTTGTTATTTATATTATTATTATCCTTATCCCTCTGTTCCTTATAGACTTCTGGTCCTTCCGCCGGCAGAATAATATCTTCGCGAAATTTCTGGATAACATTAGTAATCTTATCCTTGGGCCCTAGTGGGTAGCTTTCACGAAGCTAGGCAGGTAGGGGATGTCTGTAGTAGCTTAGGGTTATTTTATATAAATAATAGTATATTCCTCTAGTGCCTTATTTATATTATCGATATTAACTTTCTAACCTCTATGAACCATAGCTTCCTTGTATTTAAGCATAAGGGATATTAAGCTGTCCTATTCAGCCTAAAACTATTAGTATAAAAACTAACTAAGTTAGAATTTTAGAGGGATATACTTTAGAGGATATCAAAAACTTTGCTACCTTCCTTCCTAGTTTTGTACATAGGTTGGGAAAGCCGTGTTTAAGTATCAAGACTATTACTATTTTTAATCGTTAGTATACTAAGATAGCGCTCAGGATCTTGAACTCCTTACTAAATAGCTATTTTATATCCAGGGCCCGTAATAGGCGATGGGTCTTGATATCCTTATTATCCCTCTAGTTAGCCTTTACTAATAGGTGCCTAAATATATTCAGGGCCCGTGAGGCCGTAGCCTAGCTTATTAGTCTTAATAGAAATCTAACTTAGTTAGTTTTTACTTACTACTATTATATAGTTATTAAGTTTTAATATCCGGCTAGCTAGAGCTGGGCCTGTGATCTTAAGTACTTCTATAAGTATTTTGCTCTAATGCCTAAAGGTAAATCGCTCTATATATTTATCAAAGTCCCCCTGCACCGCATGCACTCCAAAAGCCTTTTTAATAGAGTTATAAACCTAAGGAGTTAATAAAATCTAACTAAGTTAGATTTAAGAGGGGACTTACCTCTTTCTTAACCTGACTATCTTGCTAAATATTATCTAAGTTAACTAAATACTAGATCTTCTAGATAAGGTCTCGCGCAACTAGTAAAATATTATTATTATCTTTGTTAAACCCTCTCTCTCTATCAGTCTCAAGTTTTGATTTTTATAGAATAGAATCTATTATTACTAAGTCCCATGTAAACCCCTTCCGTCCTTCTAAGGCCTTCTCCGGGAATACCCATTGCTCGTTAAACCAGACTATTATATGGCCTAAAATACCTTGGATAATAGGCATACAATATGTAGCAAGGCCGCCCTATTACTTCCATGGATCAAAGCTTTTACTAGATTATACTAATATCTGGAATGCTATTATATAGTTAGTATTATTTAGGCCTACTAGGAAACCCGGGCGACGCGTGTCGTACCTAGTACCTTTTAAGATTATGGTAGGCATTGCTGGCCAGTTAGTAATTGTAAAGGACTCGGGCAGCAAAAGAGCGCGAGACTTCAAGTTATTTAATTTGTAATCTTTAAATATTAGGAAGAAGAGTAGGAGTAGGTTAGCTTTACTAAATAGTAAAAGTGCTATGATTTAATCATAGTCCAACAAAAGAATATTAGGCATGTTTATTCTAAAAATAGCCTTTACCTTAGTAATAAACGTAGATAGCAGCTCCTCCTAAATCTAACTAAGTTAGAAAATATAAAGGATAGACTCATGATTAGCACTTACAAAGTCAATGCTTCCGAGGATAATTAATAACCCCTAAGTAATAGTAAAGGACTATGCGCCATATCTTATTTAATAGAACTAAATAATCTTATCTTTTAGATTACTACAAAGGATATTTAGTAACCATGCTGGGTTAGCTATGATATATCCGTGCACCTGTTATAACTATACCTTTATATTCCGGGGCTTTAAGAGAAGCGTTCTGTCTGCTATTAACTTCTAATCCAAAAGACGTGTTACGCGAATAAGCAGATCTCTATTTACATCCTGTTTACTAACCTTATCGCGATTTACACGGAGCGCAATAAGGGATTTATCGAACCGTCGGATCATGTGACTACCAGTCATGTGATCCTAGGCGTAGCAGTTGAAGATCAGAGGAGTTCCCAGCTAGTTTTGAGTCAAAGTTCACTTGGTTCTCAGATTTGTAAGGAAAGGTCATAGAAAAGTGAGAACGAAGTGAGAGATAAGTGAAAATCAATAAAATCAATGAATTTAGGCTTTACCTAGGAGACTCCCCGGATCTGGAGCTCTCTAGTACCTTGAGATCGGTAAGAAACTGTCTTTTCTCTTTGTTGAACCAGAGGGAAGTAGGCCATATTTATGTTGAAATCCCTATGGCCCTGAATCATCTAATCAATAATCAAAAACAGGGGTAGAATGGAATGGAAAGGAGTGACATGGAATGAAGGGAGAACATTCATAGGGTTAAGAATGATAGAAACATTCTGGTAGACATTCCGGTGATGTGTTATCAGTAGAACACATAAACAATGGGGTAGAAATCGATAGAAACATTCTGGTGGTTGCCTGATCAATAATGGTGGCCTCAGGCAAACACCCCGGCTGTCTGACAGGATTCAAGGCTCAGGGTATCACGGAGGTAAACGAAAACTAGCTATAAATAATCCTATAGATATTAGATATACAAATCTAACTTAGTAAGTTTTTATATACCTTGTTAGCAGGAGGGGAAACACCAGCTTTACTCCCTTTTATAGTTGATACAAGATCAGCCTGGTTCTTGTTTAGCTGATAAAGGGCTGCCCGCTGGTATTAGCCAGCCTCTAGTCGGATTTTGCAAGGCAGGATACCGGGAGGAATAATAAATGTATTATTTGGGCAATGCAATGAAGGTATAGTAATAATAGCCAATATAAGTTCTATGATATTCTCAGGGGTGGGCGTAGCCCCTTCAAGGGCGGCAGGGCATGGAATACTCTTCTTTGTAATACCTGTGACAAGGATGTCTAGGATTATTACCTATTTATCAGTAGTAACTAATACCCGCATGAAATTCTCAGTGTCCATTCGGTGAATTCTACCTATGAAGGAATCAGTCAATTTGGCTACATGCACCTGTATAGATTAGCACCTAGAAATCTAACCAAGTTAGTTTTTTAAGAGACTAACATTATCTAGTTCACGATTTATAATACCGTCATGCCAAGTTGGGTCAAGGTCACGAATATTTATCGAACCGTCGGGTCATGTGATCCGAGGTTCAGCGGTAGATCAGAGGAGTTCCCAGCTAGTTTTGAGGTAACTTTCACTTCGTTCTCAGATCTGTAAGGAAACACCATAGAAAAGTGAGAAGGA
>JAPDEQ010000049.1:0-233033 GCA_027569205.1 Aspergillus kassunensis
ATTCGTTGAGATAATGTCATTTGAATCGTGTTGTTGAAACTACTTGCCCGGGTAGCTGACTTGCCCGGGTAGCTGCGGGGGTCGACGTAAGACGTCGACTCCGAAGGATTTACGTAGGGGTCGGTTACTAGGTTTGTTGTCGAATTTTGGGAGTTACCAGCCCAATGGGCCCTGGCTGCAATCATTCCAGGAATGATCATTACTATTCTCTTCTTCTTTGACCACGAAGTGAGCTCGATTATCTGCACAATTGACTGTTACGGAACCCGGAAGCCAGGCGGATTCGCCTGGGATATTGTTCTCCTGGGCACCACCACAGCTCTTTGTGGAATCCTGGGTATTCCACCAGCCAACGGCCACCTTTGCCGCCAACGCTCGCAAAGAACGACAATAGGGGTACCTCCGTGACTAACTCTCTCGAGATTACACATCCATCCTATATCCCAGTCCATATCTATACTCTCCTCCAGATCATCAGCACGGTAGCAATTTTTATCCTAACCTTAACTCGAGGTGCACCGGCGTTCCCGCTCCTCGTAGTTGCTTTGGTTCCCTTTCGCCTTTTACTTATGAAGCGATGGTGGCCACGGGAGACTCTCCGCTTCGTCGATGCATGGGCTTGCAAGGAAGGAACCCCTGAAGATGACGAAGATGCCCAAACCAAGCAGAATGAGGCACATGGCCATGGCCATAGTAGTCCTGGATCTGCAGGAGGGGTTCTCTCTGCAGTTGGACAGAGCTACCGTCATTCAAGGACTGTTTCGCATGTGCCTATGGCTCATACTCGGGTTCCAAGATTGGGTAGAATTGGACGAAATCAGGGCGCATAGGGATGAGGAATTGGGTCAAATACGCGAAGAGTGAACTCAAGCTTTTGCGCTAAGTTTGTATATTTTAATAAATTCGGCCTTGGGGCTTCCAGTCACAGATCTATCAGGGAATGACAAATTCTAGTACAAATAACGCAGGGGTATCATGTGTCATGAGCGGAAATGCTCCTAGACGGACGAAACAGATGGCTGGGATAGGTCTTATGAAGCCTCCTCATTTATGCTCTCCAACCCTGCACGAAGTCATGAAGACGATCAATAACCACACCGAAGATAGCATTCGCACTATCACCAATGAGCTGTTCGAAATGCCGTATAGCTTCCTCTTCGGTCATTTCAAGATGGAATCTCTCCTTCACCTTGAGGACTGCCTTATCCGGCTCTACGCGGATATCAGGGATGTTAGCATCAACCATCAAACTAAACAGGTTGAGAATAAGGTTCGCGGATTTGCGCAGCGTTGTATATGCCGTGAAACAGTATTGTTTGAACTGTAGATAAAGTGGCGAAGTAGTTCCGCCCATTCCTTCGACCATTTCTTTGCAAAGTTTCATCATTGGCGCGAAAGGTTTGGGGTCCCGGCCGAGGATGAACCCGAAATCCGCATGAAAGAAGTGACCATCTGGTGCGAGGAGGAGATTCTCGAGATGCCTGTCGCCGACGCCGAGAAGGTACGTGATTACGCAGTAGCCGGCACAAGACTTGATGTAAGTGTCCATGGTTTCCTTGCGGACGCCAAGTGGTTCGTTGTCGTCTGGGTTGTTGGCTCTGAGGTAGGCGAGAACGGTTTTATATTTAGCGGAGACTGCGGAGAGGGATGTTGACGGGATAAATTGCATGGCGCCCGCCGTCGCGTTTGTGGCGAGGATGCGGTATGGTGTAAGTTTGAGGTCTAGATTTTCCTTTTGGAGGAGGCGGTCCATCAAGATGATGATTTGGATGACAAGTTGGTCTTGACGAAGGTCGTCGCCGACTTTGAATAGAATTGGGTATTTTCGGCCTTCACTTGTCTTGAAAGTTATATGAAGTGGCGAGAGCGACGATTTAAATACGTTGGATTCATCTGGGAAGCAGCCTGTAACAAGCACATCTGGATCCAAAGGAAGGGGCAAGGGAGGATCGATCTGTAGGAGGTCATTTTTCGGCTCTTTGAGGTACTTCTTCAGTTTCTCAATCTTCAAAGGGCGATTCTCTCGGGCGAAACGAATATCCTTGGAAATTTTCGAGAGTACAGCGATGAGTTCTCCTTGGCGGAGTAGGGTTTTCCGGTGATCCGGATGAATGCGTTCCAACTCCGCCATGAAGTAGTATTCCACTCGGGCGAAAAGCCTGCGGTGAGAGGAAAGTGTCCCCGGACCAGCATCGTCGCATTCGACCATCAGGTACCAATGCAGATAGCTACCGAGTTTGAAGTTATTGGCTGCGCGGGTAATGAGAAAGTTGGCTAGGGAAGAGTCGTGGGCAGTAATGTCTGCATCCCCATGAATATTGTCTTCGTACTTCAGCGCCTGCACGAGCTGCAGCAGATAAAGGAGAAGCTCATCATCATCTGCCTTGTGAAGTCGCTCAACAGCATACGATCGGACTGCAGCATTGTCAAATGTTGGGCCAAGTAGCTCTAACGCATCATCGATGTCAATCTCAGTCCACTTAGGAAGTATTTCGACAGCTTGATGAGCTTCGCCGACGTCTCGCCAATTCACGGACTTCACGAATTTGGTGAGTGCGCTTTTCTCTCGTGTTAGGTAATATCTGAACCGCCATACAAGATCCTTTTCCTCGGCGGTGAGATCTTGTGTAGGCTCATAGGACATAATGATATTGAGATCATCACGGATTTTAGGGTTAGGCTTGAGGTCACGATCCATGATGCCAGTACGATGGCTACGGATGAGCCTTCGATGTTTGTCTTCGCAGGGGTTGCCGGTTTGACCAACTTCGGGGTCGTAAATTCTGATTACCCCTTCACTATCGACTCCTTCTATACCTGGACCAAATCGGACCTCTGGCAGAGGCTTCAGGGCCGGGTTTGGGTTTCCAGGCGTATTTTGCGGGTATGATGATATTGGGGGCGGTGGATATTCATGATCTGACCATACGATAGGATGGTCAAACCGTGGGAACTCAACGTAGAGGGTGAAATTTTCATCGTCAAGTTTCTCTTCGTCCGAGTCTTCATCTTCGCCATTCGGATATTGATCCTTGTTGGCCTTTAGGAGTAAAGCGCGCTTTCTTGCAGCCTCATCTGCATTGAGCTTTAGCCTCTCTAACTGGCGAAAAACCATCTGGTCCATCCAGTCAATTCGTTGAATTTCGCCTATCTCGTGTTTCTTGATCAGAACCTCCACTCGCTCCAACTCTAACTCTTCAGTAGAGGGGCCTAGTGGGTCAGACTTATTACCTTTTCGCCGTTTCGGAGGAGGGCTCGAAGGCGTAGTTGTTGATGAGAATCCGTCTGCAGCTTTATGGCGGTAGACTTTACACTTTTGCCTCCCAGTCTTCAATTTTCCATCTTCGTCGAATAGGGATATCGTCGTTCCACCGAAAGGAATATAATGTCCGTCGGCACCTTCGCCGCCAAACGGCGATAGGTCCCAAATTGTCACAGCGAGTTGACATTTGAGAGGGGCATCTTTAATGGACATCGGCAGATGTAACCATTCATTCCAGGACCTGGCAGTCTTGAACGCTTTGTATGAGGTTTGCAGGGGCACCCCTAAGGGCTTGGATTCCGACCATAGTTGCACGGTCACGAATAGATCAGATAGTGGGTTCTGTGCAGAGCCAATGTGTCGCAGTCCTGGCTGTTTCAGTAAGACCGAAAATGGAATTTGTTTTTGTTTCCCTTCTAATGAGCCACTGTATTTACGATTAGTCTAGCGCCTTTCAGATGCACTATAAGTTACCTCCAGGGATCGAACACCACATTTGATGAGGGGAGAAGTTGACATACATCTTGACATATATGGGGAAATCCAACTGCGTGGAAACCGCAAATGTGAAGGCCTCCATCCTTGGCTCGGAGCACCACTGTCCACCTCGTTTTATCGCATGGTGCTCTGTTTGAAAGAACAGCTGCTGTGGAGTTGAGGAGAGCTCCGGCTCCGATTGCAACTGGAGATGACGCGGGGGCAGGTGACATCACGTGGCTCCCACTTTGAACGCGTCTAGACGCGGACTCGGGGGTTTATTCCTAAGTCCAACCGGAGGAATTATCTGTGGACGAAAATATTCGCATCATTTTTGTTGGCTTAGTGGTTCTTTGAAAGAGACTCTTGCTTCTCACGCTCTTTTTGATAATCCCTGTTTTGACTTTGAGCTCTTTGTCAGGCTTTGTTCCAACACCCCTCAGTCGCGCGCGTACCGTTTGTGTCAAAGAAATCAGCCTTGCGAACATGGCGCGCAACCATCAAGTCCACTCAACGTCTCCTCATCCAACTCCCGGCTCCCCTTCCGATAAAGAGAATCTGCAGAACTCTGCTCGCCGTAAACGAACCGACAATATGTCTTCCTCAAGCAACTCGAAACGGCAACGCCTAGGAGATAGACCCTCCAATATCCAGGCTGAAAGTCAGTCGCAAGCGAAACTAGCAGCCACAGATTTCTACGATCCCGACCAAGATGAGAAGGAAAGAAGACGGATACGCAAGGGCCTAAGGGACCTCACACGGGATTTGAATGGTAATCCACCACTGCTGTTGATGGTAGTCATGTTTTAATGATCGCGCAGATTCTAGAACCGAATACATGCAAGCAGGAAATACTGGAATTAAGGATACCATCGTGAAAGCAAACAGATTCTTTCGAGACGTCAAACAGACTTCAGATGCGACGATTGACTCCCGCCTTCTGGTCAACGCGGCGGACTTGTCATACAAGAAGACTGCGGCCCTGGTCCTAGGCGACTCTAGCCAGGGAATTGATGTTGACGAATTCGTTTCAAAATGCATATCGTTTATGCGCACAGGCCCAGAAGATCCGAATGTCTCTATCACTAGCACACAGCGTCGCCGTGCTCCGCGTAGGACCCAAGCGGACCCCGACAACAGCGATGACGAGGATGGTGATGGGATGAACTGGGACTGGCTTGGGCGGGCTGCATGTTTCCGCCATACCGCTCGACCTGCGGTCTCCAGCTTCCTTCTTGGGCCACTCTCAGTGCAGAAACGTACCCGTCAGATAGCACAGAGAAGAGCTAGAGAGCGCATGGATCCAACCCAGGCTGTCCGCCCCCAAGATCTTCGAGAGGAAGACCTTGATAAACAGGAGTCATCTAACCTTACGGCAATGTGCACCAGTATCAATAAGCTGTTGGGTAAAACGCGGGCCACCGCCGAAACAGTCGTTACCAAGGTACTGGAGCAGTTCGAAGAAGATCCTCCACAAGAACAAATGCAGGAGATCATGGCCGAGCATCACATTGCCGACGACGGTGGGGTACCGCTATTTCAGTTCTGTATCAACCCGAAGTCATTCGGTCAGTCCGTTGAGAACTTGTTCTATCTGAGTTTCCTCGTCAGAGACGGTACGGTCGGAATCTCGACCGATAGCAGAGGCTTACCAACCTTGCGTATGTTCATCCACCCCAAATGGTAAATTATTGGCACTCAACTAATGCAATGCGACAGATTCTTCAAAACCTTTCACTCCTAGTGAAGCCCAGAGAATGGGTCTGCAGAAACACCAATCGGTGTTTTGTCTTGACTTCGATACGTGGCAGGACCTGATCGATGCTTACAACATCCGAGACTCCATCATTCCCAATCGTCAGGAAGAGGAGCACAACACCTCGCGAGGATGGTACAGCTAGTCACGCAGCATTTGGCCGTTCGATTTTCATTACAGCCTTCGGTGCTCAGGCGTTTGTCGGTGGGACAGTTGGAGAGTGATATAATATACCCCTTTGGTTAGATATGGAGTGATTTGATCTTATTTTTGCTATCCTAGCTTGTATGATGAGGTACTATAGTCTAGATTCGGCACACCTAGTGATTTTGTATCCATGCTATTTCGAGAAAAGCCACTTGCAGTATAACCCCCTGTCTTCATGATGCGACTGGCGACCACGTTCAATAGCCCTATGTCGACATTTGCATAAAGATACGCTGGTAGAAGCTCCTAGCATCTCAGCTTTGGCTATTCCCAAGGTTTCTTTGGATACCTAATCTGCCTATCACGCAGTGCATAACAAGTGTCTATATGGGAAGGCAGGGTGTCAAACTTCGTCGTCTCCAATGTACACGATGTCATTGTCGATGTGATAGGCGCTGGGCTTGCATCGAACACTAATAATTATATCCCATATAGAGCCATTTCAAAGACTATGTAGTTATCCTGGACTTAGTACTTTCTTTGAGTGGTGTTGTGAAGTTGAGGTGCAACATAACAAGGTGTCTTCGTTCTCGGGACAAAGCCGTTGACGTCACCGATAAGCCAACACTTCACAGCTCAAGGTCCAGACCGGTGACAACACTGATTTCTCACCCTCCAAATATATGGAAGCGAGCATCTTTGTTTGTCATACACAGCAGACAGGCCTTCAAAGACTAAAATTAGCGATTGGGCGGTTGTGTCATCTTGAAACCGAGGCAAACCCGTTGTGACAAATCGTCTTCCGAGTCAGGCGCTCTGAGGTCTGAGGTCTGGGCTTAGATAAATAGTCGCTGAGTTCTAACGATTATCGTCGGCATCAACCGATCAATCGTTCTCAAATCCTGGCAAAAAAAGGAAATCAGCCATGGCCCCTCAACTTTTCCCCTCGAACCCGGACGATGTTATGGTGATCCGGAATGTCACTTCGGATGTTGTCAGCATGAGTCTGCCCTTTTCTCGATTCGGACACTTCAAGTTCGGTGGACGGGGCACACTAGGTCAGTATCATATCTCCGTTAGGAAGCATATCTCCTAACAAGTACAACAGTGCGCATGTCCTCCGGCTCCATAGCCGTGTTCTCTCCTGTCAACTTAACCTCAGCAGTCCAGGATACAATCACCAGTCTGGGGGGCAAAGTCAAGTACATTGCGGCCCTAGATCTCGAGCACCATCTGCACCTCACGACTTGGAAGAACGCATTCCCGGAGGCAGAGATCATCGCCCCCGAGGGTCTTTGGGAGAAGAGGCAGTCGACTCCGGAATTCAAAGATACGCCATTCAAGTACATCTTGCGCGAGTCGAACAAAGACCAGGGATGGAAAATCTCTGAAGAATTCGACAAAGACTTCGAAGTCGAGTACGTCTACGGACACGGGTCGAAAGAGGTGGTCTTCCTGCACAAGCCCTCTTGTACACTTATCGAGGCGGATTTGTTGTTCAACCTACCCGCCAGAGAGCAGTATTCGAAGACTGGGGAGAGCGCGACGACGGGGATCTTAACTAAGATCGTTAAGCCGCTGCTGTCTACGAATCCACCGGCGACGTGGCAGAAGAGGTTCGCGTGGTATATCTTGTCGAGCGGAAATCGAAACGCGTTTTCGGAGTCGATGAAGAAGATCGATAAGTGGGAGTTTAATCGTTTAATTCCGTGCCATGGAGATGTTATCGAGAGTGGTGCTAAGGGGGTGTTTCGGACGGTGTTTGAGTGGTTTTTGAGAAGTCCGTAGGGCTCTTTTAATGTGCCTTGATGCGCTTGCTGATTTGGCTTGAGATATGCCCTGAGGGGAACAATAATGTGTTTGATTATGCTTTCCTGTATCATACTACCACCGTCGAGTGGTGAAAAGTCGAAATGCTCGAGTCAACAGCGATAGTTCCAGAATCCAGATCCGAAACCGACAAAGTAAGTAATCCGCATGCCGATCGCGACTAGAGAGAAAACGGACCAGTGTTCGAAGGACAAAGAGCTTCAAGGTTCCAAGTTCCTGGGGTAAGATTATTGCGATGACGATGTCTTCAGCTTCAGTTTCAAAAGCATTAGACTTTCAATGCTTTAGAACTAGGTCCATCGAGAACCAGTTGCTGCTATGCGGTCATCGGACACGGAACATAATCAGAAAGTATACCTACCGCGGACAATGATGAAGAAGCCTCGATCTTGACAAAACAAGCTGCATGGCTTGGATGACGTATCACATACTCCTCCCAGG
This sequence comes from Aspergillus kassunensis, assembly GCA_027569205.1. Classification (NCBI taxonomy): domain Eukaryota; kingdom Fungi; phylum Ascomycota; class Eurotiomycetes; order Eurotiales; family Aspergillaceae; genus Aspergillus; species Aspergillus kassunensis. The sequence continues at coordinate 7,914 of JAPDEQ010000049.1, forward strand.
CAGAATAATTGACCATGACACGGCATCTTCCTGGGTCTCGTTAATCAGTTCCCATCCCGGGTTGGCGAACCTCGCCTCCAGACGTTGGGCAGAGTTGAACGAGATGGTGAAACCAATCGGCTCCGACGACGACGTCATGGTCCATGGAGTGATCACGTTCTCACTTTTACTGTCATACCTGAGGTAAGGGCATTTAAGGGGATAGTAGCATATTTAAGTGCTTCGCAATTGCTCTTCTTGTCGTTTCTTCTTCCAGAGAATAAGCTTCTGTCATTTATAGGCCTGAGGCATCGTTGTCAGCCCTACATATTTACCTTGACGATCTACTCCACGAAGTCCACTCTTACCCCAATTTCTACTCCACCATCATGCCTGTCGTCTCGCGCGTGGTGTCTATTGTTCTTCGCGTAGCTGAAATTGCGTTTGGTGCGGTATGTACTATGCCGCACAATATCCCCAGACAAGAACATTCCAAGAGACATACAGCTAACATTGCTAACAGGTCGTCGCCGGCATCTTTGGCTGGTTCCTACACAAGTTTGGTGACGCTGATGTGTGGCCTGAGCCTCGCTGGATCTACACTGAAGTAATTGCTGCGATATCTATACTGTTTGGCATCTTATGGTTAATACCCTTCTCATGGGGTTTCTTCACTTGGCCTCGTATGTCATTGAATCAACAAGCTTGTATGTGTCTTGGCTAACCTCAACAGTGGACTTGTTGATATCCATGGCTTGGTTTGCCGCATTTGGAATTCAAGTCGATGCCAACAACAGACTCAATTGTGGTAGTATATGGCGTTGGGGCGCTATCACCGACGACACATACTGTGGCCGGTGGAAGGCCGGGCAGGCTTTCAGCTTCCTTTCCGCCATTGTCTGGATTGTTTCTGCACTCGTGGTTAGTATCGTGGTAAAAAGCCTTGACAGAATGCTAATGATTTCTGCTTAGGGCATTTGGTTTACCTTCCGTGTCAGAAGACATGCTACTGACAGATAGTAAGCTTTTACGCTCCCCTGTCACTGCACTTACGCATTCTAACTCGTGGCATCAGTGGCCGCCGCTCTCGGGTCTGATTAATATCATGAGTTGCCGTCAGATTCGCTCATTACGCTCACCGCTATGTGCATATGCTCTGAGGAGCGTATGTACCTTGGACGACTAATGATACTGGGTTATGATCTTCTCTAACCAAGAAACTAATATGCCTCTATTTCGCTTTCTTCATTGCAAGCTGTGTATTATTGGGACGCTTGGATGACTCTACGATTTCCTTCATACTAGGGCTCCAGAATGAGTTAATGAATTTCACCAATTATGTTCATGTTGTTTGGGACTTGTAAGCTAGATCGTACATGCCTACCTAGGGTGACAGGGGTGAATATCCACACCACAGAGCTACCATTTATCAAAACAAAGGTGGTGATCACTTCAGGCGAGAGTAACCGATATATAATTGAACCTGGATTGATGCTGTGGTGAGTTTTCATGATAGTAGCATAAGCACAAAAGACATACCTGAAGATGACTAACCCTGCTTAGTGAACCAACATCGACCATTTCTTCTCTCCATCTGCTGACATCCATGGAGCAATAACAATGCCATCACAGCGGTCAAGCTCTTCTTCTTTCGAAAGAATACCTGAGGATCCTGAGGCATATGAATTAAAATCCCGAGATGACTCCAGCAGCAGTCAATTCGTAAATGATGAGCGGGATAGCTTTGACCCCGCGCCAGCCGAACAGAGCACGAGTGAGCCCCTGCTTCCAACATCCAATTCAAGCTCTCGTCCAGCCCAGGAGCCGGGGAGATTCTCATGTACTACCGCGGGCATTCGGGCTTGGATGCGTGGCCCATCGCCGCCGCACAAGTATCGGATCACACCATGGCTGGCCCGATGGCAGACTGCGCCCGGCCGGCTCATTGAGCGCTATTTTCCCAGCACAAGAGCGAAAGTCCTGCTTCTGATAGCTGCCCTTGGACTCTGGGGTGTGATATTTATCTCCGTCTTGCATGCGAATGTTACTGGGCAAGAGATTCCGGGCTTTGGCAATCCCGCCAAGATCTCCTGCTGGACTAGACTTTGGTATGATCTTTAGAAATTTCGATCCGGATTTTGTGTTAACATCGGTGTCGCAGGTCCAATGCAACTAATTGTGGTCTCGATGGAGACTATTGTCGTCCATTTGATGCAGAGGATTTTGCTTTTCGCTGCCCTGCGACTTGCTCGTCCTTTATGGTTCTCGAACCGTACTTCGTAGGCCCGCAAGAGATCAATTACCAAAGTCTGGTCATTGGAGGGGGTGCTGATCAAGGCGAGCCTGAAGATGGAATTGGAATCTATCGCGGTGATTCCTCTATCTGTCAGGCTGCATTGCATGCGGGAGTACTCGAAGACAGCAAAGGTGGATGCGGCATCCTCCGCCGAACTGGCGAACAGGGAAAATTCCCAGCTGCAGAGAAGAACGGCATTTCAAGCTTCGAGTTTCTGTCCAATTTCCCACTCTCTTTCACCTTTGACTCTGGCGAGTCCCTAGAAGACGGCAGTCTCAACTGCCAAGATCCCCGTTGGCCCTTGTTCACATTCTCCGTGGTCGCATCAACGCTGTTCTCTCTAGTAATCACCTCCCCGGCAGCGTTCTATGTGCCTATTTTCTTCATCGTCTACTTCCAAGTCGCTCTCTCCTCCGACCCTCCGTACTTCTCAGACTATTATGAGGTCGTCTCAACAGCCCTAGGTCGCTTCCTCCCCTGCGCCTTCGTTGGCTTCGCCATCTACTATTTCTGTGTTCGACATACCCTAACCGACCTAACGGCCCACTGGGATAAGACCATCCTCTGGCTCGGTCCTTGCTGGGTCGGCGCCCTCAACACCGATACCTTTGACAAAATCCCCATCTCCCGGTTGACACCACACGACCTCCAACAACAACCAGGCGCCATCCCAGCCCTCATAATAATCGTCACCCTCCTTCTTGCCATCGTGATCACACAAGCTCTGGCCTTCCGCAACGAAGGTCGCATGCCCAAAATGCTTATCGTATACGGCGTACTCGTTGCCGCCGTCGTCGCCCTCCTCATCGTACCACACATGAACCTCCGCATTCACCATTACATCCTCGCTCTTCTCTTCCTTCCTGGAACCACAATCCAAACTCGCCCCTGCCTCATATACCAGGGCCTTCTAACAGGGCTATTCATAAACGGAATTGCAAGATGGGGCTTCGACTCTATCCTCCAAACTTCCGCTGCCCTTCTCGACGGTGGAGCACTGGGCTCAGTTCTCCCCGCAATCTCAAGATCAATAATATCTATGCAATCTCCAGACCTTATCTCCTTCGTCTTTGATAATCTAACCATACCACCTCAATTTGACGGCCTCAGCGTCCTAGTCAACGACGTCGAGCGCTTCCACGCCTTCCGATCAGATGGTGCCGCCGATGTCGAAATCCCAAATTGGAACTGGACGAGGACAATGCCAGAAGTCCCGGAATACTTCCGGTTCGGGTATATGAAGGAGAACGCTTTGGGTGGTTTCTGGTACGAGGACTTCTCGAAGCCTGCCACCTGGGGTGCGGATGGGGAGTGGAATGTTTCTATGACTGATATTGGTTCTAACTCTGCATCTACTGCGATAGACGAAGAGAAGAAATCTGGTTGAAGTGGTTGTGATAGATTCAGGACCTTGGATCATGGACAAATTCATGTATATAGATTGCTTGGTATAGTCAATACCTATCTCTGATCTGATATATCTTAAGGCTATACTCCCATTGCTCGTTCAATTTCGTCGTACCGGACAATTAAAAGAATAATGTATGTTTGCCGAGAAGCATTCCTACCATTGGCAGTATCGATGAATATAAATACCCCGCTGCCGTCAAAGTTGTACAACAATGCCAACCTTACTCCAACATATTATCTAGAAAAAAAGGAGAGAGGAAAGTGAAACACGTTCAGAAAATCAAAAAATGCCATTGCCATGCTATACGCTAATACCAATATAATCCGAGAGATGAAAGAAGGGGTTTCAAGTTTTCATATAGTTCGAGCACCGCACCTGTACGGTTTTCTGCTTGCCACCATCAGAGATTACCAGGGCGGTTAGCTTGCCACCCTTGACACACCCGGAGTCGAGCCCCTTGGTGTATTCTTTTAGTGAGAGGCCGGACTTGGCGTCGTGGCCGTAGATGACGGTCATGACGGCGGATTTGGCGTTCAGGGAGGAGGCTTGATGTTTGTTGAACAGCTATTATGCGCGTTAGTCTGAGTCAGTCACGAGAAGGGGAGATCAAGAGGCTGTACCTTTGTCCACTTCGTGCCCCAGTCTCGAGATGAGCTGGGGACGTGTGTTGGTAGGTCGATGGTGAGCATGTTCATGACGCTGTAAGGGTCCTGCTTTTCGAGGTCGACGCCTGGGACGAGACCCCCGTGGACGACGGCGACTTGGCCCATATTGGTTATTTGGCCGACGTTCAGGATGACGGGACATGCGTCGAGCCAGTTTGCCTGGTCTTCGCTTAGTGCGCGGGCGAGTTGGGCAGATTTGGCATTCGTTACGTGGGCCGCGTCCATGGAGTCGTCGGTGATGTTTGCTTCGGCCATGTTGTGGCGGAGGACGAGGACTCTGTCTTCGTGGTTGCCGCGGACGCAGGAGGCGTTGTAGTCTCGCGCGAGGTCGACAACGCCTAAGCTGTCGGGGCCCTTTTCGATGAGATCGCCGGTGAAGATTATATGGTCGCGGGTTGCGTTGAAAGATACCTCGCCGAGTAATCGCTCCACTATGCATTCGCAGAATGTTAGTATAGGTAGGTCACGACGTTGTACGGAGAAAAGGGATGCGTACACTCCGTCTTGCATCCATGCACATCTCCAATAACGATCAACCGTCGCTGACTATCCTCCCCTTCCTCCGGTACCGAAGGGGCCGGTAACAGCGTCGAATTGAACTCTTTTAATTGAACCACATCCTCCAGGAACGGCAACGCACTGGTCCCGAACCACCCCCCAACTCTCCCTTTCTCTTTCGGATCCAACGACCTCAGAATCGCCGAGTTTTCTTTTAACATTGGGGATAGAAAGAAGTGCCATCCTACTATGCACGAGACCAGGAGACCCATATAAACAACCACATATCGCCGGAATCGCGGAGCCGTGACGATCGACAGGACCACTTGCACCCATCTATTTGGCGATTCGGTCCGATCCGAGGCGGATGAGAGATGTTTGTATTTTGCGCTTGGGGATTGGGAATGCCATTCGTTCCGGACGTAGTTTATCAGGGGTTGTGTGAAGCGGGTGAATTTGGACGGAGAGGGATTGTAAAGGCCATCTTTCGTGGTGTCGTCGGCGAGATCGAGCGGCTCGCGGTCGCGCTTTGCCATTTCTGCGGGCGAGCGAAGCAGGCAGTGTTTCGGCAATTGAAGAATGCAATGGGTTGCAGATTAGTGTAAATATATGCTCATGAGATGAGTGATGGTAAAGTTCTTGATGTTGGAGCATAGAGGACCTGGAGATCTGGTGTTGTTGAGGTAATGTGTCGTGTGCCTTAACAAATGTCCACGATAAGATCAGCCCTGCACAGCCTTACCTATTTTCTTGGCCCTGAATCCCTGGTTTGGGGTCATCCTGGTCCCTGAAACGCTGCGGTGAGGAATTGAAAATCGCTCTTGATTGTCTTTGCTCTGGATGCTTATTTTTGCTGCAGATACCTAATTGTTCTGCTGTGGTCTACTTGCCCTGTAACTGATGAGACATTGTCCTAGAACCAGGTGGTACAGGGCCAGCGACCACGTTTTATATAATCCCATTGTCCTGCTGGATGTCTTCGATTGACACTGTAGTTGTACAACGACAATCAATTTCTATATTGTTCGTAAAATTCCATCTCTTTTCTGCGCTGCTTTACCTTCTGGATAACTTCCTCACTATATAGCTCTTCGACCTTATTCCCGCCAAGAAGAACTTCTTTCTCATGGCGAGTGGCTTCCTCCTTGGTCATGCAGACCAGATCTGCGGACTTGAACGGAATGACGATTTGTCCTAGCTTCTCCCACTCGGGGTCGGGCTTGAACCCCTGCGGGGGACGTTCCCACAGAGTGAGCACAAGCCGGCTTGGGAGGCTGCTAACAACACTCTTTCCGCGCCAAATCTCGTCTACGACAAATATAATGTCATCTTTAGTCATCGGTAGACGAAGCCCAACTGGCTGGATCCCAGTTTCTGCTCTAGCGAGACGTTCAAGAGACACGAGTAACGTTGTGTGAATGGTGTCGTGGAGTTTGTCTTTACCCTTGCCACCCATGCTGTAGTCTGTAGGATATCCGGAAACTTCGCAAATGACATGATTAGCAAGAGTGTACCCGAACACTGCCGGCATAGTCCCCAAAACAGGAAGAATTCGAGATCGGAAATCTGGCAACACTGATAACTCATCTACCTGGCCTTTAGAAAACTCTTCCTCAGATAAAGGTAGTAAGGCGGCCTTTCCGGGCCCGGGTCTTTCAGTGGAATACACCACTGGGATACCAGAGTTTACCCCTAGAAGCTTCAGCCGCCTCCGAGTACTGCGTGAGAGGCGGTCGTCCGTGCCGACCGAGATATCGGATATTATGATGCGCGTAGGATCTGATTTACATCCCGCGCCCATGGAAGAAATAACTGGAATTGAATGCGAATGACAGTAGTGCAGCAGCTCGACTTTGGACTGTATATTATCAATACAGTCAAGTACGTAGGTGGGCTTCTGTCCTTTGTCATCATCATTCATAGACCACGGCGCCAACAGCTCATCAGCAGCAGAGCCGCCAAAGAGCTCGTTCCGGCAATCGAATCTGACCCACGGAACAATCTGCTGCAGTCTCCTGCGAATACAATGTACCTTTGGCGTTCCGACGTCGGCTAACGTAGCAAGAGCGTGTCGATTTAAAGATGAGAGCGTTGCTTGGTCAAAATCAATCAACCGTATCTTCGATACTCCAGACCGGGCCAACGAAGCCACCGCATGCGATCCGACACCCCCACATCCAACAACGATTATAAACGATGAGCGGAGTTTTGCAAGTCCGTCATCCTTGAGGAAAACTCGGTTACGCGCGAGCTGTTCCAAGATGAGTTCTATCAATCACAAAAGTCAGTGACACACAGAATTTATTCATAAGGAGTCACCACTTACCCTCATCATAATCACCTTCTTGCGCCCTGCGCGCAAGAGCTGCGCCGCGCTCATCTTCCTTGCTCCAGCCTGGCTCCGCCGCTGCGGTGCCGTATTCTGTGAGCCCCTCTGCGTGGTGTTTCTCATTGATATCCGGGATCGAGGCTTTCAATCGGCTAACAGCTTCTCGTCTGCGGAATTTCTGGATGCCGAGTATGGCACCCGCAACAGCAGCTCCTGACAACACGGCCGTTGCAGCAAGCTGTACCTGGTGGGAATTGTTCTGCCGTTGAATCCAGGACGCCATCTTGAAAATGTATGATTTCCTTCAGGGCTACTTTGGAGAAAAGGTTGGTTGTTTCGATCAATTCATGAAGTCCTAAGGCTATGCATACCCGTCAGAATCGCCAATCGCAATAAGGCTGATGGAGAAATTGCTAAATAAGGAGTTATTACTTACTATTATAAGCATATAATCAGTCTCGTTCAGTCGTGCATCTGCTCAAAAAATTGCTATGGCGAAGCTCCAGCAATTTGAGATGACATAGTTGGTCACGTGCTAGTCGCAATTTATCCCGAGTCGCGTTGGCCTCAGGTTTGCTGTCTTTCTTTCCTCCCTATGCGTACGACTAGGTAAGCTATTTACAACTTTTTCTGTCCAATGTGACTTGATACTGATACAGTAGAATAGGTTCTTGAAATCGAATCTCTCGCTGCGATCTCGATGACGATACACCAACACTAGAGCTTCTCATGACACCTTGATAATTGGAAAAACCAGACGAATGGACATCATCCTTCGTGAGCTCGCGCGACCGAATGGAAGATGACATTTGCCCAAGTGTGAGTGATTGAGATTTGAACAGAAATCTAAGAGATTACAGCTGGTTCCATCGAGCCCTTGAGCCGACATTCTGCTTTCTGCTAGGCCGAGTCTGCAAATGCGCCGTCGAGAACGTGTTCTCTTTTGCACTTGATACAGGACTCACAGTATGTTCCAATACTGCACCCGTGTTACGTCTAGCTTTACGTCGATGCAAAGCTATGTTTATGTTTATAATCCGACTTGAATAATGCGACTTGTTTATAACCCAATTGCCTGTTTCCCTTTTTTCATCATCTCCTGTGTTTCTCTATCTTTATACAAAACTGCCCTGTGATGAGGTTATACCAAAAGCCAAAGTTGTATGATATCCGGCCCTCGAGTGCATTTTCACGAAGCACATTAGCCTGGAAATCAATGAGAACCTGAGAGCTAATCTGAGGGCAGTTAAGTTGTCGTTCTATGATCAAGATATCTCTATATAGCCTGCAATATTTTATCTCTAATGTTTTGTTCTATACGCCATTCCAGCCAAGAACGACTATACGGAGTACTATAGAATTGTCCGCCGGCCTGCTCTCGTTTGCGGGCCTAAGAAGAACCCTATCACTATAGCTCGAGGAAATCACCCGAATTTGAGGACATAGGGGTTATCTACTACTCGATCACGTTTAACTCAACAAAAAAGAAAGAGAAAGACGTTTAAAAAAAAAAAAAAAAAACATACAACAGCTGGGATTCGCATGTGGTCACCCACCATACTACTAACCAGCCGGCGAGTGGCTTAAGTACGGCTGAGCGGACGGGAAGCCCTGTTTTCCACTCCCTGTGGTCGTATGTGCTAAAACATTCGAAGACTAAGAATTTGTACCAAATAGAGCTTACAACCTGGAGGGTTCGCAAGCATAGATAGATGACAGGGAAACGAGCTCTTTCAAGCCGAGCAGAGTCGCCGTGATATATAAACTGTGATTACGGAGTACCAGTTCACCAACCCGGAGTTGATCTGCAATATGACAAGTCTGGTCGTTGAAGCCACTGGATTGAGATACACCAATAATTTGGCAGCAGCAACCACGGGCACCTGGATTTTGTATCCACTCCCAGGGCGCAATCAACAGGGACGGGATAAGTCTGCCGCAATTGGACAACCCTGAAGTCTCGCGTATGCCATACAATATCCCGCTAAAGCTTAGTCGGGGTGGCAGAGCGACGGCGTTAAACTATGACGCGGCTTGCGAAGGTACGAGGGTTTAGTTTTTGCCTTGCTGGATGAGCTGAAGATACGCTGGACAACTGTCAGCATCTGGGATCTGAGATCTTCATCTGAGAAGCTGAGGACATTCACATTGGAGGGGTTTCGTGATAGTCTAGGCTGAGATCACAGTGGGCCCTGTAACGTTGAATCTGAACATCCATACTCTGTAGGGATGAACTGCGGATAGATAAGCCTTAAGGCCAGGCTCGCCGGAAACGGCGATACCATCAACATCGCGGACTGGGATAGTTGACCTGAATACTTGGAGCAATCTCGGATAACCCAAGGAAGGTCCACGGTATCATAAGAAAGACTGTTTCAATGGGCTGATCCTGGCCGCTTCCGGTGAATGAGTTACACTACACAGAGAATTGTGTCACAGGGTATCATAAAACACTGTGCGCCCCTGATTCTATTAATCGCATCATATGTTCTACTGTTCCACTGTCTAGAACTCTAGGTAACTAAATATCTACATAAATAACCGACAGCTGCCAGAATTCAGTCTGGAGCTTCCACACGGCGGCGGCGCTAATAATTTGTTCGTTTCTTCTCCGACATTACGACAGCTTCCGGTATCCACGAAGCGCCTTACGAATTTCTTACCACCCTTGTCCTTTCCCTTTTCACTTGTCCCTCTTTCGCTCTTTATTTCTCCCTTCGTGTTGCAAGTCGACCTTCGATTGCTGGTCAATTGGTCCTTTTCTGAATAAAGCAGCCTGACATCATCCTACCCGCTAACGGAAGCTTTTGTCCGATTCCACACTTGCGACCTATCTCACCTGCGCGCGACTACCTCAAGATATCCAAAACAGCCGACATGTGTGACTCTCGGTTGACGATTCCGTGAAATAGACTGGCAGAACTTTGAATACAGCCAGCTTAGCTTCCCAGGCGTGAGCTCGACCGCAGATCGAGAACCGTGAAAGAAAAAGGCGACCGAAGTTACCCCAACAGACAGTCTCGAGACCCTGCAGCAATGCTTAATTTCCGAAAGGCGCTCGTTATAGCCGCCGTCCTGATCGCCCTCATACTCTTCCTTCGATCCTCCCACCCATCGTCCGCTGAAGTAGCCTCGTCACCGGAGGCGGTGGCCTTCGAGATCAGTCAAGATTCAACAGAACAGCCAACTACTTCGGACACCAATAATCTACAGCAGAAACTGCAGCAACCACCTCCGCCGCCTACTGCGCCTTTACGTGAACGTTTACGCTACCACTTCCCGTACCATCTAGAGGCGAAGTTCCCGGCATACATCTGGCAAACATGGAAATATACGCCAGCTTCGCTGTGGTTCAGCCAGGAGCTACGCGACCCGGAGGCGAGTTGGACTGAAAAGAATCCGAATTTCGTTCACCAAGTCATTCCGGATGATACTCTACATCACCTCATCAAGTATCTTTACGGTTCAATCCCAGAGGTGTTCGAAGCCTTTGAGTCACTACCTCTTCCCGTTCTAAAGGCCGATTTCTTCAGATACCTGATTCTCCTTGCGCGCGGTGGAATTTATAGCGATATTGATACGAGTGCGCTGAAACCGGTGGTGGATTGGCTACCCGAAAATCTGGACCAGTCAACCGTGGGGTTTGTTGTTGGAATTGAGGCTGACCCGGACCGGCCTGACTGGCATGACTGGTATTCCCGCAGAATCCAGTTCTGCCAATGGACCATTCAGGCTAAATCTGGACATCCGATCCTACTTGACATTGTCACGTACATCACCGCGGAAACCCTAAGAATGAAGAAAGAAGGCATTCTCAAGAAGGGGAAAATGGATAAAACCATTGTCGAGTTTACAGGACCAGCTGCATGGACAGATGCCGTGTTCCGGTACTTCAACGATCCAGATTATTTCAATATTGAACCTGGTTCCACTCACAACATCACGTATGAGGATTTCACCAACCAGGTCGAGTACCAGAAGGTTGGCGATGTCATAGTTCTACCCATCACGAGCTTTAGCCCAGGCGTTCAGCAAATGGGGTCGCGAGGCGTCGATGATCCTATGGCTTTCGTGAAACACGACTTTGATGGTGCGTTCTCTCCATCTTCATTTTGCGCACCCTGCAATCTAACTCTTCTTTAGGAACATGGAAAACAGACCCGTCGCTATAGGGGCCAATCTTCAACTGGATTGATAACGTACCCATCTTTCTGGTCGCAAATAGCTGCGCTTACTATGCGATATCTGCTTGCAGTACCTTTAGCATTTACTCCGCTTTAAGGGCTGGACTGATATGAAGTATGTCATATTTGAACATCCAAATGATGGTCTTCTTCATACACCATGCCGTCCCGGCACTCAGCAGCTGCTCGCAATCCCTGATTCTCCTGCTACAGCTCAAACTCACCAAGGAGTTGTCGACTTTTACGGATATGACAGTGTTCCTCACACGCTGCAGAAACACATTGATGCCTTTGGTTGTCTGCAGGGCAGGCAGCAGTCTCTGTACCATCCACTTGCTAGCCAAGGCTCTCCTAAACCGAAATCCCATTCTATACCTTGGAAATCACAAACCTCAAGACTATGATGTGTCTGATTCGGGCGTGCATCTAAAATGCGCTATGCCTCCAACAATGCCCCGATACGTGTGTATATGTGTATATCATTGATTTCATTCTCTCCGTGTTCAATAGACTTACCAATAGAATGATTTGAAAGCGAATTGAATCAAACCGGGTCACAATTACAGTACCTCATGTATAGATTGATGTCAATGTCACTCCCTGATTAAGTAAATTTGATGTCGACTGAGGATGAGAGAGAGAAAGTATTTCCGAACTAGTAAATCGAATCAATTACTTCAAAGCCCTACCTAAACTCTTCAAAGGCATGCACTACGACTCTGCAAAAGGCGTGGTTCCTATTGATGTACCGAGTCTACCGAGTCTATCAAAATACGACTCCAGAGGTGAAGCTTAAGTCTGAGACAATTTGCCTGATATTATTAAATACAGATGTTTACTGAGAAGGGACAAGAATATAAAGGCATGAGAGGCCAGGGAAGTGGAAAGGATTAACTGTATATGGTTGTTTGGATGGTAAACTTAGTGGTGACGCGCTTGAGGTGTCCCAACGGTCAAAAAGCCAAATGCCAGCATTCGAGACATCAAGAAGTGAAACGTATTCGTCATAAATAGGGCAGCAGAGTTCACTGCCACCCGCCCTGTCCGGTTTCCCTTAATAGGCGGTAGCTGTATATGGTTAGAGGGGCGCTGTTCGTATGGTCGGGGTAGACAGAGGTTTCACATAGGAACCAAATTAGACGTAAGTAAATTGAGAACAGTGATAAAATATGATAAGAGAACAAGGCAGTGATTGAGAACGTGAGACGTCGAGATGGTTCCAACGTGTTACCAGTATAACAAGTCCAGGAGATGAGGAGAAAGAAATGGCATATCGGGATGAATCATGAGCCAATAGGCTATGTTTGACTTGATGTCGATCTAGATCATCAAGTCGGATTGTCCACCAAATGCAGGCATTTAAAATGCCTTATGCCCCAGGGTCTAGACTAGGCTAAGTCCACGGCCAGCGTCCACTTCTCCCGTTCGAGAGATGTTTTTTTGTACAGACTAGACCTCTAAGCCGCCTGACGCGGCGTTCATGAGGACTGATGTCGCTATAAGGCCACCGCACTAGTTGAGCTTGACATGGGCCGCCTAGAAATCGCTAAACAGTGCCTCATACTTGGACTTCATGTCCTCGGTATATAGACTTTGGGTTTTCGGGTCAGGATCGGGGTATTCTTCGAAATTTCCGCTATCGGCTGGGTGATCGACACGAGGCAGGATAGGGCCCTTGACACGGCGGTGATATAGATCATCCCAGTTAATCTCTGCAAAGAATGGATGGGATTTTACCCTTGCGGAACCACCCGATATGTGCCCGAGACGCTCGGTTGGACTTGTTTTGCATAGCAGAGAAATGATGTTCTGCGCAGCAGGCGACACGGTCTGAGGAAATCGTATGCGACCTTCGACGATTTGTTCGTATATTCGCATCGGATTTTGGTCCCAAAACGGAGGTTGTCCCACCAGGAATTCGTATATCAATATCCCCAACGCCCACCAGTCGACGGCAAGGCCATGTCCACTATTATGAATCACCTCCGGAGCTAGATACTCTGGGGTGCCACAAAGTGTATATGTTTCGCGATCGCCGATTTGCTTTGCGAATCCGAAATCAACGAGTCTGATGTGGCCATCCGCATCGAGCAGGATATTCTCCGGTTTCAAATCCCGGTAAACAACGCCCTCGACATCGTGCAGGAACTCGATCGTCATAGCGATTTCAGCGGCGTAAAACCTCGAGGTATTTTCGTTGAATCGACGAGCGCGACGCAGGTAGCTAAAGATCTCACCCCCAGGACAGTAATCCAGCTAAAGCGATGTTAGTCAAAGAGGAACGATAGTAGACGGAAATACTAAATGCGTACCAGCATATATAGGCTTTGGCTGTCAGAGAAAGAAGCTATCAGACTTGTGATGAAAGGGTGACCGGACACATCCGCCAGCGTCCTCCGTTCGTTACGAACATGCTCGACTTGCTTGAGTTTGATCACTGTAATAAAGCGGAAGCCCGGACATTAGCCACGAGTGAAAGCGTAAAGAAGTTCGAGTTGGTCATACCGTCCGCCTTTCTCAAGATCTTTAGCGCATAGACCTTCTCCGGCTTTGCTTTCTCATCCCGTAATCTCACCAACCAGACTCGGGCAAAAGTACCTGGGAAGAAGAAGTCCCGCCATTAGATCCGGATCTATATATTGCGCGAATAACGAGCCTTTACTAACCGGTCCCGAGGGTCTTTAGCAGTATAAAGTCTCTAACGCTCAGTTGGCGAGCGGAGATTCCTAACTGTTTCTCTTCGGGCCGATCGGTGATGACGAAAGGGTTCATGTGTCGCTGCGTGGGTGGTCGGACAGATGCCACTGTTCGCTTTTCTCTTTCATGAATCTCGTCCGATGGGTGTCGGCTACCGCGATTAGTAGAGGTCGATGAGCCCTGCACACCTGAAGCCATTGGGTCGGCTAAAGACCATCTCTCGGAGGACCGCGGGGGAGGAGCGATGTGAATGGGGGTGAGCACAGGGGGCAATTGAGCGAGTGGCAATCTCAGCTATATAAGACACGGTAACGATAGATAAGGTATTTCTGAAAGGTAGAAAGGTGAAGTTGGAATAGACAAAGAACGAAGTACTGCTACTGCGGGATGGAAGAGCTTTTTTGATGTCGGCGCTACTGGAAGCTCTGACGTTACCGGTTGGCGGGGCTGTCCATGCCACCATCTACAATCCGTGTACCTCGATAAAAAGCAGGCTCAGGGTATTGGTATTCATGGTTTGAAATGCATGTTGACATGTACTAGTACAGAAACTCGTCCTCCGCTTAGAGATCGAGTTATAAGGAATCGGCGCAGGACTCAGTATATGGTCTTGCACCAAGTTCTTTGAGTCTGATAACATAAGCCTATCCTTGCCAAAAGTTTATACTTAAGAAGCCACGCAGCAAAGATCAAGCGCTTGATAAACGGAACCGGGACCCCATCTGAAACAGAGCACCGGTCAGCCCGAGCTCTTCGAATTGAGAATCAGGCCAACGATCAGTCTGTCACTGTTAGGGGAATTCTCCTCGTAGCGGATTGAATCGTACATACCCATAGAGCCCAAGAACTTCGCCGAAAATCAGGATCAGGATCATGCCAACGTATACCCTGGATTGTTGCATGTAAGCACGAACACCCTGCATTATTCGTTAGCAGCCAGACCGGACAGATATGACTCGGTTACCGCTTACAGCGTCCCCAACAATTCCAATGGTGTATCCAGCAGCTACTCCTGAGAGGCCGACCGACAGCCCGGACGCAAGATGCATACATCCTCTTTATTTATTATCAGCGGTTGGGACGTGACCAAGCCTCCGGGGGATCAGCATACGTATATAAGCTCAAGTATTGAGTTGGAGGCGGGTTGAGGTCACCCGCAATAAGGACAGCGATGACCAAGCCATAAACTGCAATAATACCGGACATGACGACGGGAATCAACGACTATCGGAGTGGATAGTTAGCCGCCGAATGACGTGCGCGTAGTTTATACAAGTTCCCCTACATACCTTCATGATCAAGTCAGGCCTGAACGTTCCCACACCAGAGATACCGATTCCAGCTTTCGCGGTTCCATATGCCGCTCCGACCGCTGCATCAGTAAGCCTCTGTCATATAAAGTATAATCCGAGTTTAGGGAACGTACATCCGAAGATCATCTTTCGCGGCCATGTTAGTCAGGGATGTTGGACTTGGCCGGGGTTATGGGACACTCACAGCGGAAGCAATTCCTGCCTTGTTTCATGTTAGCATTCAAACAACGGATTGTTCGAATAGGAGGATGCAACAACTTACAAATGACAAGAAAGGAGCGAATTTGGGTGTGTATGCACTGTCAGCCATGATGAGCTGTTCTGACGGGGGAGAAGCGGGAAGAAGGTAGAAAAGGATGGGAAAAGCTCAACCGCTATAGGGTGCTTCACAATGAAAAAAGACGAAATTGTATAGAAAAGTAAAAGGAAGAGCTTCGCGTCAGTAGGTTCTCGTAGAGCAACGGGCTAGTAAAGAGAGAAGACGTGACCCAAGATGGCCACCGCCCGGCGTATCCATAAGCCACTTTCGCCCGTCTGGGTTAAGCCTGACAAGTGCCTGTTCGACCCAACAATCCGTCTTGAACTTGACCTTGAGTTTGAAACCCCGTGGCTCTCTTTTCTTCACGGACCGCATTCACAACCACGACCGCCCTCAACAACCACCTCCTTCTCTTTCACTGTCACCGTGCTGCCGCTGCGTCATCTCTGTCTGGCTTCTAGCTCAGACTCGATCCCCCGATCGATAGATCCACCTTGAGGAAAGGATGCTGAGGTTATGAACGGCATCGGCACTGGTCTGCCATTGCGCTCAAAACACTTCAATCGTTTAAACTACTACCCCATTACGCGATTTCACAATTCAGCATATTACGGCATGAGAACTTATTGAAGGGAAATCTACGTTTCGCATTCTCCTTTTTCAATCTCTTGTTCTTGCCTGTCTTATTTCTTCCCCCCTTTCCCTCTTTGCTTCCCGATCGACTATCAATTACTTGCTGTGGAGTACCGTCTGTCTACCCCCTCTTCACTTTCCGCTATCCCCACGAATCGAACGAATTTTCGAAACGTCTTCATACGCTCATTACGACTGGACTCGACATTCTCTTCGCTCTCGGGCTATACCTACGATTCTCTACGCATCTTGTCTCATTCGGTAGTCTTCCCGTGCTACCCGAGGGTCAAATCAAGCTAGGAGGCAGTCGAGGGGATATTATATGAAATGGCTGACATAGGGGGGCAACAAGGCCGGAGTTACCGGCCGCCTTATGGGCATCCCTCTTCTAACCAGCGTGATGCTGCATTCTCAGAGATATTCGGCGGAGCACCGGGGCCAGGTCGCTCGCAGACTATGACATCCCAGACGCCTCAACTTTCTCAAGACCGGGCTCATACCATGTCATCCCATGTACCTCGTCCACAAATGCAGAGAGGACCGCCGCCACCGCCAATGCGCCAAATGCAGAACGGATACGCACCACAACCACCACCTGGGCCAAATGGGTACCATCAACCATACCAGGGAGCAGCGACCATGACTTCCCAACAGCCTTCCCAAAGCGCCCCTCGACCGTATCCTGGGCGATTCGCATATCCACAACCTCAGCGCTTAGATTCTAGACCAGCTCCAGGACCTCCGTACCAGGACCCATCGGGTTATAACCGAGCGGTACCTCACCCGGCCATGAATTCGGACGCGTACAGGTCGAGGTCAATGGCAAGGGCACCGGGCGCACCGGCATATCCGGTACCGCCGAATAGCTTCAACCATACTTCCGCAAGTGCTTTTCGTCAACAGCCATACAATCCGGCAACACCAATGGGACGTCCGGTACCAGAAAGGCATGGAAATGAGCGCACCATGTCCCTGACTTCATACGCCGCGGATCGTGAGCCGATGCATACCACAAAAAATGGACGACCGATTCCGAGTCGACGACAACCATCGGGCCCTGCTCAGCCGCCGCGCGTGATTCGAGATGAAATGAGTCCACATAACCCCGAAAACATTAACGGAAGGCCTCGACCGCCAAGTGACGGATCAACAGCCTCACGAACATTCTCTATGGCGTCAACCGCTGTGCCAGATCGAGCCATGAGCATGCAAAGCGACTTGACCCACAAGCCAAGTGTTCAGCAGCAGCCAAAAACTCTCGTCTTGAGCACCGCCCGCTCGAGCAAAGTTCCGGCGGTTTACCCGGCTCTTCTCTCGCGGGTAGCTGACGCTTTTCGTGAACAAGTTCTCCTCAGCGAGAAGCAGAAGGATGGACTGTCATATCAAAATTCCTTTTCGGGTGCAGATGCAGTAGATCTGATTGCTCACACAATAAAGACCAGTGATCGCAATCTTGCTCTTCTACTCGGACGAGCCTTAGACGCGCAAAAATTCTTCCATGATGTTACTTACGATCATCGTCTGCGCGATGCTCCTGGCGAAGTCTATCAATTCAAAGAAACGATGGGAGAAGAATCACCCAGCTCCGACGTGAATGGTGTTTTCACTCTTTTGACAGAATGCTATTCGCCGACCTGTAATCGTGATAGCCTGTGTTATTCAATTGCTTGCCCAAGGCGGCTTGAGCAACAGGCTAGGTTGAATATGAAGCCGCTGCCCGGACTTCGGACGTCCCCCTCCAAGAGCAGTCTCCATGCTGATGATGATGGTGACGACAATCAGAAACTGTGGATCTCCACGGTGCCTAAAGAGGTTTCGGATAGTATCGATGACAGGGAAAAGAAACGCCAGGAAATCATCTTCGAAATTATGTACACCGAACGTGACTTTGTCAAGGATTTGGAATATCTCCGCGATTTCTGGATGAGACCCCTCCGTTCCGCCAACAACTCCCCTATCCCCGAACACAGGCGCGAGAAGTTCATTCGAACGGTGTTTGGCAACTGCCTAGATGTCTTAAAAGTGAACGGTGCGCTCTCTGAAGCCCTTAATGCCAGGCAAAAGGAAGATCACGTTGTCAAATCAGTCGGAGACATATTCCTCCAGCATGTGCCACGTTTCGATCCTTTCATCAAATACGGTGCCAACCAACTTCACGGCAGATACGAGTTTGAGAAAGAAAAATCGTCGAACCCAGCGTTTGCAAAGTTTGTCGAAGATACAGAGCGTATGAAAGAGTCTCGGAAGCTGGAACTGAATGGATATTTGACCAAACCGACCACTCGCCTCGCAAGATATCCACTTCTACTAGAGCAGGTTTCCAAGAATACGGCCGATGGCGAGTCAGATAAAGAAGATATTCCTAACGCTATCAAGATTGTCAAGGAATTCTTGTCTCTTGTTAATGCTGAAAGTGGACGGGCCGAAAACCAGTTTAATCTATTCCAGCTCAATGCCGCGTTGAAGTTCGCTCCAGGCGACTATGTCGATCTCAAGCTTACGGAAGAGAATCGGCTGATGTTGACAAAACAGGGTTTCAAGAAAGCACCCACTGACTCCTCCGAGGTCACGGCGTATCTTTTTGACCATGCTGTTCTTCTTGTGAGAATCAAGGTTATAAACAAGCGTGAAGAATACCGAGTTTACAGGAAACCTATTCCTTTGGAGCTTTTGGTCATTCAACAAATGGACGAAGTTGTCCCAAAACCTGGCATTGCAAAAAGGCCATCTTCAGGTTTAATGGCAAACAGGGCCGCTGCGAACCCACCAACTGCGAAAGACACACTCCCTATTACCTTCAAGCATCTTGGCAAGGGCGGATACGAATATACGCTTTTCGGCACCTCCTCAACTCAGCGAAAGAAGTTCTTGGAATTGGTGGATGAACAGCAAACGAAGCTCCGAGAGCGCAACAGTAATTTCTATAACAAGAATATTGTTTGCGGGAAATTCTTCAACTCTCTCAACAGGGTCAACTGCCTTGTCCCGATTGGTATGTATCCGTGCTCCCCTGGCATAACCCGATTGATCGCATACTAACCGTTATGACAGACGGTGGACGAAAATTGGTGTATGGCACAGACAGTGGCATATTCGTCTCTGATCGAATGCCAAAGGATAAGAACGCGAAGCCGAAAAGGGTCCTGGATGCCAGTCAAGTTACCCAGATTGACACACTAGAAGAGTATCAGTTGGTCCTGGTCCTGGCAAATAAAACTCTGACATCTTATCCCCTGGACGCTCTTGAGGTCAGCGAAAGTCAAAACTTAGTAGCCAAGAGGCCCAAGAAGATCCAAGGCCATGCGAACTTCTTCAAATCAGGAATTGGTCTTGGGCGCCATCTGGTGTGCTCTGTCAAGACTTCGGCGCTTTCGACCACTATCAAGGTTTACGAACCCATGGACAACCTAGCAAAAGGAAAGAAAAAGTCAGCCGTCAGCAAGATGTTCCAAAGTGGGCAAGACACATTGAAGCCTTTCAAGGTTCGTACAGCTACTTTCTAGTCACAGTCCAACTCTAACCAAGATTGATAGGAGTTTTATATCCCCGCGGAATCATCCTCAATTCACTACCTGCGATCAACTCTCTGTGTCGGTTGCGCTCGTGGTTTCGAGGTCGTCAGCTTGGAAACAACAGAAACGCAGTCTCTTCTAGACCAGGCAGACACCTCTTTAGACTTCGTCGCACGCAAAGAGAACGTGAAGCCCATCCACATCGAACGAATGAATGGCGAGTTCCTCTTGAACTACAGCGACTTTTCATTCTTCGTTAACCGCAATGGTTGGCGGGCGCGTCCGGACTGGAAGATCTCGTGGGAGGGTAACCCCAATTCGTTTGCACTCTCGTATCCTTACATCCTTGCCTTCGAACCGAACTTTATCGAAATTCGACACATCGAGACAAGCGAACTAATCCATATCATGACTGGAAAGAACATTCGCATGCTCCATGCTTCCATGCGAGAGGTATGGCAATCTCCCCTTTCTCCCCGTTATCGATTATGTATCGACTACTAACGACAAATCAGATTCTCTATGCCTATGAAGACGATACAGGCGAAGACGTTGTGGCTAGCTTGGATTTCTGGAAGAGCAACAAGTCCCAGCAGCTTTAATCCAACATACAGTAAAATGGATGCAACGGAAACAGCAACTCTGCTTTTTTGACTTCTTTTAGAACGGGGTTCATCATTTGAAGAAGCATCCTCTTTTTTCATCTTGTTTCTTTTCCCCCTTTTCTTTTGCTTCATTTCTTGAGCTGTCATCAAAAGGGTTCTGTTCATCTTTTTTCTAATACCTCAACGTTGTTGATTTGGTCCTCCATCCAGTTGGCCATTTATCTATCTCTTGTACAATGAAGCGCAAATACCATATGCTTTTTGTCCCTTCCCATTTATCTTCATATATTCTGTGTTTTCTCCATCTAGCATCCCATGCTTTGCACTATCTCTTACTTACCATTTTCCTGTTTGTTCCTTGCGGAAACTTATGTATCACATTTCTCTGTCCATGTTCAGAGTGTTGTTGTGCTACTTACAGCGAATACATATTGTTAGCCGCAGGTAGTTGGCACTGCACAAACCGTCTCTGAATCAACTGACTTGATCATCTGCTGCGCGCAACATCAATCTAGTAATTTGTCGGATCAAAGCTGTTTCCATAGGTAGAGGCATGTCTACCATTGTCGCCGCTCAGTAGTGTAACACTCAGCATGAGGGGTCATTCAATTCCTATCGCCTCTATATATCTGTGCTGGGCCCAACGCCGGAGGGGGCCTACAAGTTCCAGCGCGGGCAAGTTATCCGACGAAAGCATTCGCCATTCGGACAACTCCTGTACACGGCGCAAATCATGATGGCGATAGTTTGTCACTCCTCGAGCTCGTGCTTCCATATCGCGATCGAGACCAGATCGGTAAACTGTGGAATCGGCCATCCGGTACGTTTGCCGCTTGAGAACTTGAGATACTGTAGATGTAGATAGGCGATCACCAGAACTTCCTATCAGCGGGCCTTATCGTATCAGTAAAGGTGCGGTAAGCTGTACTTCGGGGCCGATCTCCGAGTAGAACGCCGTAGGCTTTTGATGTTTGAATTACTACTGGACAGTGGAGGATAACTGATAAAAAATTTAGACCGTTGTTATCCTCACCACGTGGGAACTAGTTTCCGTTATTAAGAACGGCCGCCATGTTGATTAATGAATAATGATAGCGATGTCGGGGCGGCCGATGGTGAGCGTCGGCATTCCTAATCAGGAAACTCTAAACCGGTTAATGTCTCAACATAGCTCGGACATCCGACATCAACGCCGCTCTGGACTCAGAGTCTCTGAACCCCCGCGGCGGGCATCTCGACTGTCTTCTTCAAGACGAAGATAGCAGTTATCAGATAGGAAGCGGCGAAGCGCTGATAAAGCTTCAACCTAGAGATGTTAATCGCCAAGTCGGAAGTCGGCCCAGGATAGGGCGCCATTTGTAAAGCTCGGCCGAGCTTGTATATCGTCAATCAATCAGGATCGCGCAAAAGCTGGCGTCGCATCAAGATCAAAAAAGAATAGTCTAGAAGTCGGGATTGCAACATGGACCATGGTGATAACGTGAGATCAGGATGAGCCCTGCCAGGGACAGGCTGGCCGCCTGACAGTTGCGCGGCGCGCCTTCTCATGACATCGATCCACACTTCCACAGTGTATGTGCGGACAGTTGGCCGATCAAGTCACTTCTCAAGTTAACCGAATAAACCGATCCCCTCACTGTCGATAAAGGAATTGGATAAACGGCTAAACGGCGATAAGAACCTCCCCGGAAAACCACCAGCAACGGAAAACCACCACAAGTTCCTCATTTGAAATCGGCGATGGATCTGAAGCCGTGTGTGGTTACCTCGTTTATTCCGGAGACAAGACAGTTGGTTTGGACCCCATCCGAGGATTCTGGATGGGGTGGGTACGAGTCATGGCAGTGCTCCGTAACATAATGCAACCCTCTGTTTTGAAGAGGAAGAGCAGGGAAAGCAGAGAAAAGTAGACAAGAAAGTCCGGGGAGAATACGTAAGAGCTCCGGAATGCGGACGTCCAATCGAGAATTGCGTTTCGCTGCAGCTGAGGGACCTGGAAGGAACTGATTGATTCCTGAACGGTTCAAATGTTCTCCGCATTTTCTCTCTCTCCTCTCCGGCAGGTTGCAACAGATCCTAATATCCGCAACGATTGTGGCCTGACGTTGTTGGTCCGGTTCGAGACTTGTTTGATGTCTGTTGATCACACTCTTCGCGCAGGCAGCAGTCGAGCAGTTGGTTCAGCACGCGTTATTCAATTGCAGCAATTCTCCGGCTGTCAAAGTCGAGTCTGGGGAAGAAACGCTTGGATCGTTTCTTGGGTCTGGATCGGCGGGTCTCTTTTTGCTTCTCGGTTGGGAATGGATCGCTCTCAGGCTTCGGGCTTCAGCAGGGCAACGCAGGTCGATAGCTAGATATCTGTTCTCAAAGTAGTCAGTCGGGAGAAAGTCGCAGGGAAAACAGGAAGGTCCAGTGCGTATAGTACGGCGGTATATATCTGCGGCGGATCAGGTCCGACAGGTTGCAACAGGAAGTTCGGCCCACGTCTAGTCTATAAAGAGCGGCGATTTGGAGAAATCACAACGCTGCAGCTGCTGTTATCGTATCGCCATGTGGGGTTCGTCGGCGTTTTCGCCTCGACCAACTTTCTTATTCTTATTATATTCCGCTTCTTGCTCTTTGTCGAGAGTACGACTGCTATTATTGTACGTGGATGAGTTGGAGTTCTTAATCCCAGTCCCATCCATCTTCCTCTTCTACTCCAAGTGGAGCGATCATCAACTCCAACACATACATACTGTATATAAACATGTCCTTGAAGCTATCCCAGTCTCCTCCAACTCACAGCCCAACTGCTCAGAGCTCCCGTCGTCTGAGCGTGGGGGCAAAGACTAGAATATGCGTCCATTGCGGCCGCAGCTTTCGGCGTACCGAGCATCTCGAGCGTCATGTTCGCACTCGTACGTCTCAATGCACCTTACACATATGACTCACTACTCACAGTATTCCCAGACACGAAAGAAAAGCCATATACCTGCTACTGCGGGGCGGCGTTTTCCCGTCGCGATCTTCTCAAGAGACATATGGGCATCACTGGCCATGAAGACACCAACCCACCGAACACAAAGAGCTCTTCGCCCAAGTCCCAATCCCGACTAGACCAGCATAATAAACGGACTCGCCGAACATCAACTCATGCTCGACAATACCGTGCGCCCCCAGTTTCGGACTCTTCACCACAGGATCTCGCTCCCCCATCGCCCGAGGAAACCGAGATGGTCCAGTGGACAATGCAACAGAGCACTTACGCCGGCCAAGATCACATCCTCGATACATCCCCCATCGAAGAAACCCACGACCCAGAGATCCTCGAAGCAGCACACCTACTACTCCCGGGAGGCCTCCCACCGACAAACTACCCAGCCCCTCAGCCCTCACGTAAGTCTCACCTTGCTCTTTCCCGAGGGAAACACGGAATTCCCCCAAGCTGACAACGGCGCAGCCCCAACACTATCCTACTATCCCGACGACCTCAGTCAATTCGAAGAATTCACGCACTTCCTCGACTCCATCGGAGGACTACCCTTCGAATGGCCCCAGGCTGCCGAGGCCTACAACAACTCACACGGCCTCCCCGCACCCGCAGATATCCCACAACAGTATCTTCACCCTAGCTTCCGGGAACGAGAACGAGAACGATCACGATCGCGAGCAACTTCTCCATATCGATCATGGCTCCCGTCCGTGGCGCCGGGGGATCAGGGTTACGGGATGGTTTCAGAATACGGCACGATGTATCATCATCACCACCACCATGGAGCGGGGGATATGGCTCGAGTCGTGGTGCCTAATCTTTGATATCGTTGTATTTAGAGCCATTCCGAACTACCCAATACAGAGATGGCGTTGTCTTCATTTTGGTTCAAAATTTGCTTTTGCTCTTTTCTGCATTCCCTATATCTTGGGCGGGTTTCTCTTTTCTTTGATTATTTCCTGATCACATCGTTCTAGAATCGAATCAGACATTACATACCCACAAGTGCCAAACACACTCCGAAACTCGATGTGCCTCATAATGGTGTCAGTCCGGATGACCACTGGTTTCATCGACTGATACCAATCTACCTAGGTTGGCACCTATTTAGTAGCCATTGTATAAACTTACTTATCAAGAGAGCCCTCTATATATCACGACGGTTGACCCCAGGCCTCGTTGTACTCATATAGACTAACCCTCGGCCGAAACAACCTATTCAACTATCAAGTCTACCTGGGAACCGGGCAGTTCTTCGTTAGCCCTCACATTCTAAAGTCAAGAGCAGTATACCCATACACCTATGGCGTCATCAACACCCTCCAGTGACGGATTATATTACACATGCACCCTAAAAGCCGAAGGTACCTTAATAGGCTAAGCTTAGCTTTCTCAAGCTCAGTTCCAATAGGATCACAATTCACTTTCGCTATCTAATCTAGTACTTTATGTACACTGGAGCTTAAAACGAAGACATATACCTTGTAGTCTCAAACCCCCACTTTTGATAAGATCGGACTTGGAGTTGTTAAGGCCGACTCAACTTAGATAGCTTGCGTAGATCAATATAGTAGCTATCTAGCCGATTATCGATCACGAATGATAGCGATACTGGGGCTGGTATGTTATATTTGATATCTAGTATACGTTGCCAATCTCGAGTGTACGAGGGGCGAGCATATATATATTTGGGCGTATACTATTGCTGGTACTACCTACGTTAGTACTTGCTTCCCACTTCCCTGACAAGGTACATTGACTGTATCATTTGACTGGCTTAGCATGTACAGGGGACAGGAACTCTGATGCTGAGAGGCATTCAATTCCTACATGCCAAGAAAATGTAGAATGTGTGGAAAAGTACGTGCATATTATACAATTTCTATGTACATCTAGATAATCGCCTATACATAGCACAAAAAAATCGCAGCACAGCACAGCATAGAAGCGTGTCGCAGCAAATAGCAGTAGAACCGGAGAAGAAGACTATCCCCATGTTCCACCACCACCACCACGCCCCTGCCTCTTCTGCGCCGACAAGCGCCAATCATCCTCGCCCGCAAACCGATTATGAAGCGGCTGGATCCTCTCTGCCTTCTTCCTCTTAGACAACCGATCCGTTGGCGCAACCTTAAAGAAGGTGGGCGCCGCGTCAACAAGCCACTTCGGTTCGATGCCGGTCGTGCATTGCATGTACTCCTTCGTCGTGAGGACAAGGGTATGGTATATGACGTGTTCGGCGGGTTTACCGAACATCGCGGAGCTCGGGTGCATGTAGACCGGGGTGCCCTCGACGAGGGTCTTGTAGCCCTCTGTTGGATCCTTGCGCGCGGCGTTGCGGAAGAGGCCTGTGCAGAGGGCCTGGCGAACTTGGGTTGTGTTGCGGCCGCAGGAGACGATTTTGTGGTGGTAGCGTTGCATGATGCCGAGGAGTTGTTGGCGAACGTCCTGGGCGCGACGGATCTGGCGGGCTTGGATAAAGTTTTCGAAGCACCACGAGTTGTTGAAGCCAGATTTTTTCCAGCCGTTGTATACGTTCAAGAGGGTTAAGTGATCGCCGTGGGGGTCGTGGAACTTGGCTTTCTTCTGATCTGCTTGTTGTTGCTTTTCTTTCGGGCGGTAGAAGACGGATTGGGTGCCGGTGGAGAGCATAGCTACGATGCTGAGCATTTCTTCCGAACAGCTTAGGTCTACTGAGGCGATGAGGACCTTGGCGAGGGAGGGTTCCATGGGGAAGTCGGCCATCTTTCTTCCTAACCGGGTTAACAGCCCTTCATCGTCTAATGCGGACAGCGCATATAGTTCTTCCAGGGCAGTCAACATGGTGTTAGTAGGCGGCGGGTCCATGAAGTCAAAATGGAGCAGGTCATTGATGCCCATGGCCTTAAGCATGAGGATTGTGTGAGATAGATTTTGCCGTTGGATTTCGGGAATAGTAGTTGGCAGCATCTCGGACTGGTAAGCTGCTTCAGTGTACAGACGGAAGCACTTTCCAGGGCCAGTTCTTCCGGCACGACCGGCTCGTTGCTTAGCCTGCGCTTGCGAAATAGGCGTCACGACCAGAGAATCCATACCGAGCTTCGGGTCATAAGCGTTTTGCTTCACGAAACCCGGGTCAATGACATAGTAGATGTTGTCGATGGTGATCGAGGTTTCTGCAATGTTGGTCGCAATGACGACCTTTCTACCACCTGGAGGGGCGGGGTCGAATATCCTACTTTGCATCTCGCTAGGTAGGGCAGAGTATACCGGTAGGACGACCAGTTCCGGCACGCTCGGCCCTAAAGCCTTCATCCGCTCATACAGAATCTCGCATGCCGTATCAATCTCCTCCTGTCCGGTCAGGAAAAGAAGCATATCTCCCGCAGGTTCAGTGAGGTGAATCTGCATGACTGTTATGAGCGCGGCATCAAGGTAGTCCGACTCTGGCTCCTTGGAGTACATAATCTCCACGGGGAAAGTTCGACCAGGAATAGAGAAAATAGGGCAGCCGAAGAAATACTCTGAGAATTTGTCCGCATCTAAAGTTGCAGATGTGACGATCACTCGTAGGTCGGGTCTCCGCTTGAGTGTCTTTTTGAGCAGTGCAAAAAGGACATCAGTAGCGATTGTTCGCTCGTGGGCTTCGTCAAGCATGACCACAGAATACTTTCTCAAATCAGGATCTAGCAAGACCTCTCGCTGAAGCATGCCGTCTGTCATGTACTTGATCTTCGTCTCAGGGCTGGTGCAGTCCTCGAAACGAATGGTGTAGCCGACTTGCGCACCTAGTTTACAACCGACCTCCTCGGCCACACGCTTAGCAACGGACATTGCAGCAACACGACGAGGCTGCGTGCAACCAATTATGCCGTTGTTGGCGTACCCGCCCTCGGCCAAAAACTGCGTCAGTTGCGTGGTCTTTCCAGACCCAGTATCGCCAACAACAATCAATATTTGGTTCTCCTTCACGGCCTCGAGCAGCTGCTGGCGGAACTTGTATACGGGTAGACTCTCGCGCTGCTGCTTGATCGACATGTTCGTCCGTTTTCCAAACGACTGGTTCTTGCCCATGGTAACTCTCTTCCACTCTGGAACGGCCTCGTCAGAACCTGGCTGTTGAGTGCTACGGAGCTCCGACGCGAATTGCCGCTCATTAGCCATGGGATCCTGCCATTGTGCATTGAGGTCCACCCCTGCTGCCTTTTCTGCCGCTTTATCTTGGGCCTCCTGCTGTCGGAGATCCCTCCGTTCCTTGGCTAGACCCGTACCCGCCATAGCTGAGCGATTCATGGACCCATCTGGAGCCTTCACCACCCGAATTGGAGACAATTCTAACGACATTTTTGTCTGGCCCGCCAGGAAAGGAGGTTCTTCATCTCGAACCTCTATGTCGACGTCTTCTTCTTCTTCAAAGGTGCCCTCGCCGGTCAAAGTGGCATTGTATTCTTCGTCAATGTCGGGATAATCAGCTGCCGAAACCGCGCCGGATGCAATCAATTGCTTGATTTCCCATCGCTCTGGAGAAGTCATACGCTTCCGGTTCCTCATCGGCTTGCCATTGGATTCTTCAATGATCGGAACGTCTGAGCTGAGATTTCCGTATCTGTCGTTCGAAGAGGTGCCATCCAGCCGTTCCATATTAGCCCCAGATGCAAGGCGCTTCTGTGGGATGAGATCACGTCCAGTCTCCTGATCCACCTCCTTCATAGACAACCCAATGCGCGAGCCCTCGATGCTGACCACCTTGACTTTGACGGGCTGCCCACGGGAAACCAGATCAGAGGGATGATTGACCCGGGCTCCCTCTTGCATCGCAGAAACATGTACCAACCCATCAACCTTCCCTTTGACCCCTGGTAGATTAACAAACGCACCGAAGTCTTTGACCCCGGTAACCCGTCCATCGTAAACCTTGTATATCACCGGCTGGTCATCCAGCTCCATAGGCGGGGGTTTGCGGAAGTATTCAGCGTCATCGCGTCGCCCTCTCCGCTGCTCGCTGCGGCCATTGCGATGGTCATCCCTCTTGTGTCTCCCCGTGGATCGACCAAATTCATCTACATCGTCATCCCTCTTATTGTACGCCGGACTTGGTGATCGATGTCGATCCTTCCGCCTGCGGTGACTGTATTCATCGTATTCAGGACTCCGACTCCGTCTCGGACTCCGCTTCCTCTTACTCTCGGTCTCTCGCGCCTGTGTTGTCGTCGGACCCCCGTTCGCCTTCCCGGCCAACCCCTCCAACATCGCAAATGTATCATCCATCGCATCTGCCTCCTCGGCCCCATTCCCGTTATTGTCCCATTCGACCTCCCGATCCGCCACGGCCAAACCCTTGAACACCCTCGCTTTCTTTTCCAAAGCATTCAGCGCATCCATATCACCCCCCTCCCCCGCACCCGCCTCTCCCTGGGCTTGATTCCGATTCCGACTCTTATACTTAGGGTGCATTGTAACAACCAGCCGATCAACACTCTCCATTAAACTCATCGGGAACTCCGCGCCCATGGCCTCTAGCTGAGATTTGAACTCCGCAAAGGAGGCGCATTTTAGGTGTTGCTCGACAACGAACTCGGCGAGGACTTTGTCGTTTACGCCGAGATGGTTCTGTAGTTCGTTCGTTATACGCGAGATTAGGGAGAGGTGTTCGAGGGATTGGAGGTCGTCCATGTTGGTGGTTCGCTGTTGGAGCGTGTTGCGGCTCCGAGGCTAGCTCTGTGGTTGTGTGGAAGAAGAAATGTAAATTCAGGTGGGTTGAGGAAAGGTATTATAATTCAGAGTAAGCGCGAGAGAGTGACATACACTCCGCGATGTACAAGGGTTGAAACTTGATGAATGAAAGTTGAGCTTGTCGCGAGCGGAAAATCGTTCAAGTTGTGGCTGGTTGGATGGATTTGATTGGATGGATTGATCATGGTTAATTATCCGCCACGATAAGATAAGCCGTGTCAGCCTCAGGCATAACTGTATCCACAATCCACGGATATATTGCAGGGTTGGCTTTTGGTCTTCATCAGCTCATTTATGATGAAGTTTTCTGGTAGGATCTCTATTGAGCTTGGTCTATTTAGAAGACCGGACTTGGAAATTGCTCTCCATCTACAAGACGTGGCGTAGTTACATATCAGCCCACATTTACCGTGCTATGGTGCACTCCTACTCTCCGTCTCACTCTTGTCTTCCATGCTCTCTCTCTAACGCGGTAGAACAAGCACTCCTTTTGAAAATTAACTGCGAAGCCTAAGGCGCAGGCCAGGCAATGGACGCCCATGTATCCGTGCTGTTGAGGTCGTGATCGTGGTAGGAGACTAGGCGGTCGACCACAGCTATGTAGACGTACGCACCAATTCCGGTACATATATGCCACCTATTAGTTAGATCGTTACCGAATTTAGTCAAAAAAATAATAAGGTTGGAGGCTATGAAGAAAGAAGCAGAGTAAATACATACCACCCATGTAATTCCAGTACGAACGCCCAGGGGAGACCAATTCTTTCGCGCATACTTCCCAAAGGCTCACAGGCCCAGTGATCAATCAACCAGAGCCAATATCCACCATGGAATATAACTAAGTTCAATTAGATTCGAGTTAGCGGGGGAGGCTGAAAAGAATGAAACAGGATGGGTGCGAAAGAGGCCGAATGTGAAAGGAGTATAACTTACGAGCTCCAAAAATAACCATCCCCCAGGCCTGTGCCCGCGTATGCGACCCAGCGTGCGTCCGCGTGTTGATCAGCTGCATCGTGCGGACCCCAATTACTGTCACAGAGAGCCCGAAGAATAAGTTATGTAGAAAGACTTCGTCCGTTGCCACGTGGTATATTGCGATCGGGGCGAGAAGTAACCCTAGCAGGGTAGCTGTGATGAGCGAGACTCGGCGGTTGGTCTTGACCGTTAATACGCGATGCAGGACTGGCGTCCTGGTGAGGAGCATGGAAAGGTCGTCGACTGGTGTTAGATAGATTGTTAGTTCGTAGGCTAGCTAGGTAAGATCAACACGGGCCTGAAATAACATACGCATCTGTGTCTCGTACTTGAGGGTGGCATGGAACACGCCGGAGAATATGCCGACTGCGAGTAACCCTCAGTAAGGTATAGCACGGGAGACCCTGCTATCGGTAGTTGGTTTATGGTCTTGATATAGTTGGCGGAGCCCGTAAACTGCGTAGATAACTGTGTGTGTGCGCGTTGGTCAGGTTCTTGTCTTGTTGTGGTCTTGCCTAGCAAAAGAAACACGGCACACTCACCGTAAACAAGGTTACTCAGACTGTTGATAAGCCCGGCGATGTACCGTAGGTACTTACCTCCTCACAAAAGCTTTGAAACGTGAGCTGGTGATCAGCAAAACAACGAGCTAGGTGGAGGGCATACGGACTTGACATTGGCAGTTTGCGGTCCCCAGAACGCGTATGAAAAGCTGTCGGAAGCCATTTTGTTCTTGATACTTTGCTTGATTGTTTGTGGTTGACAGATGTGATGGAAGTGGAAAGGTTATGCCTGGGAGATAGGTCTTGTGACTTGTGTAACCAACGACCCCTATCACGAGGAATTACTACTTTAACCCTAACTTATCAATACTAGACTTTTGACTTAGGATTATTGATAGTGGGTAACCTTGATATATAATCCTGCCTTGAAGCATGACAAAGCTCTAATATAATTATATAGGCACTGCTATAACACATACAACTCTCAAGAGCTCTTGTTCCAAATTTCTAAGCATCAGCCCCGGTCACGTACAATGTGGCAACTGCAGAGAAAGTACTTTGGTATATACCTTACATTAGCCCAGGCCCAGGGAAGCTGGTATGCATTTAACGTTGCTGGATTAATATATTTTTGGTGGACTTGTATCCATGCGTCGGCTGTTCCCCTTCCTGTGCCTTTGTTCTTTGTCTTCTCCTTGTTTCCTTCCTTCCTTTCCTGTTTTCCTCCACCACTTCCTCCATGGTCCTCCCGCCCATTTTTCTCCTCCGTATCTGCGTCTGGTTGTTATCGGAGCCAGCCTTGCCGAACAAGAACCGACTGGATTTCATGATCCGTGTATCTAGCCGCAGTAAATTCTTTGACCACGACGTCATGTAATAAGTTGTTGCTTTCTGTTGCCATATTTCAGACGTCGAAGTTGGGTCATGCCTATGGGAAGTTGGTGGGGCCGGGGGCGTGATCTTCTGAACAGTGACATAAGTAAGCCAGATCTCGCAGGGGAGGGGTTGGTGGCTATCTGAAGTGCACTCGGAAACGCAAACAATAGGACACGTCGAGATAGTTATATCCTTGCATGTTTACCTGTATTAATTGGTATCTAGTCGATCTCAATGATAATCTAACAGTTGACTGTTACTTGTGAGTTGGAATTAGAGCCTCAGGCATCCTACTTCAGCTAGCCCTAACTAGTTATCCACACTGATGAAGTATGGATAATATTTTCAAGCACTAACTAGTTAATCGATTATTCAAATTATGCAGTATAGTTCATATAATAAGAACTCAATTGCCATGAGCCCAGTATACCGGACTCTATACTGACTAAATGATATAATAAGTAACTATACCAGACTATATGAATTAATAGTAGACATTAAGGAATAAAGGAGTGATCCTATCTGCGTCATTCATCATCTCGATCAGCACGTCTCACAACCACACTGCAATACACTTAGAGAGCGAAGAGCATGGCGCCGAGAGCCATCACGCCAGCGAAGGGGGACCTGAAGTGGTTCATGGTAGCAGCTCCTGTGAACTCGGGGGCGCTGGGGCTGCTGGTACTGGGCTCGACGGGTGAGGCTCCGGTGGGGACCTCGGGGGTAGCTGAGGAAGTGGTCTCCGCGGGGGGCGGGGCGGATGAAGTGGTCTCCTCAGGGGGCGGAGCGGAGGAAGTGGGTGCCTCAGGGGGTGGAGCGGAAGAAGTAGTAGTTGTGGTCCAGGTTGGTTCGGGAGGGGGAGTCTTGGTTGTGGTGGGGTTAGGGGGGAGAGTATGCGTGGTGGTAGGCTCCGGAGGGGGGGTGTGGGTCCATGTAGGGGGTGTCAGAGTAGGCTCCGGAGGGGGGGTTTCAGTTTCGGTCTCGCAGGGGGTGGTACTGGGCTCCGGGGGAGGAGTTTCGGTTGAAGGAGGGGGGGTTTCGGTGTCAGTCTCACATGGAGTGGTACTGGGCTCCGGGGGAGGAGTTTCGGTTGAAGGAGGGGGGGTTTCGGTGTCAGTCTCACATGGAGTGGTACTGGGCTCTGGGGGAGGAGTTTCGGTTGAAGGAGGGGGGGTTTCGGTGTCAGTCTCACATGGAGTGGTACTGGGCTCTGGGGGAGGAGTTTCGGTTGAAGGAGGAGGAGTCTCTGTGTCCGTCTCACAAGGGGTCGTTGTCGGTTCCGGGGGAGGCGTTTCAGTCGAAGGGGGTGGAGTCTCCGTGTCCGTCTCGCATGGAGTCGTGGTTGGAGGAGGAGTCTCTGTGTCCGTCTCACAAGGGGTCGTTGTCGGTTCCGGGGGAGGCGTTTCAGTCGAAGGAGGTGGAGTCTCCGTGTCAGTCTCGCATGGAGTCGTGGTTGAAGGAGGAGGAGTCTCTGTGTCCGTCTCACAAGGGGTCGTTGTCGGTTCCGGGGGAGGCGTTTCAGTCGAAGGAGGTGGAGTCTCCGTGTCAGTCTCGCATGGAGTCGTGGTTGATGGAGGAGGAGTCTCTGTTTCTGTCTCACAAGGGGTCGTTGTCGGTTCCGGGGGAGGCGTTTCAGTCGAAGGAGGGGGAGTCTCCGTGTCAGTCTCACACGGCGTTGTAGTAGGCTCTGGTGTCTCCGTATCACAAGGTGTTGTAGTGGATGTAGGCTTGGGCGGAGGAGTCCATGGAGTTGAAGTAGGCAGAGGCGGAGTAGAGGTGGTCGAGGTCTCATCGCAGTCAGGGTCCTCCCAATCTTCGTCATGGTCATCATGGCCACCGTGATCCCATTCATCGTCGTGGCCACCGTGACCCCAATCCTTGTCACCGCCAGGAGACCTAGCGAAGCCAACATTGCGCTCAACCTGAGCGGGAGCCGGGGCCGCAAGGACACCCGTCAGGGCACCCAGGGTGGTGGCCAAAAGCAGGGCTTGGTTGACCTTCATGGTGGAGCTAGTATGTATGAACGATAGGTCAAAGAGCTTGCAAAAGAGAATATCCGGATAGGATATAAACAGTAGCGAGAGCGAGTACTAATGCAGCAACAAAGAGCACCTGAGAAACGACCGTGGGATGCAGAGGCTCTTGTTTGAGAGATGCTCACAGACAAACAAAGAAAGATCTGGCAGAAGTTAGGGCAGACCAGATGCTCTTTATCATTCTGGGGCCTCTGGCAGCCAAGCGAAGGATGCCAATGCGTCATTTCAATCGGCTGCAACCATGCCGTTGCCCCCGGAAAAAACCTATCATCATTAGGGCGGCCCTTCCCTGGCAGGGTCTACTTGGCAGGCAACCTGAGCATGGAGTGGACCCTGAGCCGACGATGAATGGATTTCCCTCAGCCCTAGTGCGAAGCTAGAGCTGGACAGTGCATTGGCAACTGGGGCCTGATAGATCAAGTTCCAGCCAGTGGGCTGGTTAGGTTCAAGACGTGGCCAGAGAATCGAGAGACTCATGGAACCGTGAGAGAAAACAAGGCACGTGGGGTACATACGTCTGGTAGTGTGGTATGACTGCGAACAATGAGCACAATTTTCTTCCGTCCACAATCTAGGAGACTCATTTGCCAGCCAATATCGTGGTCAAATCAAAACATCAAAGGTAGCGAGTCTGCAGCGACCCATTGCAGACCCGACGGTGATCGCTGGTCGATCAATCATGAGTGATGTGTATCCAGTCTGGCAGGGCTACTATCCCCGGCCATGCAGACAGTGAGCATAGCGTCACATTAGGCTCTCAGCTGTTGTGCCACTGAACGTCGGGCAACGGCACACCGGTTCCCTGGGAGTAGTCACGATCAAAATAGATTAAATGTAGAGTCATTGAGCCAAGTGTTCCACGGTCGTATGGAGGAAGGAATTCGTGGATGGACGTCGTGACATGGATTCAAGAGATTAAACAAGAGAAGCAGAAGCCCGAAGAGGTTAGAAAAGAAAAACCAAATGGCGGGGTTTGAGACATTTCATCTCCCTCGCCAAATCATCGCCTGCGATAAGACTCTGTTATAGTGTCAGGATTAAGTCATTCGTGGATTCTTCCAAGATAGTCTCACCTATTATTATCCTCCTCGTTGATATTGTTTACCCCAACCTGCATTAGAGCAAGCCATACGTAACGGGTCGACAGTGGCAACAACCGATCAGGAACCATTCCTTGTCATGATGCCTGCCTTGCTTTTCTCGAGCCGAGTCAATAGAGTCAGTCTGTCGGATATCTTAGCCATTGGTAGAAATCGGTGTCTACAAAGTACTCCGTACACTTGTTATCCCACTCAAAGAGAAGGCCGAAGATGTCTGGAATGATTCGAAACACCAAACAAAGCTTGTGCTCCAACCCCGAGTCCAGCAAAGTGGCTGGCCCCAACCTCTTGACAAAGAACTTTGGGAACCCTCTACATATGCAAGCAAGAAAAGAAAAGTTCAATTGCCTGGACTCTCAGTACCAACGGATCAACATTGGAGGAAATGTTATTTCTCTCTATTGGATACTATACTACCCCAGTAGTGAGGTGGCTGGCAACGCAGCACCAGAATCGAGAATCTAGAATTCAGATGTCAGGACGATCGTCGGAGAAGAGATACTGCAATGGTGCGGATGTGTCTAAGATTTTAGACTCGAATTAAGCCTGACTGATAAGAAAAGGCGGGGGGGTCTGCGCTGGTACTGTCGAGACTCGAGTGTTGTTGCCGAGGAAACTTTGATATAGCTTTCCCTCACTGGTGGTAATTCTCCGGTTAAAGATCTCGTTATTGAGTATTTGGATCAATGCTACTCCGGAGTATCCAGCCTCCTTTGTGATCTATTGGGAGCGGGGGTGCTACCTGCCTCCAGGGGTGAGCCATCGTCTGTTGGTCCACGGAGTATCTGTTTCTATATCCTATAGTAAGCATGCTCCGACGAGAAGGCCGATTGGCACCCAGCGAAAGTAGAGTGAAGTTGCAACCTTGAAAATAAAAAGTCTAATCTAGAGTATGTATGTACAACCAGCCTCCACGCCAGCACTAATATTACAAGTGGTCAACCGACCTCAATAATGACGTCATGTCTATCGTACAACAACAACGGTTTAGTTGAGCAAGCTCCAGCTCTCTGATCTGACTGCGCGGATTGTTCCTCGTATCCACCGCGAGCCGTCAGATCAACACTAGCGGAGTCTTTTCTAGCAGACGTATTAAACTCATTCGCAGTGATGAGCCCATTCGTATCATCGGACTCATCAGCTTCGTCATAAAGTTGCTGCCGTTCGAGGATCTGCTTTTGCAGAGCAATCTGTCGCCACAACGAGGCATCCTTTCGGAGTTTCTTGTTGGCGGAGAATTCGGTCAATGCCCTGACCATCCTCTCTTCCACCAATTCCTTGACATGGACTGCCAGTGTCCGATCCGTGAAGATTCCACCAAACCGATAGCTGAGCCAGCTATATAAGATCACGGACTTATGTAGGGCTTCCAGCTCTGCCATGTAGCCCTTGTTTCCAGAAACGGGCTCTTCCAGGATTTCAAGATTAAGATCCGGGATGTCCAATAGTCGGCCATTTGTGTTCTGTGCGATACAGCGCGCAAAAGACATCGCCACTTCACGTGAGGCTGCCTCACGAGCGTGTAGGGGTGCAGCCATGACAGTTAATTGATCCGCAAGTTGCAGACCATGCACGGCATCTATAACCTGGGCGTTTTCCAAACTGTTCCTGGGGTCGCACATGAAGAACAACGGGCTGACTCGACAGAGTTCCGTCAACCGCTTGAGGATGTACTCCATCGAGATGTTCTGTGGGAAGTAGGCTGCAATCTTCTCGAAGACAGAATCGGTAGGTGCGATACCCGCGGCAGCAATCGGTGGAGGTTCAACGCCCAACGCCTGCCGGATATAAGGAAGATCAACGTCTTCGAGTGATGTTACATATCCGACGTTAGACTCTTCATTATTCCCATGCTTCACATCGCTTGTTTGTTGCGTTGCTGACTGGTAGCGGCCGGCGCGTCCACCAATCTGCTTGATTTCTGGGACCGTGAGTCTCACAAAGCCTTCAGGTACTCTCTTCACGAGTGTCTCGAAAATAATACGTTTGCAACTCCTTCAGACAGTTAGAACATGTATAGATGTTGGTTGGAAGTAATCACTTACAAATTCAGACCCATACCAATGGCATCACTCGCAACCAAGAAATCGTAATCATTATCTGGATCGTTGAACAGGTTGGCTTGCTGAGTGCGAATCTCAGCGGGCAGACCACCATACACAATGGCAGCTCGTCGGCCGGTGGTCCTCTCAATAGTTTCTTTCCAGGCGTGGATGCTAACTCGAGAAAAGCTAACTAAACAGTCACCCTTCTCTATCTTGCTAATATCCCCTCCAAAACTCTTATCCATGACTTTCAAGGGGTTCAATCTTGAATAGCGATGGATCTCGAGTTTGTCTCCTGTGAGAGCTGAAATTTCCCGAATCAAAGGCACCGTTCTAACCTCTCCACATAGGTGAAGCTCTGTGGCGCGGGAACCTAGAAGAGCACGAGTCCAAGCCCAACCGCGCCTCGAATCAGCAATCATCTGAATCTCATCGATCACACCAACTTCGTACGATCGCCCTAGGTTGACCATTTCAACTGTATTGCTCACAATTACCGGTTTCTGGCCCTCGGGAGATTTGACGTCGTCACCCGTGACGAGACTACATGGTATCCCTCCTGACTGGAAGCGATGGTAGACTTCCTGGGCGAGAAGTCTCAAGGGTCCAGCATAGAAGCCGCTCTTCGCCTCCCGCAGTCGCTGCAGGGCATGGTATGTCTTTCCAGAATTTGTCGGTCCCACGTGTAAATGTATCGTTCGCTGAGTAGCTCGTGCTTGAGGATACCATTCGGCAGGGTGTCGCAAGTCCGTAATCTTCTCCTGCCGCTCTAGGTTGGGCTCCGAGAATTCGGCATTGACATTATGCGCATACAAGGAAAACTCTAGCTCGCTTTTCAGCCCTCGTAATCCGTTTTTGAGATAGGCTTTCTGTAACGTGGTTTTGATGTGACGTAAATGACTCGGCTTTTTGCTCCCTCCACGGCGGTCCTCCATCTTACAGGCATTTATGACAAAGCGTTCGAATCGTGTCCATTGTTCTAAACCTTCGGGTGATTTCTCCTCGCTCGAGTCTTGTTTTTCTTTGACTTCTTTCAGGGCCGATGTGACGACGACGTGGAAATCGCTGCCGACGACTTTCTCTCTTAGGGTTTTTTGAGCGCTATTAGCATCCTTCTTCTTCTACAGAAAGTGTTAGCAAATCGCACGGAAGGAGAGTAACATATGCATAGAAAGGTCAGATAGAACCTACAACAGCCTCCTTTGTACCCCCTGTTTCCTCTTTCTTGGCTTGTTTCTCTTCCAATGACTTTGTTTTTTTTACTCGACTTCCTCGCTCAAGTGCCGGAGTTGTTGTGAATGGTCGTGCGACGGGGCGCAATGAAGCCTGGAACGCACGGAATAGGCGACGGCTGCCATTGCCGGTCCATGGCTGCATTACTTCTAGATGTTTATCGCCGAAAAGTATTGGTCAAAGTGATCGGAGAAGCGTTCTGTTGGGGCGCAGAGGGCCGGTGGTACTGGAAGTGCTCTATGCATTCGAAGGGGTCGTATACGGCAGAGATCAGAACAAAAAAGACATCAAGCCTCCTCTCGTTCGATCCCGGTAGAAAGAGAGAGGATCAAGAACATTTAAGAATATCAGGTGCGAGTGAATAAACGTCGCAAAGAAATCTGATCAGGAATTCAAAAAATCGCCTCCTCACCGCGTTGGCGATATGGTACGGACCAGTAGATCGGACTTGGGGCCGCCGCCAACCGCTGCAGAGCTGGTGGAGTTCTACTACTCTAGCCGTGACCCTCTTCAACCTGAAGCAACTGATACGTTTCATAAACAGCACCTGCACTCTTCACGGCACCTTTTCAAGTTCACACTTCTCTGTTCTACTTACTGCTTGTCTTCAAACCTCATCCCTGTCGCACACCAAGCTCGCCCTCCCAGTGCAGCCCCAATAGCTTCAACCCTCCTGAGGGCTGCCGGCCAGCCACCATGAGCTCACTACTCAACATCCAGCGGGAAAGTAAGTCGTGTCGCGGACGTTCTACTTGCACGCTTTGGATCTGAGCTAACGTTGCATCGCGTATAGTTATCCTCAATACGATTCGTTCTACAGGAGGTGACGATGTGCGATCCGCAACCCCCGCCTTTCCCCTCCAAAGGTATAACATAACTAATATCGCGATTCTCTAGTGGAAAGTATTGGTGGTGGATGAGGGTAGCCGGAAGCTGATCGATAACATCGTGAAGGAAGATGACATCCTTAACCTCAATGTCAGCAGTGAGTTTGTCCCGGGTCCTATCGAGAGGTCGCATGGCCTGACTTTCTGCCACCAGGCATCGAACAGATCGAACACCGACGGCCGTCCAACCAGTCGATGGATGCCCTCTATATTCTATCCGCGCTTCCGCACATTGTCGATTGCCTTCTAGCCGATTTTGAGAGGAGGAGATACAGAAAATCATATTTGGTCTGGACTTCATGTTGGTCAACCCCTCCCTACCCGTGTCTCGCAAATAGTGTCCTTTCTCACATCACTTGATAGTCCTTGACCCGGCGCTACGTGCTAGGCTTGACCGGTTACAAATGGTACAAGAGCAGGTTGCAGGCTTCCAAACTATCAGCATTGACTATTATCCGAGGGAATCGCGCCTCGTCACATTTCGAGACCCATGGAGTTTCCCAGTTCTGTTCCATCCTGGATGTAATCATTTGATTCGTGAGCACCTGGCGTCACTAGCACACAAGGTAGGACAGCTGTCTACTCTGTCGATCCGCGCGACCATTAACAGATATTGCAGGCTGTGTCTCTTTGCGCGACTTTGGGAGAATACCCCGTGATCAGATACTATCGGCCTCGGACCCCTACCCATGAAGCCAGTGTCCTGTGTTCCCATTTAGCTCGGTTCATCCAGGAAGAACTAGATCAATTCGCGCAGTTCAATCGGAACTTTCCGCCTCCGTCCCCAAGGCCCCGTGGGGTTCTCTTGGTGGTAGACCGTTCCATGGATCTATTCGCGCCATTGATTCACGAATTTACATACCAGACCATGGTCCATGATTTACTTCCAATCAAGGACGGAGACAAAGTTACTTACAAGACCATTGTCAACCGGGGCGCCATGAACGAGGACATTAAGGAATCAGAGCTCAGCGACGAAGATAAAGTCTGGGTGGAATACAAGCATATGCATATGAAGGACGTCCTGGGTAAATTAGGTGAAGATTTTGCGAAATTCCGAGCAGCTAATCCTCAGTTTGCGGATGGGTATGATCTCGCCCCTTTCTTATTCCTCCGCTAATTTAGTACAGCAACGACAAAGCTTCCGTGGGCATGATCAAGGATATGTTGGCCGGTCTTCGAGAGTTCCAAGAAGGCAGAGATGCATATACTCTTCATCTTAATATGGCGGAGGAATGCATGAAGTCTTTCCAGGAAAACAAACTCATTGAAGTTAGCTCCGTTGAGCAGTGTCTCACAACTGGTCTAGACGAGAACTACAAGAAGGCGAAGGGGTTAGGGTCGCAACTTGTACAACTGCTGGACGACGATGCTATTATTCACACTGATAGACTGAGACTCCTACTCCTTTACATCATATACCGCAATGGTTTGCTTTCCGGTGACATCAGAAAACTCATGGCTCATGCGCAACTTCCACCGCAGGACGGAGCAGTTATATCAAATCTCGACCTGCTAGGCGCCAGAGTCGACAAGCCATTGAAGGATGAGAAGCCCCCTGTTCAACCGCTGTTCAACAGAAAACCTCCTCCGCCCAATGAATTCGAAGATGCCGGTCTTTCTCGGTATGATCTCAACGTGAAATTGATGCTAGAGGACCTTGTTCGGGGGACGCTCGACCCTACCGTGTTCCCACCCACTCGTCCCCAGGCCGATGGAGATGGTAGCGCAGCGCAACAAGATGCTTTAGCGCAGGCGTCCCTCCGAAGCGCCAAACCCACCTGGGCACGCACACGCACGACGGGGGAGCAGCCACGACAGCGTATCATTGTCTTCATGGCTGGAGGTGCCACATACGGCGAAGCGCGAGCATGCTACGAGATCTCTGACGCATACAGAAAGGACGTCTTCCTCGCAACCTCCCACATGTTCACACCTGGCCTTTTCCTTAGACAAGTTCGCGATTTAAGCACAGATAAGCGCCGCCTTGACATTCCCGCCGAACGACCAAAACCCACTGCACCGGCACATCTGTTCGAGAGGGACCCCCCGCCTCAACCCGCGCCGCAAAAAGCCCCCGTCCCCGCTCCCGCGCGCTCCCCAGCCCCTCCTACTGCTGCAATGAACAATATGTCTTTGGGATCAAACCCCCAGAAGCCGCCAAGTTCTTCTGGTTCTAAACCACCGAAGGAAAAGAAGAAGCGTCACTTCTTTAGGTAGATTTGCAAGGTTTTGTCGTCTGGTACTACTCTTAATATCTCATTTAGCCGTGCTTCTGTGATACCATATAGGTTTGTTTTAAGCACACGGCGCTGCGGTATTGAATTGATATCTCTTGTTCCTGGGCGTATTTTCGAATGCCATATGGAGCGTACACAAGTGTATATATACCGTCATAAATTCATAGATCATCTCTTCCATATATTTAAAGCCACATAACTGCAAAGGGTATCATGAAAGCTTTCAACCAATTCGCCAACCTAGCCAATACATAAATAACCCCGAGAAAACAACAACCTTGAATCACCCGGCACCAAGATACCTCAACACCTCGTCATCTTGATAGAACATCTCTCGCAATTTATCACCCCTCCTCCGCGCCTCCGCATGCCCTTTCCTCACTTGCTTCGCATTCAATTTCTGCACTTTCTCCGCCTTTCTCTGCTCCGTGGATGTCGCCGGCGAAGGAAGAACAGCACCCAATCCCACTGTATCAGCTTTGGGTTTTCCTTTAATAGGATTTCGGATTCCCTCTCGCCCTGGGGCCCCAAGGCCGAGCCTGCTATCTGGATTCCAGCCGTATGACTCGAGGTAGCGGAGGCCGTGTCTGGTGCGATCGAGATGGGAGGGAGGATTTGAGTGTGCAAGGCAGACTTGGTGCGCGAGTAATGATTCGTGGGGTTTGTGTGAGTTTGTTTCAGGATCTGTTTCAGAGGGTTGAAGAGGGAGGGAGCAGACCTCGCAGGTTGATATTGAGGTTGAGGTTGGATTTGGGGGTGATATAGGCGGAGGAGGGGCGGAGTGGCTGCGGTCCGTTGTGGTTGTGGTGGGATCTGGGGTTGTTGCCGAGGATGATATGGCTGATGCTGTTGTTGAAGCAGATGATGGTTTCTGCATAACAATAGAAAGGTATTTGTTCGCTATATCAGCCCCCGTACCAGACGGGGTACTTGGTGCAGACGAGGTGAGCGTCGACAGCTCATTGTCTGAGGAGCGCACGAAAGGGACGCGTTTCCGAGTGATGCCTGCGCCGAAGACTCGTTGGTCTTCTAAGGGGAGGAAATAGTCCTCCTCTTCATAGGGATTCGACATGGCCGGCATGTGCTTTGTACAAAGAAGGTGTAGAAGTTAGAGTTGAAGTCCATCGGTCAGTCTATTTCAGGAGTGGCGGGAGATCGGCCGCCATCTGATCTCCGATTCCGTTTATTTTTCCAGAGCTGCACTCTTACTTTCTCATCTACCTCCACGTACACCAGTCCTCCAGAGTCGATATGCCCATCCCTTTAATTACCCAGGGAATAGTGGAGGGCTTATCGTCCATTCCTCATATCTATACGGTCTTCAAGGTCGCACCATGGGTGCTCCTCATCGTGGCCCTGAAGTATTACTTCGGGGGTGCCCGCAATGGCTCTGAGCGAATGATGCACTCGAAAGTCGTGATGGTGACTGTATGTTATACCTTATATGTATATTTCTTTCTGGAACTATAACTAAGACTCCTGTTTCCAGGGAGGCACCTCCGGGATAGGAGCCAGCGTCGTCCAAGAGCTCGCAACGCGTGGCGCCCAAATCATCCTTCTAACCCAGCACGCCCAATCAGATATCTTCCTCATCGAGTATATCGAAGACCTTCGAAAGTCAACAAGAAACCAGCTCATCTTCGCAGAGCAAGTTGACCTCTCCTCACTACATTCCATCCGAACCTTTGCGACGAAATGGATCGATAACGTCCCGGCCCGCCGACTAGACATGATCATCCTTTGCGCCAACACGGCAGCCCCTTCGCCATCCCAAAGAAAGGTCACGGCAGATGGAATCGACGAAGAATGGCAAATCAATTACCTCGCCAACTTCCACCTCCTCAGCATCCTGAGTCCCGCAATAAGGGTCCAGCCTCCCCACCGCGATGTCCGCATAATAATAACAACATGTGCGAGCTACATCGGGGCTCCGAAACTTGACTTTGCCCAATTGGACGCTCAAACGATTATTCTTCCTCCTACCCAGGAGGGAAGCACTTCTCGGACCGCCAAATTGTCGAAGAAATCAGCATTCAAAACTCCCAAATCACACCTCCCACAACCGAAGACCCTCTTTGCGCTTAGCAAACTCTCTCTCATGATCTTCGCAAACTCCTTCCAGAAGCATCTCAATGCTTTCAAGCGTCCTGACGGTCAACCTCCCTCCACCCGCGTAGTCATCGTCGACCCGGGCTTCAGCCGGACCCCCGGAACCCGCCGTTGGCTAACCGGCGGGTCCCTCTGGGGCCTCCTAGTCTACCTCTTTACCTGGCCATTCTGGTGGCTTATCCTCAAATCCCCGCAGCAAGGTGCACAAACTGTTCTATTCGCTGCGATGGAGGCACGCTTTGGCCGTGGAGAGGGCGGGTGGCTGCTCAAAGAGTGCAGTGAGGTAGATTTCGCAAGGAAAGAGGTCGCTGATGAGGCAGTTGGGAAGCAGTTGTGGGAGCTAAGTGAGAAGCAGATTGAGGAGAGGGAGCGGGAGGGTGCTGTAGTTAGGGCTTTGATGAAGGAGGGGGAGCTGAAGGAGACTGCCCATGCCCAGGCTCAGGCTCAGGCTCAGAGTACAAAGCCTACGTCGGGGAGTGCTAAAACGCAGTCGACGGGGTCTAGGAGGAGCCGGAAGGGAAACAGCAATAAATAAATACAACTTTACTGTAGATATATAC
The DNA here is from genome assembly GCA_027569205.1 of Aspergillus kassunensis. Lineage (NCBI taxonomy): Eukaryota > Fungi > Ascomycota > Eurotiomycetes > Eurotiales > Aspergillaceae > Aspergillus > Aspergillus kassunensis. The sequence continues at coordinate 51,545 of JAPDEQ010000049.1, forward strand.
AACCGGGAAATTGAGCAGTTTCATGATGGTCGCTGTATGCTCCGTGACTACTCCATATTGTAGGGAATCAGCGAGAAAATAAGGATACCCGTCTCATGCCTCTGAGAGGATTATGAGGCTATCCACGCGGTATCTATCTCTTATGTAAGATGGTGATGCCATCCACATTTTTGACTTTGATGCAATAGACCTTATCCAATGTGATAGATCATAGTATTAAATTACCGTCTAGTTTAGATAAATTATTTCTTCAGCTGATCCAGCAGCGCGGCGGGAGGCTGTTGCCTGTATCCTTGGGGGTTGTTCTCAGTCCAGAGCCAGAGGTCCTCGCAGGCCTGCTCGAGGGTCCGCTGCGCCTTCCAGCCAAGATCAGTGTTTGCGCGTGTTGGGTTAGCGGTGAGGTTGAGGACGTCACCAGCACGGCGGGGGGCGACTTCGTAGGCGAGGTCGCGGCCGACGGCCTTGGAGAAGGCTCCGATCATTTCGTAGACGGTGCTGCCGCGGCCGGTACCGAGGTTCCAGGCGCGCACACCAGGGTTGTTGGAGCGGAGGAAGTTGAGGGCTTTTAGGTGACCATCTGCAAGGTCGAGGATGTGGATGTAGTCACGGATCGCGGTTCCGTCGTGAGAGGCGTAGTCTACATAATGATGTTAGTTGGCCGATTTCTTATCTAAGCTTAAAGAGATAACCTTACCATCTCCGAATACGAGGAGCTTCTCGCGCTTGCCGGTAGCGACCTGAGCAAGGAGTGGCAAAAGGTTGTATGGGACGCCCTGGGGGTCCTCGCCCATGATACCGCTGGGGTGGGCACCGGCGGGGTTGAAGTAGCGCAGCAAAGCGCCGTTCCACTTGTTGGCTTCGGCCTCATTTCCAGCCTTTATAGCGTTGTTGCGCTGGGCGTTGATGAGGTCGGTGATGGCGGTCTCGACGGCAAACTTGGTGTTACCGTAGGGGTTTGTAGGGCCGAGAGGGCAATCCTCGGGGATGGGGATCATGTTGGGGAAACGGGTGGCATCTCCGTAGACAGTAGCGGAGCTGGAGAAGACAATGTTGGTAACGTTGTGTCGGACCATGGATCGGAGAAGGCAGATGGTGCCGTAGACGTTGATGTGATAGTAGTCTAGAGGGCGTTCACCGGACTCGCCGACGGCCTATGACGAAGCCCATCATATGAGCGATTGCGGAGGTAGGAGATCGGGGCAAGAGTTACCTTCAGGGCGGCAAAGTGGATGACACTGTCAATGTCAGGGTGAGCCTGGAAAACCTTGTCGAAGCCAGCTTCGTCGGTAACATCGATCTGCGCAAACTCGGCCTTCTTGCCACAGATCAACTCAATGCGCTCTAGGGCCTCTACGGAGGAGTTGTAGAGGTTATCGGCAACGACGACCTTGTAACCAGCCTCGAGCAGGGCGAGAGTGGTGAAGGAGCCAATGTAGCCGGTTCCACTAGTAACAATATCAAGTCAGTAAATTTGCTATGTACAGCTTCGGATAATTGTGTACGTACCCGGTAACGAGGACGGATCCAGAAGGCATGTTGACGGTGTGGTTGCAAGAGTCCGGGGAAGGGAATTAAACAGGAAACTTGAGAAGAGGAGGTATAAAGAAGGGAGAGCGTCAAATACAAGAAGAAAGACGGTGAGAAGACGGCGGGGATGACGGGATATTTAAGGGGAAGAGAGCAATTGATAATAATTGGGATGGTCGATGGTCTCGATGGTGGGGGAAGTCATGGAGGGGCAACTTTACAACTCAACGACACTTCCTTCGACCTCCCACACAACCAATTGGCCATTTTACTGCACATTAATGCATTAGACTCAAGTACAATTCAGGTCCCATGTCTGTTCTAAACTCCGACTGCCAGCCTTTTGTCAGTATACTCAGTGCCACCATGTCCTCCCACGAAAAAGATGCCTGTTGATCGGCATCTCAAACATCGGCAGCATACGTACGCCTCTGCAACGCATGACGATCAACGCCAGATTGATTAATTCCCTATACGAACCTCATTCCCTTGGAAGGAGGAAATGAAAGGACCGGAGATGCTTGCGCGGAAGCTCAGCTCATCGCCTCACTGTCCAATTTGGCCGGACAAACCATCTCGGTCAATCGGGCCAGATGCACGGCCAAATGAATGGGAACAGTATCCTGACTTCTGTCTCTTCCAATCACAGGCAGGTCTGGCCCTTCCGGACTCAAAGCTCTTGGGCCTTGGGCGGGTCAAGTTCCACATAGTAGGTGGGCCTGTTTCTCCCAAAGGGTACATTCGAGGGTCTAAATCCTTCGGAAACCAGTCATGGATGAAGAGACAATGTGATAATGCACGTTGTCAGTGTCAGACTGTCAGTCCTTGGAACCTTGGGGTTATTGTCGGCTGTTATTGCGGGTTATTATCGCGCGAATCCACTCTCGGGCTGGAACATGCGCTGCTGCTATAATTATCCGACATGCAGTAGGGCAGAACAGCCGGTTGGCTGGTATTCTGGTGCCATTCTTTGGGAGGTGGAAGTACTAATAATTTGCTTTGGGAAAGTTGAATAGAAATGTTGTTCATAAAAACTAGATAATAATGCTAGTTACGGTTGTGCTTTCAGATCCCATCCCAAGGGACCTTGGTCCCATGTTGAAGCACATTTCAAAAGGTTGTCCGTATGATTGCCAATCCGCTTGTTGATACATATTGCGGTCCACCAAAATATAAGATGACCTTTCCGTTGATATCGTTCCCTCTGAGTCCCGCATCGACCGGTCAAATGAAAGATTCTAGGACTTAATATCCCGTTGCGCACATCTGTATAAAAGAACAGCAGATCCTGACTCATCAGCTGAGATCGTGTTCAAAAGCATATCACGCCGGATAAGCCTCAAGCTATAAGCTGCATGGCGCTATGTATGCCATGGCATCAGCTGTGCTCTATGTATAGTGGAGAACGGGCCCTTAGATGATTTTTCTTCACCTTCCTTTATCCACGTTAACCGAGAAGTTCAACGTCTAGACCGATGGCACGCATGAAGAGGTTGACGTTTCCAAGTCGCTGGCTAGCCATATCAGCAGGAAGTGTCTTGCTATGGGCTACCGTCTCCATCACACGATCCCTGTAGTGACGGTCAGTAAGCAAGCCTTACTCATATAAGGAAATAAGAGAGGGAACACTTACTTGACAGCAATAACTAAGCGTTGCTGCTGTTCAGGACTTGCCCCGATTCCGGTGGCTGCCAGGAATTGCCAGACATACATATCATCACCTGAATTGATGGAGCCAGGAAAGATGTCACCAAATGTGGGCTCGAGCGTATCAAATAGAATATTGAACTTTTCGACCCATTGTTGCCAGTCCCGCTCGCTTGCTTGCCCAGCTTCCTTAACAATCTCTGCGCGGCTTAGAAGCATGGTCAAAATTCCTAGACCAATTCGAGTCCTAGCAACAAATTGTACATGCGTCTGGGCGATGACTAGCCCGAGGAGTCCGATTATGATATTGAACGGGGCTTCACTAACGTAACCTAGAAGGCTTGGCATTACTGCCTGGGAGAAGAGTTCGATGGCCTCCCTAACGGCAAGGGACGGCTGGGTCTCACCCGGGACAGGTTGCGCTCGGCGAACAACGTCCAAGGTGTCTAAGTGAACGACAATCATGGTGAGAATAGTCACCCGCTGTTCCTGGTCGATGTGGCGGAAGATGCGTGGAATGGCTTTCTTGCCCTTGGGGTAAGAGAGGAAGGCGATAAATGGATGAGGAGTGGTGGAGTTAGGAACAATCGGCTCCATGACTTTTAATGTCTGCCACAGCCGCTGATTGAGCGAGCGAACTTTCTGACGCCACTCCATATGGCCCTGGATCGCCTCGGGGTCGTTCTCATCGGGAGGAGGAGGCATCGTGCGCTCCATATCTTCAAGCTCCATCAGGGTGCTGTAGACACCTTCAAGGTTCGTCAAGATAGATTTCCGGTCGCTCAGGCTTAGATCCGTCTGTGGTTTCTTGGTCGCCTTGCCAGCTTCTGAGCTCTCGGGACGTTTGATGTTGAGCGAAGGCTTAGGTGCCTTAGCATTTCCGAAGGAGATCTTTCCTAAACTACCCTCGATGATAAGCTGCTTATTTTTTGGCTTAGCTTTAGCAGCTTCTACCGCTCGCTGGACCTGTTGCTGCATCCTTTGCATGTGATTGTCCGCGCTTTGGGCATTCTTCCGCGCGCCATGGCCGCCAATGCGGTTGCCGGTTTGGAGCAGATAGGTTTGTGCAAAGTGACCAAGGGGCTGGTGAGGATGCTGCCGTGGGGCGCCACGAATCTGGCTATACACCTGATAGTAAAAGTCCTCTGCCAGAACAGTTTCGGAATCGTTATCTGCAACATTTCCAGCTGCCGCCACCAGTTGCTGTAACTGGATACGTGTGATAAAGTTCTTGTCTTGGGGAGTCATCAATCCATTACCCCTGGATAGAAGGAAGATCTTGTGATTCCGTTTGGCACGCTTGGCATCTTCCATCAAGTACGCTACACGCTGCTCCTCTGTAAGATTCATCAACTGCTGCGGGTTGGTGATCAACGGCAGCTGCGTGCTCGCCCCCCGGTTGTGCTGCGCGGGCTGTTGCGGTGGCTGTTGCTGCGGCAGCTGCTGCGGCTGTTGTTGGGGGGGCTGGCCACGTTGGGGGACTGGTTGATGTTGAAGGGGGCCCATGTGCGGATGCGGAGGTGGAGGCGGAGCATTAGGGTTCTGAAGAAGATGCAGTGGGAGGTTAGAGGCGTGAGCCGGAGGCAGAAACGGCTCTGGAGCCATTGACTGGGGATGCAACATCTGTGGTGGAATGCCCCTCGCGAACTGTGCGTGCAAATATTCAGGTGGCAGTTGTGCAAAGCCATCTGGGGGGACATGGAGCTGCTGGGGCCTCTGGAGAGGATGAGATGGTTCAGGAACTTGCTGCGGTAAAGACATGGGAGGTCCAGGCATAAGATCCTGGCCGCGGAGCTGCGCTTCTACCTCCTCGAGGCTCATCATCTTCCTTGTCTGTGACAAAGCTTGAATGGCGGGATCCGCCTTATTCGGCATATGAGGCACATGGGCCATGTTACCCATATTCGGCATGTTCCAGACGCTGGATTTGGCTTGAAGATCTGGGATGTAACCAGGGTCGTCATACTTTTCATACCCCGTTCGTCTTGGCTGTTCTAGCACGGTGGTACTGGTCGTCGCCTTGGGCTCGGTGGCAGCAGGAGCAACAGGCGCCGGAGGATTCTGGAGACTGAAACGAACTTGTTCCTCTCCAATAGCATCTGAGACTTGCGCGGTTCTGCCGAAAAAGTCAAAGTCCTTGCCCACAGCGCCGCTTTCGTCGCCTCCAAAGGTATCTTGGTTAAAAGTGTCCTGATCGTCGTCAAGTTGGTCGCCCAGTCCATCGTAGGTATCTTCGAAATCGAGGCTGTGAAGTTTCAAAAAAGGATAAGACATCAGCATATAATAAACTGAACTGCTCAATGGCGACGTGAAACCGGCCATTAGGTGGGGAATGCTTACACGTCGTCTTCATGATGTGCCTCTGCTTTGGCGCGAGCAATCTCAGCGAACGGATCGGGAGTGTCGAAAAACCCTCTCTGTCGGCCCTGGGACGATCGGTCCCGAGGCAGGGTTGTGTCGAAGCCGAAGAACGACATCTTCGACGCGGGTGTGGATGGGAGGGGGAGATGTGGTGGGAGGAATTTACCAATTGTGGTGCGGGATGAAGTTAGGTCACGATGGGCTAAGGGTCAGTGCCTGAGGCAGAAACTCCGCAGTCAATCAGTGGCATTCAGCCATTCACCCACTTTAGTATGGCCCTTGAAATGTAGCTCGGCAACCTAGTTGTACATAAAGACTTCGAAGTTGGGTCAAGCGACATGAGTTGGTTGGCATGACTAGAAGTGTATTGAGGTAAATTGGTGTACTGCGACAAAAAATTATTACGGACATTCGAAGCACTGACAGCCCAATCATTCAGCATAGGACCTTGAGTAACCATACATACATATATATAAGATCATTACGCTGCCTCAGTTAGTCTTTAATTACTTGGGTGATGTGCGCGACACTACTTGAAGTATGGCACGTCTATGTATACTGTGCGCAGGAATCCCCACCAATGGAACACCATAACAGAATCAATTCGTGTAAGCTAATTTGTTTCTATATGCTCCGGAATCGCTCGGGGTCTCTTCTTTGTTTGTGAAAAGTAAGCATATCTCAATCGTTTCTCGAAACCTACAACGGTCTCTTAACGGAGAAGACATCGGGTTGCGGTTTTGTCGAGCAAGCAGACGCTGCAAAACATATCGAATTCCGCATACGCTTACTACTATATCCTTGCGCTCGATCGCCCGGTATAGATCGCACTAGTCTGCAGCTCGACCTCTGGTTGGGAAAAAGCATTGGAGTCAAGATCTTTTCTCGGTCCTCTTACACCCTCGAGCTTAGTAGTGGAGGCTCGGAGCTTTGGGGAGCCCGCATTGCTTCCATTCGAAGCCGACCCCGTATTTTGATAGCGCGTCGTTGATGATGCCGCCTCCACAAGGGAAATATGTTCGGTATCTGATATATGCTGCTGTGGTTGGTTTATTTCCGCTCCTTTGAATAAGCACATCGCTGACCGATTTGCTCGTCGTAGGGATTGGCCCTCTTCTTCCTCTCCAGACGCTCGCTCCCTCTCCCGCAACCCAATTCCAAACATCCTTCACGCCCTTCCTCGCTATCTGCCAACCCTGAATCGCCAGGAGACTTGTCACAACCTTCTTTGAATGAGCAGTCAAGTAGTGAAGTCCTCAGATTTGCTGCTACTCACCAGAGCGGTCGTGCGAATGCGACGTTTGTGACATTGGCCCGCAACACTGATGTATGGGAGATAGCCCAAGCTATTCGCCAGGTGGAGGACCGCTTTAATCGTAACTTCCACTATGACTGGGTATTCCTGAATGACGAGCCATTTGATGACAATTTCAAGCGCATCACGACCACGCTTGTGTCCGGAACTACGCAATATGGCCAGATACCCCCCGAACATTGGTCGTATCCGGATTGGATTGACCAGGATAGGGCAAGAGAGGTGCGCGAAGAGATGCGGGAGAAGAAGATCATTTATGGGCACTCAGAGAGTTACCGACACATGTGTCGCTATGAGTCTGGGTTCTTCTTCCGCCATCCTCTGCTGCAGAACTACGAGTACTACTGGCGGGTGGAGCCTGGCGTTGAACTCTTCTGCGACATCCCTTATGACCCCTTCTTGTTCATGAAAGAAAACGACAAGAAGTATAGCTTCGTGATCAGTCTGTACGAATATGAGGGCACTATCCCTACATTGTGGGATGGCGTGAAGCAGTTTATGAATGACCACCCCGAGCACATTGCGGAAGGAAACTCGATGAGCTTCTTGAGTGACGATAAAGGGAAAACGTACAACAATTGCCATTTTGTAAGTGCACTACTCAATGATCATAGGTTGCTCGCTAACACCGTTGGGTAGTGGTCGAATTTCGAAATTGGAAGTTTGGATTGGCTAAGATCGAAGGAGTATGTTGCCTACTTTGAGGCCTTGGACCGGCAAGGTGGTTTCTACTATGAGCGATGGGGCGATGCTCCCATCCATTCCATCGCTGCTGGTCTGCTCCTCAAAAAAGAACAGCTTCAATTCTGGGACGAGATTGCCTACTACCATATCCCATTTAGTCATTGTCCCCGTGACGAGCAATTGAGGATGGACCTTCATTGTAGCTGCGATCCCTCCGGGAACTTTGACTGGAAGGGATTCTCATGTAAGCCAACTTCTCCGCACACTTGGTAAGCTCCCTGCTAACCACCCAACGTCCCAGGCCTCTCCAAGTACTACAAGACCAACAACATCCCCTTACCTCCGGGGGTAGACAAGTACAGTTGACTAGCGGTGCTGGGAGGGATCGCTCTCCTGGCAACCCTTGTTGGGATTTGTGTCATTGCTGTCAATCCTCGGGCCCGCAACAGTGCACTTCTAAAAGGACAATATCTATACGAGGAAAGTCTCACTCTTTGGGATCGATACCAGAGAGAGAGACTTGAATGGCAAAGAGAAAGGTTACAGAGGTTATGATCACACTTACCTCAACTCACTAGCAGGCGAGACTTCAAATGTTGCTCCGCAACTTGCCATTTGGTCTTGATATCTTCAAGCATCAAGTCCAGCCTTATTGTTACCACCATTTTGTTTCATTGGGATTGGTGTTACAGGCTGGCTTTGCACCCATCGTGCACATATCTAGCGGCGTATGCGGAATTCTTGGTGTTTACGGGCGTGATCTTGAACAGGAGTTTTCCTCTCTTGGTCACAGAGGGAAGTTTTGGTCATTTGTTTTTACCTAGATGTACATTTATATATTTTGTAGAATATACTGTATGAGCCCAACTTGAGCTTTATCGGAAGATAATCTAGTAGTCTTGGTGATAGTGAGAAAGTGTAATATTGATACAAAAGCACAAATCAAGATCAAGATCCCAGGGATAATACAATGGCGCCAATAATATCACGTCAAAATCAGACACAAACACGCATTAGCTGAATGTCTACTCCTTCGGCTTCTTAGTACCGTACTTCGATCTGCTATTTAACCGAGCGGAAACACCACCCTATCAAATATTGTCAGCGACAACTCAAACAAAAGTCAGAAAGAGAGAATGGGGGGACTTACCAGGTCCATAGCTCCTCTCACCAAACGATACTTCACACCAGGGCAATCCGGAGCTCTGCCTCCGCGCACAAGAACAACACTGTGCTGTTGAACATTGTGTCCTGTATAAAAAATATGCATCAGTACACCAATTCATACATTGCATCTATCCGTGCTACTATGCCAAACCGAACCCCAGCTCCAAGAAACGGGAAGATGACATACCTTCTCCAGGAATATAACAAGTGACAACCTTTCCGCTGCTTAACCTGATCCTCGCTGTCTTTCTCTCTCCCGAGTTCGGCTTCTTCGGCTTCGTGATACCAGTCTTCAAGCAGACACCCTTCATGTGTGCTCGTCCGACAAGCGCGGGGGATCGCGAGCGACGAGCTTGCTGCGAGGTTCGGCAGCCACGGCGAACCTGGTTGTATGTCGTCTGGCGGAAGGGAGATGTTGAGAACTGGCGGATTAGAGAGGGTTTCGGTGGTACGGCGAAGGCTTGAGCGGCGGTGCGTGTGCGGAAGATGGGTTGGAATTGAGATCGGGGGAGGGTTGGTTTGACAGCGGAGAGTAGGGATGGCCGTTGGATGAGCGTCCGGAGGCTGCGGAACGCCAGGGGAGAGAATAGGGATGGCATTGCGATACCAATGTTGTTTTGCGGGGAATATAATACCGTCGGAGGAGTGAGGTTGTCGGCTTGGCCTGGAGATAATTTCTCGCGATGATAAAGGTCATGTGATCTGGCTTGCGGAGTTGGTCTGTGTGGACTCCCCAAGGAGCTCGTGGCCGCGCCATGAGAAGCTGCCTTGTCTTTGACCTCCGAGCTGGACTACGACCTCCACTTCGGCTTCACACACTCTCCCTCATACATCATCCCTTTAATCTCAAAAATCCCGCACTATCAGCACCTTGATCTCGAATCTCTCGATAAACGTTTCTAGTCGAATACCCTGTAATCTGTTCACAATGGTTCGTTTACCCAGCCCATTACTGATCTCAACCTCAATCCAACCACACCTTACACATCAACCCATCATATTAAAGAAACTAACACCATGAAATAGTCCCTCCGCATAGTCCCCTCTGCTACAAACCCCAGCCAAACAAGCAATACTTCAACCCGCCAACTCCCAAACAACGCTTCAAAGGGTGCCCCCTCGGCCCCCGGTCTCCCCGACACCCTCCGCGATAACATAGCCCTGCAAGCCCCCCGCGGTGAACCCTCAATCCAAACCGGTCCTGCAACCTCCACACACCCCCTCGAAGCTCGCCTTCTCGCGTGGCGCCAAACCCAAGATGCAATGAAGATGGAGACGCTGAGACGCACATACGGAATCGCCGAGCCTATTCGCCGCGGCATGGAGCTAAAGATTGTCCGTGATGGGACATTCCGGCCAGCCGTGCTTGGTGGAAATAGCGGAGGCAATGTGCATGAGGATATCTTGGTTCTTGGCGGGAGGGATGCGGAGGTTGGCTGGGAGGATGTTTTCCATGGTTTGTTTTCCCACTGTTCTGCTACTTCTTTCCTTGTCGGTTATTGGTCATCTTTTGCTAATGTGTTTGTGTTTTTGCAGGAGACGATTTCAGGGAGCCGCCTGCTTTCCACGACGAGATGGAGAAGCGGTTGCGGATGGACTAGATTGGACTCGGTGGAGTTGCCTGGACCGGGGGTCTCTTTTAATGGATTTGTTTGTTCCGCTACGTAAACTGTCCATGCGAGTCGGTCAATATGATACCTATTAAAAGATCGTCTTTTGCCGAGTTGGTTAGATACATGGTTACACAGGGCCCAAAACACTAGAGTCAACATTCGATATGACGAAATGATCATTTGGAATAGGCCATGGATTACTGGCGGTCTTTTCTATCTACCATGTAAGCGTTTATCTGCCTCGGACGAGCTGTCCAGGTGTCTGAATTTGTGCATCTCGAGCACTACGGATCTCTTCCCGCCCTGATACAGTAAACAAACATCTGGACCTCTTGAAGTGCTGCAAGAGACCTGGAAGGCTGCTTCTGAACCAAGCTGAACCTTGCCTCCCCAAAAAGAAGCAATCACTGGCCGAATGGACCAAGGGAAGAAACAGATGCATATCACAGGAAAAAGGAAAAAGGAGATGTAATGGAACAAAACGAGCTGGCAATAAAAGAGAAATAGAAAGCTGAAAAAAGCCCCAAGACAAAGAGAACATGCTTAATATTGCCTGTAAAGGAAAAAACCGCAGAATATGACTTAAATCCAAGAAATCCTCGAGAAACAGAAACCGGACGATGGTCATAGATCAGGAGCAGGAAGACGCGGGAAAGAGGGGTATATAACCGTGAAGGTGAAGGGATGGTAGAAATTCAGTCGAACCAGCCGAACCAGCCACAGGACTATGCGGAGAAATGTAAACTCTTCGACCAGACCAGTTCAAGCGACACGGTGAGCGCTGGGAAAGGAAGATCAAACATCAAGAACGCCATCCCAAGAGAATTGCAGTGAAGAAGTGACTAATGAAGTATGACACCCTCGCGAAGCATCATGGCAAAGACAGGGGATCGGCACGGATAAATAAGGAGAAGGTCCCAGAATCAGACATCGAGAATGAGGATGATCAACAGAATGCGGGATAAGAGACCGCAGGTGGGTTGGGACAATTGATACCGCTGCATTGTGGCTGGAGGTGATTATGTCCTGAGCCGAGTATATGGAAAGCGAAACCATAACCCCTTTCATTGAATAATGCAATGGCATCTAGGGCTTCGTTCACTAGCTTCTCGATCTCGAGAATACTGAGTTTTGGCGCCCTTCGCGTCCTCTTCGTCAACAATCTCCTGGGGTTTGACAGTCATGTGCACTACGTTGGGAGCGTCACTGCTGAACTTGGAGTCTAGGTCGCATAGTCAGCATCACATTCAGTGAAACCGGGATGAAGCAAATCATCACATACCTGAGAGCGGAGATTTATCGTCAAGTAGTTTGCCGAACGAGATTAAACGGATGGAGCTGGGAGACGACGGCCGGGGTTCCCAATCTACATTGTATCAGTCATTGGCCACCTTATTAATCCCATCAGAATTATATCATACCTTCCTGCCACGACCTCCAGATCGACTCCTTCAAGCTATACACGCTCATGGCAAAAGGATCATCATTATCCACACTGATGCCTCGTTTTTGCAGGTAAGTCCCATCGATCTTGAAGGGGTATCGTGTGCCTGTGATCAACAGCAGGACAATTGTCAAGGATGGGCCGGGGTCTTCCGGTTCTGTGGGTGCTGGGTCGGACGACAATTCTGGAGCTGATGTTGCTACCTTCTGTTCGTCTGTTTCTGGCAAAACGGTTGTTGAAGGGTTGGCTTCCGTAATACTCGGCTGTGAAGACGAAGGCGCAGCATCATCAGAATTGCCTGCGGCACTCGGATTTGGCTCCTGCGGGGCGTTTGCGGCCGAAGATACGTTGATCGCGCTGTCGCTTCCTTCTAGAGTAGAGCTGGAGATGGCTTGTGAGGAGGTGGGAGCAGCGGATAACGGGGCACTGGTGCTTGTAACAGGGCCGAGTCCACCCGATTGCGTATCTTCTTTTGAAGCCATGCTGCAGTCGTTCCTCGAGCGGGGAATTCACGGTTGCGATCGGGACGCCGACAAACTCGGATGCAATAGATAGATAGTTGTGAACTAGGCTTCTTTCCCGCTGCGATTTCGGTACAGGAGTGTGGCTGAAGCTGGCGGGGCAAGATGAGGACGGATGAAACAGCGACCTGAACCGGAGGCAGTGACAGGACTCAGGACACCGACCGAACTTGGAATGGGGGCGGGATGACCGAAGCGGACTGCTAACACTGTTCGAAGAAAAGCAACGGGGTGCGGTGCATGGGATCGGAAATCACAAGCGAAAAAATGACTCACAGGAGAACCGAATGGAGGGGAGGAAAGGACAAAGCAGAAATAGAAGTCCTGTACCTAGATAAACGGGGATGAGGTGTTGTCTGAGACAATGAGCTGGAGAGCGAGAGCCAAAAGGGAGGAGAAGGTCGGGGGGAGTCGAAGTGGAGCTGGGAGCCGTTTGGTTGGTTGAAGTGGGCGGTCGACTCAATTTCAGTCTGTCTGGGCCTTCAGCTTGGTTTCATTGAGTTCATCACTTTAGTCTCTTGCTCTTGTGTCAATGACCGCATTGTTTTCAACTAAATCGAGTTTTCTTTTGTCTTGTATTTCTCAAGGATGACACTTCTGCAACCATTGAATGAATCCTTCCCAACCTTGAAGATTGGCTGCACCCCCGCATGCAGATGGCAGCCCTCTATTTGCTGCAGCCCTTGCTCATACGCGGAGGCTCTGAGCCTCCGACAGTTGAACAAAATCAAAGCCCTGGAGAAGGTCCCTGGTCAATCGGTATCTTGGAGATAAATAGTGCATCAATATGTCATTTACTATGCATCGGTATCTGTAGTACTCCCCGTGGCTTTGTGGTCTGAGACATGAACCATCCAAAATGATAAGCAAGTCAGCCCCTAGACCTGGGATCAAATGATTTATAATTGAAGTGTGAAGTACCAATTCCGGACCTCAGGTTGTCCTAGTTGTGCCGAACACCTAAGATATACTAGGGAGCATGACTACATCTAGTTAAGCCGTTGATCAATTATCTAGAGAATACAAAGGGAAACCCGGTTTGACCCCGAGTTTTAACTTGGTAACGAGCATCGCTTGACTCCTCCCTGGATATACGAGAGAGAATTATCGGGCGTTGATTGATTGCTGCAAGAATTTCAGCGCCATGCCATGTGCATGCTTGCAAACCTTCATACCTTCTCACCGACAGTCTTATCCAGCCAATGCGACAACCTAGATCTTTTTAGAACTGTTAGAGCCATCTCATTTGGCAGGAAATCGGGGGCTCGCTGTGTGCTCAACAAACGGGCATGTTAGCCACAAGCTTTGGGAAGCATCGGAAACCCTACTCCGAGTAGGAGACAGAATAAGCAAGTACAACAAGTCCACGTGGGGCTCGAGGACTCCGATACTACTTGCGGACACTGGACAACTTACTCCGTACGGCTTCCGAGAATCCCTGGCTGTTATTTCCTCATTGCGAGTCGCGCTGTGGGAGATGCATTTTGTACTGCCGCCGAGTGAGGTCAGCCCTAAGAGATGAACCCCACCACAAGTACAGTAGATGATGCATCAGAAGAAATGTACAGCTGGTAACGAGTCACAAAGCCGGCTTGACGACTTACTCCATTTATAGGCAGGCCCTGGGTCTCAATTCGTAGATACTCACGCGCACATGCCAAGGCGGACATGCATGATATGCATGTGTAGTGTGTCTGAGCACCGTCGACTTTGTAACAGCCAATAAATAGTTACCTTACATATCCGTTAATAACAAAACCAAGCACAGCTGAACCGTTGGGTAGATAGGTAGTTGCTTGCCTGGCAAAGGCGTAGCAATGCGGAGTAATGTATGACTCTACTTTGACAGGCAAGATACATGTGGGATTATCATTATTTGCTGATCGTATTCAGAATCCCCGATAATTCTGCACGCCATGTTTAATATATACTGCAAGGTATTCTGTTAATACTGACGTCAACATCACGAAGCCTGAGGCCATCATGACATGACCGCATGGAGCTAAATGTGGAGCAGATTTCTTTCAAAAATCCCGAATTTCTCCCTTAGGCGAATTTCACCGATGTGCGCCAATCAACCATGCGAACAATCAGAGCAGCGGCGTTCAGCACGTGCTCGAGGTGGCCTATCAAGAGTAGAGTCACAGCATGCCTGAGAAGCGTAAAAATCTTATTGGTGAAATCGGGAGGGCCCCTAGGCCACCGACAGGGCGGCTGATCCATGACGGAAAAGCTAAACAACTCATGAAACCACCAAATCGCCCTATCGGCAGGATCCTCCCGTATGAAGTAGGTATTCGATCTGACTTCCAACTGGGTGGTTTTTCAGTTTCACCGTTCAAAAGTTTCTCTAACCTCTCAGGGATAGATTGCTGATGCTAGTCGCACTGGCGCATGTCTTGTTTTGGCGAATTGAGGTACTCATGCAGCTGCAGACACCGGCTAATGATATGTCGAGATAGCGCTAAATCGAAAGCCAATTTTCCATTCAACCACGCCCACCGCATTTATCTTTTTCTTGCCCACGCGACCATTGTTGGTCTAGGTCGGCAGGTCGAAGACCGATCGGTTTAAAATCCACCGGGCTTCCCTAGTTCGTTGCTTCGAAACTATCATGCTCAATCACGGTCCCTCGTCCGCAGGATGAAATTCGCCAAGTCAGTGATCCCCTGTTGTCTTGCTCCCTGCATAGACGCACAGTTGCTGATCTCTCGGCGATTAATAGAGAATTGGAACATGAGCTGGTTCCAGAGTGGCGGGCCAAGTATTTGGACTATAAGGTAAAGTGCACACCACGGACTTGATTTTTATTTATCCATTTTTCTCGCGGTGCGTCCAATGCTAAATCATGCTTCCCGTCTCAGCTTGGGAAAAAGAAAATCAAGGCAATAGCGCGCGCCATCCAGAAAGCCAATCGAACACCAAACCATCCTTCTCTCCGGCGTTCCCAACCTGCACAAGGTGACGCTGGTTCTTACCGCTCCTCAACATTCCGTCGAGCTGAAAAACGAGTTGAGGTGACAGATACAGAGCACAATCTTGGTCTAGTGACAAGTCCCAGTCTTACCTCGCGGTCAACTCCCGGTCACCGGCATGAGCGCCAGCCCCTACGAGTGCCCGGATCTCGGTTTTCCGCCGTGGCTGGGAGCTATGGAAGCATCGTCGCATCACCTCCGCAGCAAATCGCATCGTCAGACGTCGCGTCTCTAGAATTACCTGATCCCGCATTAGATTATGAAGAGGATGCCCGTTGGGCAGAGCGGCATATCGATCGTCCAAATGACCTCAAGACCCCCTCACCTGCCATGTCCCGACAGGGTAGTAATAGAACCGCTCCTCGAGATACGACGCATCGCAGTCCCTTGACGAAACAGACCAGTACAGGCGGAGATCTCAAGAAGAATGGGGTCTCCGGATCTTTAGGCCGGAGGAATACGCGTCTTCTCAAGCGTGTTCTGTCTTCCGGCGAGGCACCGGAGAAGCTTGCAGAGACCGAGCAACGTTCTGAATTTGAACGCAAGCAGGATGAATTTGTTGATTTTCTGGACAGCGAATTATTGAAGATCGAATCCTTCTATCAACTCAAGGAGCAAGAAGCTACTGAGCGTTTGAAGGTACTTCGGGAACAGTTGCATACCATGAGGGATCAACGCACACAAGAAGTTTTGACTTCGAAAAAGTATCGTGACCGTGATGTCGTACCCCAGCCATCTGAAGCAGTGGGTGGGTTCAATGGCCGCCGAATAAAAGATGCTTTTGCCGGACGCCGGATTGGAAAGAATTCCAAAGCACTAGCGGCATTGGTTACCCCTGCCGGCGCACAACCACAGGATCCCGAGATCATCACCAGGCGTAGGGACTTTACGCGCCAACCGGATGAGCAGCAACAACTACCCAAAACTGAGGTCCCCTATCGATCTGCAAAAAGAAAGCTAAAGTATGCTGTACAGGAGTTCTACCGGGGAGTGGAGCTCTTGAAATCCTACGCCTACCTCAACAGGACTGCCTTCCGAAAGATCAATAAGAAGTACGATAAGGTCGTTGATACCCGTCCGTCGATGAGGTATATGGCAGAAAAAGTCAACAAAGCATGGTTCGTGCAGAGTGAAGTACCGGAAAGTCTATTGGCTACCGCTGAGGATTTGTATGCTCGCTACTTTGAGGGTGGCAAGCGGAAGATTGCAGCGTCAAAGCTGCGCCATACCCTACGAAAATCCGGTGACTACTCGCCAAATACGTTCCGCTGCGGTCTCTTGTTTATGGCTGGACTTTTGTTCGCCATACAGAGTTTGATTTACGCTGGGGAACACCTCCATGACTCCGACCCCGACATACGAACACACACTGGCTACTTGCTTCAGGTCTGTCTACTTTGTGTCACATACTTGAGATCAATTCTAACGCGAGCAGATATATGGGGGGTTTTTCCTAATTATTTTTCATTTCTTGTTATTTTGTTTAGACTGCATGGTCTGGAATAGGACCAAGATAAACTATGTATTCGTCTTCGAATATGATACTAGACACGCCTTGGACTGGCGTCAATTGACCGAGGTATGCACCCTCATTATTTTTGCATTTTTTTCCGTACTGACTGCGAGGTAGCTTCCTTGCCTTTTCATGTTCATATTAGGCCTCATTATGTGGCTCAACTTTTTATCCATCAACGCCATGTATGTTTACTGGCCTGTTGTGCTTATATCATTGACAGTGCTTTTTCTGTTTTTACCTGCGCGAGTATTATACCACCGCAGCCGAAAGTGGTGGGCATACTCCAATGTTAGTACTGATCCATACCCTGTCATGGTTCTCTGTTAATCAAACCAGTGGCGTCTCCTGCTGGCGGGACTATACCCCGTCGAGTTTCGTGATTTCTTCCTGGGCGACATGTACTGCTCCCAGACATATGCAATGGGCGTAAGTAAACAAGTCCACACGTATCTTTGGCATGTACTAATTCTCTTTTCTTTTCTCAGAACATCGCATTGTTTTTCTGTCTTTATTCAAAACATTGGAATGAGCCCCCGCAGTGCAATTCGTCTCACTCCCGACTGCTAGGCTTTTTCACCACCCTCCCATCTATATGGAGAGCTTTTCAATGCATCCGTCGATACGTTGACACGAAGAACGTGTTCCCACATCTTCTGAACTTTGGAAAATACATGTTCGGCGTACTTTACTACGCTACATTGAGCATGTACCGCATTAACAAGGTGACTCGCTTCCAAGCTCCCTTTATCACGTTTGCGCTGCTCAATGCCGTTTATTGTTCCGTGTGGGACTTGGTAATGGACTGGAGTTTGGGCAACGTGTATGCCAAACATCCTTTGCTGCGCGAAACTCTGGCGTTTAGGAGAGTCTGGGTGTACTACACAGCCATGGTCATCGACGTCATTGTAAGAATGAACTGGATATTCTACGCCATTTTCGCCCATGACATGCAACATTCTGCTGTTCTCAGTTTCGTCGTCGCCTTCTCCGAGATCTGCCGGAGAGGTATATGGACGATCTTTCGAGTTGAGAACGAGCACTGCACGAATGTTCTCTTGTTCCGCGCATCCAGGGACGTCCCTTTGCCTTATTCAGTAAGCTCGACAGACGGACAGGGTGACCAACCACCTGAACAACCGAGCGTTTCAGACGCACAAGCTACATTGCCAGCCTCACCACCAGGCGACGTTGAACAAGCAACACCATCGACTCCTGGAGCTTCACTTCGCCCACGAGCCCTCTCCCGTGTTGGAACGTTGCTGGCTTCAGCTCACGCCCAAGATTTCCAGCGGAAGAAGCGGCCCGGCGAAATGTCCGGTGCTACTGTGGCACATGGCGAGTCACAATCGCCTGAAGATTCGAGCGAGGACGAAGAGTCCGGCGATAGTCAGCCATTTAAGGACTCAGATGATGCAATTGAGGAGGAGGTACCATCTGATGATACCCAGTGATTTGGATTCGCCGGGAATTATACGTTATCTGAAGGCCTATGTCTTCATCCATAGACGGAGTAGTTAGTAGTAATTTACACAAAGGTCTGCAATTTTACATGGGTGGATCTTGCCGATCTTGAACTACTCCGGAGTAGTTTTATTGTGCCAGCCTGGTGGGCCAACACTGATGTCGGTTCTTCCGCTGTCCAGAACCTTCGTTAAAACACCCCCCGACCTCCTAGAGATGACATGCCTCGAAGCTTTGGAGTGCAGCTCTACCGAGAGCATCGATTCCAATCCAGATGTGGTTTGTCTCACACATGATCACATAGCCCTATATCGCTAATTGATAATCTCGAAATGTCATTGGCAGGGAGGCATTGGTGTAAGCTTTGTTCTTTTGATTGGCAGACTACAAGGTTAACCCGACTAGATTATTATCGCCTTCCTACTACCAGCATGGGGCACGCTCCTGCTAGTTTTTCTGACCTTCAACTTTGGAGACTCATTCCCCAGCGATAAAATGAATGATCTCGACCTTGATATGGTCCGCTGTGCCAGAAGATTGGGGAACTGCGTAGGACAGCCCCTAAGGACCTTTAAACGTCAAATCCCACGCAAAACCATTCAAAGAATCACCTTGACCCTCAGTGACCAGCAGCTTATCACCGGCACATCCCTTCTCATTGCGGTGTACGCAGATACGTGCAACGTTAGCCAGTACCATTTCAAAATCGCCTACTATCTAGGAGCCGCGAGCTTCCTCACCCATCAGTCCACGGTCATGATAATCAGAGACCTGCTTAAGGACTCCTCACTGATGAGAGCTTGGCGCATGCTCTGGGTAATAGCTATCTTTGCCTTCGTCCTCACCAACAACGTGATTATCTACAGTGACGACTTTAACGAAGCAACGGGGAGTTCGATGCAGTGCGCTTTCCCCATATCCTACGGAGACCGACGTCCTATGCACAGCTTCCTCGCGGCCACTTCGGTATTTTGGTTTTGGGGACTAGTCGCTGTAGTGCGTGATTTATGCCCTGAGCTGCGAGGCCTTTGCAGCAAGCTGCTTCGGCCGTGGTCGCCATTGTTGGTGAGGATGTTTAGGATTCTCTCTGGCCAAGAACTGTACCTCTGGACTGAAATGAAGCTGGAAACCCAGCCGCATTGCTCGGCGAACTATATATGGCTGCTTGTACACACAGCTATATTTCCATGGGTTTTTCTTACCTTCAGCTTCGCTCAGATTCTCTCTTCAACTGTGATAGATCTGTATAGGATCTTCACATCTATGGTGGCCACCACGTTTGGCATTTGGAGAATGAAACACTCATTAAATCTTGAGCCGACGCAAGATCTGGAGTCGGGTGATGATGTTTGGAATTTTGGTCAGATAATGGCGGTTCTCATTCTTGCTTTGCCTTTGTTTCAAACCCTTGAGCTGCTCTATGGTATGTTCCACTTGTTGACTTGATCAATTCATGGCAAAAAAGGAAAAAATCAGAACTAACACAATTTGGTATCAATAGACGGATGGTACAAATCGAAAAAGGGACAAGACACAGCACTGTCCATGTCTAGGGCCGCTACAGAGCAAACCGAGTTTGCTATGTTGTTGAGTCATGATTCGGCAACTGAACCGTTGGGATATGACAAATTGAAGAAAAAGCTTTACGGAAACCGCGCGTTCCGGATTTGGTTGAGAGTTCTAGTTCTGATGATGGTTGCTGCAACATGTTTAATTTGCACTGGCTTGTTTCTCGAACAACTCATACTCTGAGGAACTGAGATGTCTTGGAATTCACCTGGCGATGAGGATCGTCATCTTTCGTCAGCAGTAATTTTCTCTGCGTGATTGTGCTCATCCACTAGCCAGCATAAAACATCAGTCCATTACTGGTGTGGAACAGGACCCGTAAAATCCCAAACTACTCGAAAAATCCGGATTTCAAATTCGGGTATGCGATCCTTTGAAAGCGTCTTGGCCAGCTCTTTACTGAGCCGATCGAGCTCACCATATAGGGGGTAAAGGCCCTCCCTGCGTATACTGCCGTCCCCCAATTGCAAGTCAAACTCGCGGTTCGGCCAATTCCAGATATAGGGCGGTGTTAGCGTGTCTTTGAGCTCCCATTGCCGTGGCGGGTTCTCATCATCATCACTGAGAAAATCCGATGGTGCATCTATCAAGATGAGTACAGCTGTTACTTGATCGAAGTATTTGAAGACATGCGACAAGCCGAGGGTCCCATTCCAGATCAACCTCTCGGGTACCGCAATTCGTGTAATGTTGGAGGACGCAGCAAGGGTCCCATTGACAACTCTTCCCCCTTCGTTTGGTTGGCGTTCAGGCTCATTGCAGAAGTCCATGAAATTGTTAGGCGCAACATACAGCACGTCACGCGCGGGGTTAAACGGGCGCATGAAGAGATGACACTGTCTAGCCTCGCAGAACCGTATCTTCATAGTAGTACCCTGTTGACGAAGCCACTTCAAAGCAACCCTGCGGGCCTCTTGGTTGACAAGTAAGAGTGGCATCGTAACTTCGACAGGGGCAGGACAGAAAGTAACATTGTTTCCAGCTTGACCGGGATTCGCAATTTCTTGGGGAGAGGACCCGGGGCGATGCCAGCAGCCCATTCGCCAGGGATGCAACTCTGAGGAGTTCTCATGAGGTAGACACTCGAACCATATCAGGTGTCGAAGCTCATAAGGGAGGTCATTGAAGGATACAGATGGTTTGGTTGGTTCGGCCATGGTCTGTGAAGTGTAAGGAGACTCTTTACAGTGCTGGGCCTGTGGCAGAGCAAGAAGCCCATCTGGCTGAGGGCCGCATATGAGAGCTATTCACCAAGAGAATCGACTGAAGGGCATTCTGATCCTTGTCTGCTATAACTTTCAGACAACTCAAGACTGTAGGTGACACAAATGTTGGAAACAAAGAGGAAGGCGGTGATTCAGGTGATTCTGCCTCATCATGTGATTTCCGACGTCACATGCCATGCTCGTGTCATTGTTAGAACATCGCCTTACCAGAGCCGCCAACATTATTCAGTCATCTCCCATCGAGCTCCGGTCAAATAATCTCCATCTGCTGATAGATTCTATAATCACCGATAAAAATGGCTGCAAACACCAGATACGAGCCAGCTCCCCAGCGGGACTCTTTTGAAGACCGGGAATACTCTCAGCCCCCGCCTTCTTACCAGGCTACCGCGCAAGAGCCCGCGCCTCGCAGCGAAGACGACAACGTCCCTGATGACTTTAAGGTATTGATTGCACAGTGGCTTTGCTTGTAGTTTGTTCGACATACGCTGACTCTGTTATAGTTTGGTGGTACTGTTGCAGAGGGCACTTTGCCCATCCGTATGCAGTTCATCCGCAAGGTCTATTCTATCCTGTAAGACCTAGCCACAGCCAACACCCCGAGAAACCTTTACTGACTTGTTGCGATAATCAATAGCACGGTTCAACTCCTACTCACCACCATTATGAGCACGATCTCGTTCTTCAGCGACAGCTACCGCAACTGGATTCAGTCAAACTTCTGGCTCATGATGGTTTCCGTCTTCGGCGCACTCGGGTTTCTATTGGTAACATATTGGAAGCGCAAGAGCTATCCCACGAATCTACTTTTCCTGGGCGCATTTACCATCCTCGAAGCCTACTCCATCAGCGTGGTCACCTCTTTCTACGAATCTCGGATCGTGGTGCAGGCGCTCATGATAACTCTGGGTATGTTTGTAGGTCTCAGCCTGTTCGCGTGCCAGACGAAGTATGACTTTACCAACTGGATGCCTTATCTATTTGGTGGGCTTTGGTTTTTGATCCTGTTTGGATTCGTCTCCGCCTTTGTCCCCTATAGCAGCACTGTCGACCTCATCTATGGCGGCTTGGCTGCTTTGATCTTCTCCGGGTACATTCTGGTTGACACACAGCTTATCATGCGCCACTACCATGTTGAGGAGGAGATTGCGGCTTCTATCTCGCTCTACCTTGACATCCTCAACCTGTTCTTGGCCATCCTGCGCATCCTCAACAACCAAAGCAACAACTAAGGTCGCGGAAATGACAATTATTTGTAAACAATGGAGCTAATGTTGTGGCTCGGTCTCGTCTTCTAACTTTGGCCTAACTCTCATACTGCACTGTTACTTCCAAGTCAGTTTTCCTTTTGTCATTTGGTGCGTATTGTATTCTTTTACAATGAAACTTGAACTTTTTGACTACATTTTCGGAGTTTCTATAGCTTAATTACTAGCACTATGATATTAGAACCAAAGAATGTTTTATCTAGTTGGAAAATGCGCATCGCTTGTTAGGGTAATTATTTGAAATGCATAACCGAGAACCCTGCAGTAGTGATATCTTACATCCCGGCCGAGATGCACTGCTTCCAAGGTGCATACATCTACTCCGTAAGCACACATCTATCATTCTATCATCAGTTGTACCAATAACAATCAGCGGTGGCAGCACAGGCCAAGTCACAAGGGGGTGTGACAACAAGATATGCAGTGCAGGGTCCATCAAGTTGTCAACCCCACGCAGCGCAACATGAAAAGGGAAATTTATGCGATTCTCCTGGTGGAGTTCGGCGCATCCAGATGTCTTCGGATACAGTTCAGTTCGGTTGCCGAGATGCCCTATCTATACAGCGCTTTACTACTGTGATTTACTAGAATCCACGAGATTGGCGCTCAACAGCTCAACAGCTGAATCATGGGCCTGGGACATATTGAAGGGCCAGGAACTGTCAGCTCGGGTGCAAGTATTGTGAAGAGGGAGAACCTCGGGGATAGGGAACTCTGGCATTGGGATCGGGTTATTAGTCCGGACCCGTCGGCGTCCTCGGTCAGTATCCCAGGGTCCCACCTTCGTGGACCTTACCCCGCGCAATCTGATAGCCATGGGAAGGGACTCAGGGAAGCTATGGGGGACCTGTGTAATTACTAGCAACTAGAATTGAGAGCGCAGAGAATACTGCAGCCAAGTATTGACGCGAATTGTTTCTTCACCCCACCTGCCATCCAGCTTGCGCGCCGCAGTTCATCAGCTGCCGATTCGGGACACTCGAAGCACGCCTGCGTGGCCCTCTTGTTGGCGGTGGTTCCAGGTTCTGCGACCCAGTCGGGAGAATGTAGGCGCTGCGGGGTGCTACCTATAAAGCGAGGCAGAGAACCGGCTACTTTTCTCTTACTCTCCGATAAACCTCCAGCCATCCCAACCACAACCTGCCCCCATATACAACTCTTGCCTGGGCATTGGCACTGCATATCAACATGTCTTTCTCCGTGCAAGGCAAGACAGCGATCGTGACTGGCGCTGGCTCAGGTGCGTCTGCTTCTGTAACCATACAACAGAAGAGGTGCGTGCTAAGATGAGATGATGTAGGGATAAACCTGAGCTTTGCTACTCAGCTCCTCGAGAACGGGTGTAATGTTCTCATTGCTGACCTAGGACTCCGCCCTGAGGCTCAAACTTTGGTTGATCAGTACTCGAGCAAGAGTCCAAGAGCCGTCTTCCAGAGAACAGATGTCACTGTATGGAAGCAGCTAGAGGCGATGTTTGAGATCGCAGAGACGGAGTTCGGCGATATCGACATCGTTTGTCCCGGGGCGGGCATTTATGAACCTGTATGTCCATTTCTTTCCTGATCCTCCTTGCAGGCTGTTGCTTGGGCTGGCGCTCTAACCTAGCGACTCTGTTAAGCACTGGACAAACTTCTGGCGTCCACCCGGTACACCCGCAAGCCGCGACGCCCCGGACGGAGACCGCTACGCATTGATAGACATCAACCTTACCCACCCCATCCGTACTACCCAGCTTGCTATTTCACATTTCCTTCGCCGAGGAGACAACTCCCGCCAGAAAGCTATCGTGCATATCTCCAGCATAGCAGGGCAAAGCCCCTCCCTCGCAGCCCCGATTTACGTCGCCACAAAGCACGCTATCAACGGCCTTGTCCGCTCCCTCGCTCAACTCGACGCTAGATGTGGAATTCGTGTAACGGCTGTCGCACCAGGTGTTATCAAAACTCCGTTGTGGACGGACCACCCGGAGAAGCTGAAGATGGTGGATGACAGTAAGGATGCGTGGGTGACGCCGGATGAGGTTGCGACGGTGATGTTGGCGTTGGTTCAGCAGGACAAGGTTGGCGAGGTCATTGGGGACAAGCAGGGGGCGGATTATCCGGTCACTGGGGGAACTGTCTTAGAGGTTTCGAAAACTGTGAGATCTGTGAGTCCGTATCACGATCCCGGACCGGGGACAAGGCCGGGGAATACGGTGTCCACTATGGGGAAGGTGGAAGATGAGGTTTGGGATTTGTTGTCAGGTAGTGGATGGGGAGGCACTGATCAGAAAGAGAGTTCGTAGCATATATCGAGGACATTATTAGCATTTCAAGATTCACCGATATATCAATGCGATGAAGGTTCCAGGGTTGAGGTGTCAGCAGGCGCGGGACCTGACTAATTTTGGTTGGAGGCTGCAACTTTGTCTCAAGTCACATCATTAATTGCCTTTCTGTCTTGATCTCCAACTCACTCCTCGTTCGACAATCTGATGCTACACGCGACTACTTGCGGTGGCTAGCATGTCGGGTTTCCTTGCCGACACTTGATTTGAGTTGCTTTATCGCTCGTTTCTTTCTCATCCATCCTTATCAGTTCCCCCCGTCGGTCGCAGTTAGCCTCAGCTCTACAATCACCCCAAGCACCAGCACAACATGTTGGACGATGAAGCTGCCATTGGGGTTGGCCCCGCTGATGGCTACCGATCAAATTCCAGAAGGTAGACCCCTGGCTTACCTGTCTTAGTCTAGATACATGTCTGACAGATGTCGCTTAGGCGCGGAGCGAGAGGGAAGCAAAGTCCGGGGTCCCAAGGACAAGCCAGCTGGATTAGCTGTGTGATTAATCTGGTCAATACAAGTGAGTTCTATACCATATTGGAATCGGCATTATAGGTCACTGATGTTATGGTTTAGTCGTCGGTGCCGGTGTCCTCGCTATGCCTCTCGCTATCTCGCACATGGGAATCGTCCTGGGTGTATTCGTGATTTTGTGGTCCGGTGTAATGGCTGGCTTTGGGTTATATCTTCAATCACGATGCGCGCAGTACCTCGAAAAAGGGAGTGCTTCATTTTTCGCTCTCTCGCAAATCACCTACCCCAATGCCGCCGTCATATTCGATGCCGCCATTGCGATAAAATGTTTTGGTGTTGGAGTTAGTTACCTCATCATTATCGGAGACTTGATGCCCGGGGTTGTCCAGGGATTTATTGGAGGGGATCCGTCATATGATTTTTTGGTGGATCGCCATTTTTGGGTCACGGCTTTTATGTATGGGTTCTGCCGTTCAAGGTTCTGGGGTTATGCTGACAGGTACAGGCTGATCATTATCCCGCTCTCATATCTGCGGCGGCTAGACTCGTTAAAGTATACCAGTATTGCAGCTTTGGTTTCTATGGGCTATCTGGTAATTTTGGTTGTTTATCACTTCATCACGGGAGACACGAAGGCCGATCGGGGTCCGATTCGCGTGATTCACTGGGCCGGTGCTGTTCCGACTCTCAGCAGTTTCCCAGTTATCGTGTTTGCTTTTACGTGTCATCAGAATGTTGGTTCTCCCTGGTTTGTTGAGGTTCAGGTGCTAACCTAGGCAGATGTTTTCTATCCTCAACGAAATCCGGAGTAGCAGCCACTTCAGGACGACCGCCGTTGTGTTTGCCAGTATTGGAAGTTCCGCCACCACCTACATCCTAGTTGCTATTACCGGCTACCTATCGTTCGGTAACAGCGTGGGCGGAAACATCGTGGGCATGTACGCGCCGGGACTCTGGGCTACTATTGGAAAAACTGCTATTGTCATACTCGTCATGTTCTCCTATCCCTTGCAATGCCACCCATGCAGAGCGTCAGTCGATGCTGTTCTACGTTGGAGGCCGAAGCCCACGGTAAGTGCCAATGAGAACTCTCCTCATCGACAAGCCCTCCTACCTGGAGGTCCGAGAGGCTCTCGAGCACCAGAACCAATGAGCGATCTCCGCTTCTCGGTGATCACGACATCGATTCTCATCCTCAGCTACATTGTTGCCATGACCGTATCATCACTTGAGGCCGTTCTTGCATACGTTGGAAGCACAGGAAGCACCAGTATCAGCTTCATTCTTCCCGGCATATTCTACTACAAGATCTCCGCCCCTGACTCACCAGCGCATCAGCGTCTGATGAAAGAAGATGACGAAGCCGACGCTGAGTACATGTCAGGAGCCAGCGATGCAGAGGAGGGAAGCGCCCAGACGCGCCCTCTCACCGAGAGTGGCATCTTGCGCCGACACATCCGTTCATGGCGCAGGGATTTACTTCGCAAATTAAGTCTTTGCCTGGTTATATACGGAGTCATCGTGATGGTTACTTGCCTGGTTACAAACTCTCTCTTCCTTGCCACCAACTGATTGACCTTCTTTGGAATCCTCTTTAATTGCCTCTTTTCTCCTTGTTGTGGCGCGACTGCTTTTTTTCTTGCCATATTTTCTCTCGTTATATAGACCCTTCTGCGTTCTCTATAGCATGGCAATGGCGTTGGGGAGATTTTCAACTCTACTCTATTTTTACAGGGTTGCGCGCTGCCTCATTTGGAGTATAGGAATCATAGAAATGAGTCGTTCTCGTCTACCTTGCCTCTATTTGATAACTATTCTTCAAGTCTAAATCAATATCATAACAATGAAGCCTACTCCTCCGCCGCCCTCCTTACAGCACCTACAACCTCCCCGAGCACAGAATAAAACGGAATATGACGCATCAACCACCTCCGTCCGAAACCCAACCCCCTTCGCAACCTCCTCAACTATCATCCTCTGCACGGCAATCAGAATCGCCGAATCCCGCAAACAATACAAATACGTACAGGGCACATACTTCCAAGCCGCATACCCCACAACACTATGAAACGTCATTTAACTATGCGGCCGCAGCGCCAAAACCGACAGCCCAGTAACCTAGTCAGCCCATGTCACTGACAAGACGTGAGAGTGATAAGTGGATAAGGCTGGAAAAGAACAAAGTCGAAATTGAACCTAAGAAATGGCACTACTAGGTACAAACAACCAGTCCTAACCCTTCGAACCAGAATCTATTCTGAACAAGATTACCTACCGAGGCAGATACCCTCACCGCGGCGGACAATACCGCAAATCAAAACACCCCGATAGCGGCACCATAGTACATTTACCACCCCCATCAAACGACGTCCCGTCGGGACACTTTGGCTTATCCACAGCCAAGCAAGAAGCACCATCTATATCAACAACCAGCGGCACGGGACAGATCGGAAGCTGAACGGAAACACACTTCTTATCCTTAAACACTGAGCCCTTGGCACACGTTGGCGTCGAGATGGCGACGCAGATTTCATCATGGAGTAAGGTGCTTCCTTGAGGGCAAATTGGTTTATCGGTTGAGATGCAGGCCTTTAGGGCTGGGTCGAATTTGGCGTTGGAGACTGTAGGGCAGGATGGAAGCGTGGTGGATTTGCATTGTCCGCTTATTAGGGTTGTCCCTGCGGGGCAGAAGGGCGGGTTGGGGGAGATGCATGTTTTGGTAGCGTCGAAGATGAGACCCTTTGGGCATTGCGGTGGAGTGAGAGAGAGGCAGCGGGTGCCGTCGAAGGATGTGTCATTTGGGCAGTCTGGGAGGGTCATGAGAATGCAGTTGGAGCCGTCGAAGGCGGACTGGGGGTCTGTGCAGATGGGGGTGGAAGTTGAGAAGCAATCGGTACCGGAGAAGAAGAAGGGGTCGTCACAAGTTGGGAGGAGGAGAGAAAGGCAGTCGCTGTGGTCGGGTATTGAATTCGTTGGGCAGGAAGGGGGTGTTGAGAGTATGCATTTGTCTCGGACCAGGGTCGAGCCTGAGGGGCATATTGGGTTGCTAGAGGTGACACAGGAAGACCCAGAGAGTGTTGTTGAGCCGGGACATTTAGCAGGACTGCTTGAGAAGCAGTGGTCGTCTTTCAGGGCCATTTGGCCAAGGCAGGTTGGGGTTGCTGATGAGACACAGAGATTGCCTAGGGGAGTGGATTGTGCTGGACAGCTTGGGCGATTTGGGACGACGCAGTCCGAGCCATCGAACGTTCCAATGGCGCAAGTTGGTGTCTCGCTGATCAGTACGCATATTCCGTTGGAGAAGATGGAGTTTGGATTGCAGAGGGGGGGCTGATTGAAGGCACAATGTTTCCCGTCGAAAGAGAAACCAGCCAGACACATTGGCCGGACTGGGGCTGTTCCTGTTTTGTCTGTTGGCGAGATGCAGCGTTGGTTGCTCAGGCTTGTTCCAGACGGACAGCATTGCACATCACCGGTATTTGCGTCCTTCGAGAGAGGTTGAGTAGGAGCACACAATGGAGGAGCGGTACAGATGCCATCCTGCAAGCTGGCTCCTCCAACGCAGATAGGGCCATCTGTAGCCTGACAGACCCTCCCATTGAGTCGTCCGGTCGTGCACTTCGGTCCGTCATTCGAGACACATAAATTGCCCTTGACTGTTCCATTAGCACAACTCGGTTTCTCCGAGTGTGTGCATTTCTTGTCGCCAAACTTGAATCCATCAGGGCACTGCGGAGTCGCTTTCGCGATGCAGAGCCCACCCTGTAGCAACATTCCAGCAGGGCACTCGGGCGGTTCAGAATGGGTACACGACCCATTCTCGAACTTGTCATTACCGGGACACGCCGGACCTTTATCCAACACACATTGCGAACCTTTCGCGGTCGACCCCCCTGGGCACGTCTGCCCACCAAGGTAGGCACAGGCTGCTCCGTTGAATCCGAATCCGTCTTCGCATTTCGGCAACTGCGTGGCTTTGCAGTCGACTCCGTCAAAGTCACCTCCAGATGGACAAGATGGCTTCATAGTAGACACGCAGGAGCCTTCTTTGAACTGGCCATTGGCTCCACAGTCGGGACTCTTGTCGCTAGCACAAACGCCTCCTTCGAGATGAGTGTGGGCAGGACAGACGGAAGACTTCTGAAAGACACAGGTACTGCCGTCGAACTCGGTCCCTATGGGGCAGCATTTCTCCTGCCCTACCGGGTTTCGCGAGAGAGTGATCTCGTCTAGTGTAATCTGGTGGCTCTGGTTCTTGCTGGTAGGATGGGAAGGGCTTTGCAGCGGTTGCTGCCCCTGGGCGTATGCGACCCTGCCACTGGCAATAAAAGCGACAGCAATCAAAGCTATGGCAGGAAGATTGGAGAAAAGCATCCTGAGCGTGCCTGTAAGACAACAGTTATAGGAGTGTAGTGTCTTATTCTGCTCTTAGAAGGATTAAATAGCAGCACATAAAGCTACCAGGTCGTGAAAGAGCAGTAAATGGTATTGCCAGAATTCTCTTATCACCTGCGGGGAATTGTCAAGTGTGTTGAGAGGCGCAGCTGCAAACAACCTTGGATGCCAGGATTGATTCCCTGGTAGGGCCTGGATGAGTCTGCG
The DNA here is from genome assembly GCA_027569205.1 of Aspergillus kassunensis. Lineage (NCBI taxonomy): Eukaryota > Fungi > Ascomycota > Eurotiomycetes > Eurotiales > Aspergillaceae > Aspergillus > Aspergillus kassunensis. Next base: position 81,236 of record JAPDEQ010000049.1, read on the forward strand.
TGGTAGAAAGATCTGTGGCGGGCTGAACGGCCATTATCCCTCACTTTAGCACAAAGATTCCCCAAAACACAACCAATAGGTCTCGGCTTGACTGAGGAACTAGTTCGTGAAGATAGTGATCAGTTGACATTGTCTGCGCTGAACAGGGGTGTTGGCAAGCCTAGTCCTGTCAGCCAGCCATCATTCTGCAGCTAGTGCTCGTCATGATCCTTGTCACAATCCTGGGCAGTTCAACGGAGCGATACTAGTTTCTCTCACTGCAATTAGGAAAGTCTAGTTAGTTCATAAAGGAAGAATGTAAGAATGCATTGACCGGAGTCGAGCGCTCACCCCTCTGTTGCAGTCACATTACTTTTCATTACCTATTCCATGAGTATAATCTCTCCCCGGCTCTGGTAGTAGCTCTCATTTTTTATACTGCCCAAGCAACGCAGTATGGAGCTCTTCCAAATGCTCTTACTCTTCTGGAGTCTCTCCCTGCCAACTTTCATCCACGCGCAACAAACTCAACCACAGACCAAATGCACTTCATCTCTCTTGTCCGGAACAGCGGCGTATAATGACTGCTGTCCAGGAGTCGGAACAGCACCTGTGACTCTCAACAAGAAACGATATAAAGTCATATGTGGCAAGGAAATCAACCCGATACAAGCCTGGAAAACAAATCCGATCGGCTGTACTCAGGCCTGTGACGCCAATACCGACTGCATCTCAGCGTACTGGGCAGATACTTTTCGCGGAATATGCACCATGTATACCACAGTTGCGGCGGCTGCTGGCACGAATTCGGTGTCGTTGGTTCCTATCCCCACGGATGATCAGGAATGTAACAGGAAGATCACGGCAGCGGAGGCGGCCGAGTGCCAGAGGTGTCAGAACTTGACGGTCTGTCCGACGGTGGATTGCTCAACCTGTCCGACGAAGCCTTGTCCCAAGACGGATTGCTCAACCTGTCCGACGACGCCTTGTCCCAAGTGTCCGACGACACCTTGTCCCAAGATGGATTGCTCAACCTGTCCGACGAAGCCAGGGACTGGAGGAAAGAAACCAGGGACTGGAGGGAAGAAACCAGGGACTGGAGGGAAGAAACCAGGGACTGGAGGGAAGAAACCAGGGACTGGAGGGAAGAAGCCAGGGACTGGAGGGAAGAAGCCAGGCACTGGAGGGAAGAAGCCAGGGACTGGAGGGAGGAAGCCAGGCACTGGAGGGAAGAAGCCAAGGACTGGAGGAAAGAAGCCTACAAGACCCATCGCCCCCATTGTTTCAGGCTGCGGTGCCGGAAGTGTCCATGGCCCATACGCAGGTAACAGCTACTATGCATCGTATGTTGGTTGCGCAGGGGATGGCCCATACGACGGTTCCGCACAACTCACAAACAACCAGCAGCAAATGGACGTGTGTGTCCAGATGTGCTCTAGAACCCCTGGGTGTGTAATGGCCAACAGAGAGCATGTGGCGAGCACGGGAATGGCATTTCGCTGCTTTATGATGAGTTCTCGATATACTACCTTTGCGAAGGGCGGCTTTGATTTGATCTTGAAGATTCCATAGGAGCGTGGCTTGAACAAGGACGTGTCTTGTGTGCGGATTTGTACGTGGATGTTGTGGATAAGAACTATTTTGAACTGAATGAACTATCATGTTGCTTTGAGTATCCTGACTGTCATATTGTAAGTTGTATATTGAGTAGTATGTAAAGAGCATAACAGACATAAAATTGATGATGTTACTCTAGGTCACAAACTGTGTTACAAAGTGAATGAGATCTATAGCTCTTCCTTCTCCTCATCCTCTTCTTCCCTAGCCTCCTCATCCTCACTGTCATCGTATCCCTCTTCCTCATCTTCTTCCTCTTCCTCATCTTCTTCCTCTTCCTCGTCTTCCTCTTCCTCCTCGTCTTCCTCTTCCTCCTCGTCTTCTTCCTGTTCCTCGTCTTCATCTTCATCTTCATCTTCATCTTCATCCTCACCCTGCCCCTCCTCATAATCACCTTCCTCATCCTCTTCGCTCAACTCCTCTGATTCTTCGTCAGCGCCCTTCCAGTTGTCATCAACATCAATTTCCGCCCCCAAGAATTCGCCCCGCAAGAACCGCTGCTGGGGAGCAACATCCAGACTGCGAAACACCAAATCAAACGTATCACAGCAAGCCTGTCCAAGGAACCCATCCTGATCAAACTGCAAGACGGAGTACTCGCACTGTGTCTCTACTCCTTCGGAGCCTGCAAGTTCCAGAGCTTCAGGGCATTGAAGAGCGATCAAGGTCGACGGACACGGCAAATTGAGGTTGTCGAATGTTGGAAAATGTGAAGAGCCATCCTCTGTCACGCAGAGCGTGATTGCCGAACAGCTGGATGGATGGAGGGGCAGGATTTCGTCAAAAACATACGCAGGGGGGCATCTGATTGGGACTGAGACTGCGAATGCGGAGTTGACGGTGCTGAGGAGGAGTCCAAAGCTCAAGCCGTAGAGGGCCATGCTGGAGGGAGAAGAATAGATGAGAAGTGGAGTGTTTATGGTGGCTCTCTTGCTCCTAACTGATGTAGATGAATCTCAAGACTCGGACTGGTATGACAGCCGCTCTGAATACTACACATATAAAGGATCGAGGACGCCACCTCCTCAAGCTGTGCTACTCACTCCTGGTCATTGGAGCAGAATAAAAGAAACTGGAGAGCTGAACTAGTCCTCTGAAGGCTCCTCTGAAGTTTCTTCTTCTATCTGCGCCTCGTGTGCAGGATCAGCATCCTTGAGAAAAAATAAAAAAATAAAAAAAAATTACAGTCCGTGAATCATGGCTGGCTGAACCCGCTGTTGCTGCACAACGCCGGCAAACAAAGCCTTGACAGGAAGGTAGACATTAACACTAGCCCATATGCATGCGTCCAATTGTGGGAGTGGTGGCTGGCTGACATACTGCACCATGAACGTAGCATGGCTAGCACGACAGGGGTATTATTTGATCAGGGCAATTTTTGCCGACAATATGCGGTTACTCCGATACGCATACACGGCGAGGGTGTAGTGGGCAACCATCACATTTCTACTTACAGCATTATATTTAGACATGAAGAGTGCACCGAGATTATTCCTCCATTTCACCAACAGCAACAGCTACAGCTACAACAGTTAATCAACATGAGTTTCTCCCAGATCGCTGTAGTCGGCAAAGACTGCTACCAGCTACTCACAGACGGAACCATCAAGCAGTTCGTCCGAGAGCCAACATTGGAATCATGGAAAGTCATCGGCTGGAATACCGACAACGTGCAGATCGTTGCAAACACACCCATCGGCCTTCGCCAAAAGACAGGCGACGCTTATCGTTTTGTTCGAACCTGGAACCATCTCGCAATCAACGCCAGCCTGATTTGGGGGTGGAATGGCAGTTTCTGGATGTGGCAGAATACATCAGGCAACCTCTGGTACGAGGGTCCCGAGACGAATGATAAGTGGGAGCACCGTGATACAAATCTTCTCACGAAAGACCTGGTATCCGTTCAAGGCGCTGTATACCAACTAGCAACAGACGGAAAGATCACCCATTATCAGAGTCCAAAAAACTGGGCTTTGATTGACAGTGACCCTGCTGCTGCTTCTATTGCGACTGATAACAAGTCGCTTTTCAAAATGCAGAAGAATGGTCTTATATATCGACTAGATGGTCAGAAATGGGAGCGAATTGGCGCGGACCTACGCACGGTTGAGATAGCAGCTGGGAATGCTGGTCTCTTCCAACGACAGAAAGATGGAAGGGTCTATAAGTACACTGGGCAGGCATCATGGCAGATGAGTGACCCCCATACCGACAATACCCACATCGCCGTTGCAAGCTCTGCGTATCGAGTCAATTCCAAAGGAGAAATCTACATCCTTGATGACAAGGGTGTCTGGCAACTACTCAAAGACACTGTTATCACACCAAATGAAAAGCCAGTAGGCGTCCAGCCAGCGGAAGTATACGACGGCGGTCATCCTGAAGCTTCTCAGACTTTACTACGAATTGGTAACGGGGCTGCTGGTCAAAGTGGTCTTATTCATGGTACATACTACCAAGACCTATTATGGTGCAAAAATTCTAACAGCATAAACAGTCCTAGCAGACGAATTCATCAAGTACCGCGTCTCAAAAGGATTCCCTGCCTTCAAAATCGCCTGGTACAAAAGTGACACCACCGAATCAATCAAATACCTCAAAGAGGGCACCGTCGACCTGGCCATAACCTATACAGCACCAGCCGAAGCCATCGCCCTCAAGCAAGGCATCGCCCAGTCAACCCACTACCTCTTCCGAGAGCATCTCCTCATCGTCGGGCCCCCCTCGAACCCGGCGAAGCTAGACCCAAAGTCAGACATCCTGGATATGATCACAGATTTGTACACCGCGGCCGAATCAGAGACACCAACGACACCCCCTGTGAGATTCCTCAGCCGCTACGACAAATCCGCGACAAACATTAAGGATTCTGAGCTCTGGATTGGAATTGGCCAGGTCCCCTGGGCAAGTAAATACTCGACCTGGTACCACCAATACGTGGCGTATCCTACACAGGCGTTAGCAGCGGCTGCTGCTCTGCAGGAGTATACATTGACTGACTGGGGCACATATTTGACCGTAGACAAGAGCGTGCAACAGCAGGTTGTGATCTATAAACGGGGTACGGACGATGTAAAAGATCTTCTGCTCATGCCTGGGCATCTTCTTGTTGGGAGTAAGGCGAAGGATCCGGCCCTGGCTAAGGAGTTCGCCACTTGGGCGACGGGCAAGGACGGTCAGGCTTTGATCAAGGCGTTCCCTAAGAATGGGCAGTTGGTTTATTCGCCGGCTCCTTGATAGCTTTTGATTGTCATGTTGTGTATGATTCATGTCAGTCATGCTGTCTGATATTCAGGTCTTGTCTATTCAGTTCATTACTTTAAGTATCATGATTTCCCAAAGTTAGCGCCAGGTCGTTGTTCCCTATGCAAGTGCAATTGACCTCACCTGCACTCAATTGCAGCTCCCCAACTAAGACGTATTTCGCTCATCGAAAGGGCGTACACCTGGCACATCTCCCCGGTCCCGGCCTCTATCGGGAGTTGCCTATTTGGGCGACATCAAGCCATATGCACAGGTGCATGTAGTCTGTCCCATACCAGACAAGTATATTTCATCAAAAGCCTGTCAGTCGGCTTCCCATGTTGTCTTTGCACCATATTACTTTGCACACAATGTCGGCGAGCTGGGCCGATGAACCAGCCAGCTTGCTGGACATCTTCCAAGTAGTGTTTGTCCTGGTATCACTCTCTCATCGTCTGCTTTTCTTATAAAAAAATAAGCAGCAGCTAATGGCACGAAGATCCAGACACTGGTCCATATCGCCACGCGAAGTCTCTATAACATTTACTTCCATCCCCTAGCACGTTTTCCAGGCCAGCGTTATTATACTGGAAGCTTTTGATTGGAATTCTACCCATTATCAAAGTGGATAAACACGAATGAGAGTTCAAGGATACAGTATATTATAATACTTCGAGTTGGTATTGCAAATCAAGGTAACTTATCCAGCCCAGTCCCCCCTTTCATTGCGCGGTCCTATGAGATATAATCAGTACTCAACCCAGTCAAGAAAGAAAAGAAAAGTGACCCACCAAAAGAAACGTCGGCATGTACTTGGACATCAAGTTTACCATGGAAGCCATCGCGCCACGCCACACAGGCCCCGACGCGCGGCCCAAGATATCCTTGACGACGTCGCGCGCAAAGTCTGCCGGCGCGCTCTTACTCGAGACATCCGTGCCGATGCCGCGGGACTGGATCTCCGATAACGCCTTCTGGTATAGCGAGTCGTCGGGTAGGGCCAGGTTGGCATGCGACATGACGTTTGTGGCGATGGAGCCGGTGACCAGCGAGATGACGCGGATGTTGAAGGGCTGCAATTCCAGTCGGAGGGTCTCGCTCCAGGACATTAGGGCGGCCTTAGAGGCATTGTAGACGCCTGTTTTGTTAGAAGATATATCGAGAGGGGAAAAGAGGGAAGAAGAGGAACTCACTCATCCACGGAGCATACAAGAAACCTGAGATGGAGCAGACGTTCACGAGAGTACCGCCGTTCTTGGAAGCCCGAAGCAACGGGGTAAAGGCCTGGGTGACAGCGATCACGCCCCAAAAATTGACGTCAAAGAGACGCTTGGCCTCGTCGATGGGGGTGTCCAGGGCAGGATAGACAAGGGACTGGCCGGCGTTGTTGATGAGGACATCGAGGGAGACACTATGCTCGGCCAGATCCTCGCGGACGGTGTCGACGGCGGCGGCGATGCTGGCTGGGTCGACGACATCGAGGATGATGAGAGTGACATTGGGAAGATTGGCCAGGTGGTTCATCTTGGCTGGTGATCGGGCTGTTGCGTAGACTCGCAGTCCTTTTGCATGCAGCTCCTCGACTAGGGCTGAGCCGATGCCACCGGCGCTGCAGCCGGTGACGAGGGCGCAACGGAGCATTGTGAGTTGGACAAAGAAAGGCCGAAAAAGAAAGAAACGTAAGAAGAAGAAAGGTGAGGAAGAGAGTGAGCAGAAGAGATGCAGAGATACAGATGAGGGGAAAGGTTGCGAAACAAAGAAAGGGAAAGAAACAAAGAGTTGCAATCGCTGAAAACAGGAATTCCCGACAAAGACTCAATACTTAGTAAAACAGTAAAACATCAATTATGTTAATTTAGTATATATAAAAATTGTGGTAGTTGTATTTGTATAACCACCTGAATTTCACTGAAGTCTGTAATAGATAAAAGTAGTGTATAAAGAAAGGGCTGGTATACTAAGTACCTATGAAGGGGCTAGCGTGCAAATCAGGCAGTGAAGAACTACGTACTTCCGGCGGCATTTAACCCGAAAGTTCTCATTCACACTGGCCCTAGACAGCCGTAGGTCTCGATTGACCGACAACAGACGCCACAGGGAACTATAGAGTCAGGTAAGTCAAGGCGCATTTGTCCCTGATTAAACCTAGCCCAATGCATTATTTCTTCGCGAAGTTTATCGAGATCCTCCCTTTCTTCGTGAAGGAGGTCGGCGTTTTGATACGGAAGTTGAGCAAAGCACAAGAAGTATGAAATCATTCTGAGGAAGAAAATGTCCGACGAACGTGAATTTAGCGAAAGGACCTTCCAGATATTCCCGCTGTAATACCTCTCGGCCATATTAGTGCCTGTTGCCCTGGTAGATAAATAAATAGTATCCTGGGGCTAAACCTCGCTGAAATCACCGACCAGGACATATACAATCGCTAGTCTTGTGTAGCAGGCAATTATTAGGCTTTAGATCATATTGGATATAGCTTCTAGCATGGAGGTACCGGAGCCCTGGAGTAATATCCTTGAAAAGCGAGTATATCTTATTGAATCGAAGCCTCGAGGCTGCCTTTGACCCCCGCCTGAGGCGCTCCTTTAATTCCTAAGGTGTCGTGGACGTCTTCCTGGCGCGGTAGACGTAGTTACAAAGATCGCTCGCATTACAGTACTGCTGGAGAATAAACGCACATGGAACACTTAGTTTCCTCTTGACGACGTTCTGCTGAGAAACCCCCTCACCAATACAAGCATACTTACAGTTAATAAAACCACCCGGACGACACCCACCCTATACATCCCCGACTCCCCATGGCGCACCCACCAGACACAGAGTATACAACACGAACGGGATCATCGCCACTAAGCAGGCAGCGTGAGCGTGGCAGTATATAAAATTGTTGACATAGCCACAACCGGGCACGAAGACGTCAAACTCGAATAGGCATGATTGTCGCGGGCTTAGCGCGCCCCGGCCCCCCTTCACGAAGATGGCAGGCAATGAGGCAATGAATAAAAGGCCGGGGCGCAGGGTTATGACTTCTGATTTGCTATTTTAGAAGATTGGGGCCTAGTTATACTCTCGTGTTTGCTGTCATGCGACGGCGGCTTAGTTAGGGTTTGGTGGGACGGATATGTATATAAATTGGGCTGGGGTCCTTCACGAAACGAAACATCAACACAACATAACAACTCAAGATATCAAACAATTTCATATACAAACTCTACTCTACCTACCTCTCTAAGCAAAGAACCAAAACCACAAACCAACCACAAACATGTGTTTCCGCGACTCAAAACGATACCCAGCCGAATCCTCCTGGGCCGCACCGCAACTGCGCCACAATCCGAATTACAGCCATCACAGTTACAAATACTCGCAGCCCAGAAAGACACGCAGGGGGAAGCATTACGGATATAGCTATGGATATGGAGGATACTCTGGTGGGGATGGAGGCGGCGGCGGCGGCGGCGGTGGGGGTTGCGGAGGAGGAGGTGGTGGTGGTGGTGGTGGGTGTTAAACTGGAGATCTGGAAGGAGCTGGATAGGTTTGGTTATGGATATGGATATGATTAGATTTGGATGAATATATACCGTTGGATATAGCGTCAGAATGCCCAGTATCTACGGAGTATGGAGAATTGAAAATGCGTTCAACGTCATTTGCGGGTGCGGAATTCCATATACGGTAATCGGTCCGACTACCGCATTCGGCATCCCGACATTTACTCCGCATACTCCCCGCAGGTATAAAGTCGAAAAGTCGCAGATCAAGAATGGAGGTGAATTAAAATAAAAAACTTGAAATAAAAGATTCTGCAAAATGTCATTATCAAAACTCCTGACGAAGTCTACTGCCCGTGCGGCTTCTACCTCCTCGTCGGCTTCTCAACTCACTAAAGCTGCCGGGGACATCTCAAGTGTCTTTCCTAGCTTGAGGCCGGACTATAAGCCAGAGCCGCTGCCAGCTCGATTCAAGGAGCTGAAAGAGAGGATTTTCAGGGAGAATGAAGATGCTCTGAGAAGGAGTTGGGAGAGATTGCTTCCGAGCTTGGAGGAGGAGGTGCAGAAGATTAAGGCCAAAGGGAGCGATGTGAGTGTTAGTATCCTACTTTGACAGCACTAAGCTGACGATTTAGATCATTCCGTCTGTGGAATACTCTGATGTTATTTCCGGAAATCTGTCGCCCGCGAGCCTGGCAGAAATCCGACACAGAGGATCCGTGGTGGTTAGGAATGTGCTGCCGCGGAAAGAAGCACGGGAATACAAAGAGAGAATTGAGGACTACGTGGCAGCCAATAAGGAACGAGTCAAGGCGTTCCCCCCGGACTCGCCAGCGGTCTTTGAACTGTACTGGACCCCTGCACAGGCAGAGGCTCGCGCCCATCCAAACATGCTTGAGACACAGCGATTCCTGCAACGCCTGTGGCACTCTTCAGATCCCAACACGCGCATATCGACACGAAACCCCCTTACATATGCGGATCGACTGCGCATCAGACAGCCGGGTGATGGAAAGTTCACACTTGGCCCCCATATTGACGGGGGATCTCTCGAACGGTGGGAGGATTCCGAATACGCAAGTGTGTACACCAAAATCCTCCAAGGCAAGTGGGAGGAGTACGATCCCTGGGATGCGAAGCACCGAGTCACTGCGAATATGGACCTTTATAACGGCGCCGGAGCATGCTCCATGCTGAGGTTCTTTCAAGGATGGCTGTCCATGTCGAAGACTGCGCCAGGCGAAGGCTCACTGCATGTTTGCCCCATGATTGTGCACAGCACGGTCTATACTATCCTTAGGCCTTTCTTCGACATCCTGACACAAAAACCGGCCATGGACGCCACCTTCCCGGGTTCCGTTCCAGGTGCCTGCCAGGAATATAACCCTGTGACCCACCCACATCTTGACTTGGAGTCAACTATGGTGTCTGTTCCGGAGGTAGAGCCCGGTGATTTTGTGGCCTGGCATTGCGATTCTCTGCACTCGGTGGATAAAGAGCACAATGGTAAGGGTGACTCAAGCGTTCTATATATCCCCGCTACTCCGATGTGCGATCTGAACGTCGATTACCTGATCAAGCAGCGAAAAGCAGCTCTCGCGTATTCCCCGCCATGGGACTTTCCTGGGGCCGGTGGGCCTGGTGAGAGCGGGTTCAAGGGCGCATTAGACTGGAACTCAGTTAATCCTGAGGGGCAACGTGCCCTCGGATTGGGAGAGCAACCGTGGAAGATCACAGACGACATGAGCGAAGGAGAGAAACAAGCTGTTAAGGAGGCGAACAAGGCATGCTTTGGGCGGTAAAATCTGGCTTGTTCGACAATCCATATTTCATCTAGACGATAACAAATAAATAAAGTGAAATAAATGCTGAAACTGATATCAAGTAGAAGGAAGAAGAGTTGCAGTTGGCAGAATGTTGTTAGCTCGGAGCTCCGTCGGGGAAAGACTAAGCAATCAATTCCTCCACTTAATGTTACGTGCACCTTCACCTTTCCAACACCAACATCTCCCCTCAATGACCGCAACGAAACACAGCTTGTAATTATGTGGCTAAAGGCGGCGCTTCTGGTCGCTTCTTGTGCTCCTTCAACGCTCGCCATCTATCCTGACGAGGTCGGCCACGTCGATTTTCACCATGCGCTACTAGGTGCCCCGACTGCCAAATCTACCTTCTTCCACCGGCCGTACTCTTCCTCAAACGCCGCCCTCCTTTACACGGTGTCCGAGAAATCGCTCCTCGGTGCGGTCAATCCGAAAGATGGGACATTATTATGGAGGCAGAACCTTACTCAGTCAGCCGGAGATTCCCACCGGCATCCTGGCGACAGTCAGGGTCTCGTCCGTGCCTCTGCCGGAACAGACGCGATAGTCAGCGCACTAGGGGATTATATTTCTGCGTGGGGTGCTCTCGATGGAAAATTGATCTGGGAAAACTGGTCACCGAATATGCCCATAGTGGATTTGGAGCTTCTGGAGCTGGAAGATGCCAGCGCCGCTTCGTCAGTGAGGGACGCAATTGCACTTTCTGGAGGCCAGGCAGGTTCGATCAAACGACTTGATGGAGCAAACGGAGAAATCAAATGGGAGCACCATGATGAAAGGTCAGTTTTCTCTTTTTTGCGTACAGGAACAACCAACTGACAGCTTGGCGTTAGTGGTGACATTCCTTTCCAAGTCTCCTCCTCGTCCACCGATGTCTTTTACATCTCTCTACAATCGGCGTTGTTGAAGGGTTACAAAATTCGAGTTACCTCCTTAGACCCTTTGAGCGGCCGTCAGACCCACCAGCAGGTCCTCAACTCCGAAAGCGATGTCTCTGGACCCGACTCCGTCCTATTTGTGGGCGCCAACACAGCCTTTCCTGTTATTGCCTGGGCGGACAAGTCGTACAAGACATTGAAGGTTAATGTCATCGGCACCAAACAAGTGTCCACAGTCACTATTGAGAACACCAGCGGCGAGGATATTAAGTCCATTGAGGTTCACGCGCCGAAAACCCTCAATGCCCTGTCGCATTTCCTAGTTCACTACGAGACTGCTTCGGGTTCTTGGGCCGATGTGTACCATGTCGACCTCACCTCCGCAACTGTGTCCAAGGCCTACAGTCTTCCATACCTACAAGGATGGTCTGTCTTCTCCACCGGAACTAAGGATGCCAATGTTTACTTCACCCGGGTCACGGACTCCGAGACTACTGTTGTGTCATCCAACTCTCACGGCATTCTCGGAAGGTGGTCTCAGCACCCTCCTTTGGAACGTGCCGTTTTGTCTGTCTCCGAGGTAGCTATGAAAGCTGACTCCGTCGCTGTCCGCTCCGCTGTTGTATTGGAATCGGGCGATTGGCAGCTGATCCAGAACGGTGTGGTCGGATGGACTAGACCTGAAGCGCTTTCTGGTGCTTTGGCTGCCAACTGGGCCGATGTGGACAGCCAAAACGATCTAGTTCACCAATTAGAGGTCGAAGGCCACGGGAGTTTATACGGAGCGTATATGCACCGTGTGCAGCGCCATCTAAGAGACCTTCAGCACCTTCCCGACTGGCTCCAGGAACTCCCTAAACGTATCTTCACTAGCTTGTTTGCAGACGAAGTCTCTAATCTTGATGGCTTTGGTGTTTCAAAGCCTATCATTGTCGCAACGGAGAACGGCCGAGTCTATGCCATTGATAGTGGAAACCATGGTAAAGTTTCGTGGAGCGTCAAGGTTGCGGAAGCAGACTCTTGGAATGTCAAGGCAATCCTGACCCAGTCTGGATCCGCAACCGTGTATGTCGATGACGGTAGTTCTGTTACCCTGAACACCACCTCTGGAAATATTATTCAACGAGAGCCCCCTACCGGGAAGATCCGTTCTGTTGCGGTCATCGATGATGCCTCTTCCTCAAGCATCGTTGGCATTAATGAGAACGGTGAGCCCGTGGGATCCTCTGAGCGCGCCGGGTTCTTCGTCACCCAGGGCATCGACGGAAGGATTCTCGGATGGAGCCCGAAAGACTCCCAGTCACCAGTTTGGGAGTTCTTACCAGGACCAGGCGAGAAGATCACTCGTGCCACTTCACGGCCCTCTCATGACCCTGTCGCATCAATTGGCAAGGTCCTGGGCACTCGATCAGTGCTGTACAAGTATCTGACCCCGAACGCGGCGCTAGTTACAGCCGTGGGTGAGACATCGGCCACCTTCTACTTACTAGACGCAGTCACCGGCCGCATCCTCCACACGAGCACGCACAAAGGAGTCGACACCGCGCAGCCTATCGCCTCTACCATGTCAGAGAACTGGTTTGCGTACTCTTTCTACGCCGAGGGCTCCGAACCCGCTGACCCTAGGGGCTACCAACTCGTCGTCTCGGAGATGTACGAGTCCCCCATTCCCAACGACCGTGGTCCTCTAGGCTCCGCATCCAACTACTCCACCTTCACCGAACTGCCTCTTCCTCACGTCATATCCCAGTCCTTCATCATTCCGGAGCCCATTTCCCATATGGCCGTCACTCAAACCCGCCAAGGCATCACCACCACTCAACTCCTCGCCACACTGCCAGAGTCGAACGCCATCATTGGCATCCCCCGTCCGATCCTCGACCCTCGCCGCCCCATCGGGAGAGATCCCACCTCCACCGAAGCCGAAGAAGGTCTGGTGAAGTACGCCCCGTTCCTCGATTTCGACGGCCGTTGGTACCTTACCCACACAAGGCAGGTAGCCGGCATCAACACCATCTTGTCCGCTCCCACCCTCCTCGAAAGTACAAGTCTCGTCTTCGCCTTTGGCAACGACATCTTCGGTACACGGTCGACGCCCAGCCAGGCCTTTGATATCCTCGGCAAGGGATTCTCCAAGATCCAGTTGCTCATGACAATTGTTGCGTTGGCAATCGGTGTTTCGATTATGGCTCCTATTGTACGTCCTTCCTCCATTTTCTCTGGTTATATGACAATTTTAACATTTACTCTCTCTAGGCCCGCAGGAAGAAGGTTGATCAGCTTTGGAAGGGGAGGTAGAGAAATTATATAGAAGTAGTATCCATGCATTTTGTCAATCCAGTTATGTAGTAATTTATCAGTCTTTCAAATTTGACTCGAGATTTCAATCCGCGGGCTTGAAGGCTCGAAGTCTGTCAACTGGATTTTAACTTCTTTTGCGAGTTGTTGCCTGAACTTGTGCAGAGCCATGCAGTTGACCAGGCCATCTCGTCTAAATGATCTGCTGTGAAAACCCTGAGGCAGGCGATACTTCGTTCCTAAATATTTACCCACTGGTGTTATTTTGGTCCATATCAGCCCTTTGCTTTGATCCAGGTGACCCCATGATATTGCTATCTCTTCTTTGAAAACTGTAGTAGATCCCTCGTTCGAGGTAACCCGTGATTGATGTAATACTACCTGCTAAAGTAGGTTGTACATTACTCTTATCTTACTACCACTATAATGCCGTATAGTTAACGAAGTAGTTGCATTCTAAAAAAAAGCATGCAATACAAGAGAACCAATTGACGCCAAACGGACACAAAAAGTATTCAATATGGCCCTAGCCAGGTATGGTAAACAGTCCAAGTGAATTGAATTCGAGTCTAGAAGAGAAGAAAGTGGAAGAGATAGTCAGGGTATGTATATATGCAAGCAAGCTATGACAAAAAGTGAAACAAAACAAAAATACCCTTCCATTAACAGATCAGAGAAGATTATTGTATGCTTGTGGAATAGTTGTGTATGTACTCCGTATAATGTATAGGTATTGTTTGAAGCCCAGCTTAAGCAGCGACCGTTTGGGAAGGTAGGGATGCGGCGCCATTAGGAATGGGTTCTGACTCTGATTCGGGCTTTGTAGTGGTATCGGCGTTTAAGGATATGTTTTCTGTTTTCTCAGAGAGTTCCTGCTCTTGTTGCCTTTCTGTGACGGGGGCCTCCTCGGTGTCTTTCTCTGGAACTGCTGGCGCGTCATTGGCGGCGAGCTTCGACTTTGGCACCGATACGGTTGACGCTCTGCTCTTTCCACTTTCCCTGCCGATGATCTCTACCTTGTCGCCCTTGAAGAGGACCGGGCCCTTGATGAAGCCCGGCTTCGTTGATCCATCGACGGGTGCGGATTCGAGGGTACCGATGATCTCGCGGGTAGGTTCGTCGAGATATGGCACATCGCCCCATTGCCAGTCGAGTTCACCACCGTACTGTTTGGGGATGCTGGATTTATCCATGAAAGAGGAGAGGGTAGGCAGGACTTCGGAGGAGGAAAGGATGAAAATCTTTGATGTGGTACCGGGGTCGAACCAGCGCTTGATCCAGCCCCAGACTGTCGGGAAGAAGGCGGGGGCGCCAATGATCTGTTCAGTCAGTATACAGATTGATACGTGGGGATTCCCAGGAGACTGACGAAAATGCGGTCCAGAGTTTCAGGATAATGCGCCGTTGCTAGGATACTAGCATCCTGCATATGCCCCTTCAGGTTCCAGAACTGCTTCAACCCAACTCCGCTAATGTCCACGATGTTTGTAGAGGCCACAATTGGCGTCTCCGGATGAGGACGGGGTAATTGGGAGCATAGCGGCATAACGAAGTTGAGAAGGTTTTCATAGAGAGCGAACAGACGCAGAAGACGCTGAGGGACCTTAGAATCTTTATGCGTTTCTGCCGTCGCCTCGGGGTCGGTCATAGTAGCATTGTAGGCGGCCATGTTCTTGGTGTTTAAATGTTTTATTTCGAACACATACACGGGGATACCGCGGCGGTCTCGACGGCCGGTCCATTGCGGATACTATATCCGAAGTCAAGGTTAGTTAATCCGTTAGAACATCAAGCAGATGGAAGAGAAACATACCATCCTCCGCGCCGCATCGTACGATTCCACATCAATATTCTCGTAAAGAGCCTCAATGGCATTCTCCTTCCGCCAATCCTCCGTATCCTTGAACTGACCCCAAGCCCCAGCGACATCGAACTTGCGCGCGCGCAGAAACCGCCTAGCAACATATTAGCCATCCCTTATCTCCCAAGGCGACCCTGAAACCAGCAGAAGCAGAACATTCATAAGAAGACATACAGCATCGTCGCATCATCATGACTGGCCTTTGCTCCCTCACCCCCAGACTTATAGTACCCCTCCTGCTCGCAGAAATCCTTGAACTCCGTCAACCTCCCCTCCTGCTCCTCACTAAGATGGTGCAAATGCCCCGCAAGCCAGGCATCGCTCGCCGCCTGGGAAGCCGACGCCACGGGATCGTTCTTCGGATCGGCAGCGGCGGCCGCGGGATTGTTATTCACGGAGGCGGTATCGCTCTCCGCTTGGCTGTGTACGGATTTAGTCCTCCACAAGGGCATGATTTCGGATTTGCGTGTATTCAAAGTGCGGGGAACGGAAAGCTTAGGACGAGGGTCGGAAAAGTAGGATACTCCGTAGAGAGAAGGAAAAAAAAGCAGGAAGCGAGCTTGTTTGCGGTCAGTAAGCACAGAGCTGGGCGGCTGGGCTGGGCTGCAATCTTTTGTTCCTGGCGTCCCGGGGATCGGCAACGGGTGATTGCACTTTGTTATGGAATTACTGGAATACCAAGTGTCAGACCAAAGACGACAAAGTGACAAACGAGTGACGCGACAACGCGAAATGGCAAATCTGAAAAGACTGTAAGCGAGCAGCGAGCGGATGGAAGGAATCGGCAACTTCAACGTGATCGATCTCCGATCCAGGAATGTGCATGCGCATTAATCTGAATCTGGAGAAGGACTGCTGAGTCAGCACTGTAGGTTTAGTTATGCAACTCGAGCTTATAATATTCGAAAGCGACTTTACAAACATTGGATTTGATTGAAAATGCTTAGAAAGATCATTCAGAACTCAGGCTAAGTAGAGGCGTTCCAGATCGCAGCTCATTTTATGATGACCAACAAACACGTAAGAAATATCTGTACAGGAACAAGGAGGAAAAGTGCTTCGAGGCCAATCTCTTAGTCCTCAGTCAAGTCACCATACTCCCACATACCACGGCGCTCTGCCTTGGCTTCATCCTCCAGAGTACGCAGATTGGACAGAGTCTCACCAGCTGCGCGCTCCCAGCCCTTGAGTTTCCGGGGAACCATAGCCAATCCTTCCCGAACAATCTCCGAGTTGATGCTCTGGTCGAGGTTCTTTGAGTCGGCGGGGTCTAGCAGGGTGACGTGCATGGTCCCCTCAGGAGATACGTAGTCCACGTTGGCGACAAGCTCGCGACTGAAGGTTTGTTCCTCGAGAAAAGCAACTGCATCCCCGAGGTAATCTTCTGAAACGGGGAACTGGAGGAATGAAAGGACAGCGTCCGCGGCTTGAGGGCGGAGCTTCTGGGTGGAGAATTGGGGCTGGCTAAGAGGCCTCAGACGAGACCAGGGAAGGACCTCTGAGTTACCGAAATCGATGTAGACAACTTCAGCTTGTTGCTTCTCGCGGTCGTTACGGCGAATCTTGGCGCGGTACCACTCGCCGTCCTCAGTGAATTTGGCGGCAACCAAGTCACCAGCCTTGGGTGGCCCGGGAAGAGGGGTGTCATTTGCTTTGTTGATATGGAATGAGCGGAATGCACTCATGAGCTCTGTCAAAGCCGAGGTGCCGGTACCGATTTGCTGGATTTTCACGCGCGCAGTAGCAGGGTCGACGTAGGTGACGAGCACATCGCGGTAATCCTTGCGGCGAGGTGCGGCCTCAGCTTCAGCGGCGCTGACATTGGCGACTTCCTCCTGCTCTTCCTCAGCTTCCTTGCTAGGGTCATAGTCATGCCAGAGACCCTTGCGGGCTTCCTTGGCGCGTTCTTCGGCTGCAAGGTATTCCGTTGCGTGGCCGGATTGCTCTGCAGAGTAGGCGTGCACAGTAGCAAACCCCTCCTCGAGAAGAATTTTGGCGAAGTTCTCCTTGTTCACGTAAAGACTGCCAATGAAACCGCCAACCTTGTCGATGGTTTCAACGTCAATCTCGACGTCACGTTGCATGCAGCGTCTGTTCGCGAGTTCGTGTGCTTCGTTACCGAAAGGCTCGGAGGCGTCACCGGGGTTTCGCGCCGAACGGGGAGCGCGGATGCCAGAAATTACCAAAGTCAACTTGGTGTTCTCTCGAGGGACCAAAACAGTAAAGCGGGATCCGGACTTCACAAAGTCGACAACGGCCGGGACACGCTTCTGACGCTGAAGTGCGGACACTTCCATCTTGGCCTTCTGGACACTTTCCGAGTAATCCTGGTATTGCTTAGTCTTGGGGGGCTTAGGCGACCACATGCCCTTGCCTTCCTTTTGAGCCTCAGCTTCAGCTATCAAGAGGTCGTCATATTCAGGTGATCGGTCATCATCATCCTGGCGGTGGCGGATAACAGATGCGTATCCAGATTGCACCAGACCGAGTGCAACATTGGTGTTTCCGATAACCACCGTACCGACCTCTCTCTCCTCATATCCTTCGTTAGCAGGCTTCTTGCCGTCAATGGTAACCTTGACATGTTTCCCAATAACCTTCTTACGCAAGAACTCCTTCGCATCAATGCCAAAGGGAGCCTGGTTCGGGTCCGACGGCTTCGGCTGACGAATACTGCTCAGGCTAATCTTCTTCTCTTGCCCAGCCTTATTCCTGATGAAAATCGTATCCGCATTCAGCACACGGCCAACAATATAATCCTCAGCAGCCCTGCCAGCAGGACCCTTGGAAGCGACAAGACCAGTGAACAAGCCCTTTCGATCATCCTTAGCAACCTTCTCCGCACGACGGAAAGCCGCCATCTCAGCTCCCAGGAGGGGTGAGTGGTGGTCATGGCACCGGGCAAGGCCAGCCTCCAAGAGGAATTTGGCAATGTTTCCATTCGGGTGGAGGACGCTCGCAATCAGTTGACCCTGCGGGGTAGTACCCAAAAGAACCACCTGGACCTTACGTTGCAGGACTCTAGACTCAGTAAACTGCTGAGCTTCCTCGCCGTACGGCTCGGCTGGCTGCTCCTTGCCATCGGCGTTGACCCGCTTGGTTGCAGGAGCTCTGATGCCGCCAACTGCGATAACAACCTGCAGGTGCTCCTGCGGAGCGAGAAGAAGTCGAAGAACGAGACGGTCACCGTTTAGAACCCTCTCCACGATACCCTCCAAAGGCTTATCCTTCCATTCATCCACTAGAGCCTTGCCATCAGCGAGCTCGAAGCTGGTTTCGATACGGCCGCGTTCAATTCCAGACCAGACACCCTTTCCTTCGGTCCTGGCGTGGTCCTCTAATGCGCGGAGGCGCTCGAGCATTGCAACCGTCTCCTCTGTGTCATCGCTGCGCTTGCCGGCTTCCTCACGGACGCGAGTCCATCCTTCCTGGACACTGATCTCGGGCAATGTCACTTCAAAACTGGGGAGTTTGATCTTGCCGTATTCGCGCTGCGAGGTCGGAACGGTGTACAGAGTCTGGAATTGGACTACTTTGCCAACGAGAAGCTCGCGGAGGAATTCGCGGGATTGGAAGCCATACGCCTGTGGAAGAATGAAAAATTAGCAAAATGTCAAAGCAGAAATTAAACAGAGAATATTGAGTTGTGGTAAACAGAGAAAAATATGACGAGAGGCCACCTTTCCTGATCAATTGAGCAGCTTCGAACTGCCGAGGACAATGAAGTTTGGGAAAATTTACCTCATCTCCTTCTCTCCGAAGCCTTGGTGCAGAGACGTATGCAAGACTTAAGACACGCTCCTGTCCTGGGTTGGTAACATGCGACAGGACAACAGTGTCGCCAGATAACACTGACTTCACGCGAGCTTCCAGAGGCATGCTGGAGGTGTGGACAAACAAATCACAGAATCAATTTATCAATTAGGATTTTGTCAAGGAGTGTAGAAAAGCAAGGAAAGGAGCCTAGAGAGAATAAATAGGGGTTAAGCGGTGAAATGATGGTGAACACTGAAGATGGAAGTACAAGTACATTCACAACTGGAAACGTGGTTTAAACCACCGGAGCTGTGGCGCACTCCCCCACAAATTAATATCAGTCCAGCCAGACATCAGCCTCTTTACTAGCTTAATAGCCAACTACAGTTCTATCATACTCTTTTCACAACCCTTGCTGTGTTAATGACTTTGACAACTGATAACTGCCGTTCAATTTGAATGTGGCTAACTCGCAGGACCTTACATTTTTCAACTAAGGCAATAGAATCCGCAGAACAGCTTTGAAGTACCTAGCTATCATCCTCCACATTTCGATCGAGTTCATAATATCATCATATTTCATGGTGCATTTACGCAGCAATGCCGATGACACCTATTGATATTCATCAGTACCTCTCCAATGAAACGATAGACAGAAACACTCACCGCAAGCAGGACGAGCACCAGCGTTACCAGTCTTCTTGGACTCCTCGTTGCCACCACGGCCGAGGTCATCAGTACCAGCGTGAACGACAAGGGTACGCTATCTCGAGTTAGCTTTCTCAACATCTCAGCTCAAGGTCTACAGGACTACATACGCCCAGGACGCTCTCGGCACCAATCAGCTTGACAAGCTTGTCCTGCATGGAGCCGACGGCGTTACCCTCAGCATCGGTCTTGAAGTTGCCAAGGTCACCAACGTGGCGGACCTCATCCTCGGGAGCACCGTGGGTCTTGCTGAAGGGGTTGAAGTGGGGGCCAGCAGAGGTACAGCCGTTGGTGTTGTCACCGAACTGGTGGATGTGGAAGCCACGCTCAGCGTTGGCGTCGTGGCCAGTGAAGTTCCATGAGACGGTGGTCGGGGCGCTCTCGTTGGCCTGCTCGAAGGTGACGGTGCCGGAGACCTTCGAGTCCCCACGGACGACAGCAACTGTAAGGACATAATTAGCTACGGTTCACATTAAATTATGTTCTTGACCTCAATCGCCACCCGCCAGATCTGGGGTCGAGAGGAGACCAAACGGAGCTGTTCCTGAGCTCAGGCCCAGCGACCGTGACTTCGGGAGCAAAGGAGCTAGCCGGAGCCTTTGACCATCCTTAAGCTTATACCGTCACCTTGCAGGGGACAAAGTGACGATGATAGGCTGTCAGATCAGAGTAGAGCTCGAAAGGTGCTCAAATTTGCTCACACAAGGTCCTCCGGCCACGGTCGATCATGGACCCGAGCAGATTAAAGGCCAATAGGATAACACAGGAGACCTGACTTACCAGCCTTGACCATTTTGACAGGTTATGAAGGTGGAATTTGTACTTGGAAGATAATGGGAAAGATAGGTACAGATGGAGATGGATGACGGAGAGGAATTGAAGAAGAGAAGAGGACCCGGAAGCGAAGGGAAGTAGAAGAACGAGGGGTAACCTGTAAGCCACCGACTACGGAGATACTCTTACTCCTACTGAGCCATTGGCAGCGAGACCGAGTCTGAGAGGACAGTTCGATTGCCTTCCAATCTTCCCACCATCATGAAGCACCCCACCAGGCGGGCATACGTCGGAATGACGTTTTCTGTCCAGTTGAGGGGAAGCTTCGATTCCTAAGCAGTGCATTCCAGGCCTTTATCCATACAAAATATCTTGTCAGGGTTGCAATTGAATTTGGAATTTTTGTCATTAACTTCGCAGCAATTAATTATTATTTGATAGCTATTTCGATTGCAGGATTACCGTACAATGCTGAGGTGCTGATGCCCCCACCATACCTAGGTAACTAGCTGGCTTCCCGTCCACCACGGGTCAAACCCAGTTCATGCGGGCCACAAGTGTAACAAGAAGATGCCAATAACCAGCCCAGCTCATGTTCTAGCAACAGGCAATTGAAACTCTGTACTGTAGAGCTGTGCTACCTTGGTCGGCCTGCCACTGTCAAGATAGAGCTCCCGTACCCACTCCGGCGATCGCACGCAATTCCCGTCCTCATAACCGATAGGATTGTCTAAAGAATAAGTCATCCCGTCCTCATCTCCGAATACTCTAGACTACAACTAACTTTGCACACTGAGTGGAACTTATAAAAAGTAATATTCCGTAAAATCGTATCTCTAAGCAGATTTTTGCAAGTCGCCAATTTTTACAAACGAAGTGAGTATTGTCAAAAGTCATCCGGTGCCAATTTGTTACATCTATGCCTGGACCTTCTCCTTGAGGATGTTCTTGAGGGTCACGGCATCGGCCGCGAACTTGGAGATACCCTCACGCAGCTTCTCGGTGCCCATGGCCTCCTCGTTGAAGGCGAAGCGGAACAGAGCCTCGTCGTTGATGTAGCTTTGCTTCTTGATGTCGAGGCTGGAGGCGGAAGAAGCGTCAAGCTTCTGAGGAACGGCGTCGGTGGAGTTGTAGAGGTCCTCGAGGAGGTTGGGCTACGGCATGTTAGTTTGAAACACTAGGAGAAGAATTGAGGTTCACATACGGAGATGGTCAGGTAGTCGCAACCAGCGAGCTCAGTAATCTCACCGACATTACGGAAAGAGGCACCCATGACGATGGTGTTGTAGCCGAACTTCTTATAGTAGTTGAAGATAGCCTGGACGGACTTGACACCGGGGTCCTCCTGGGCAGTGTAGTCGCGCTTGTTGGCGGCCTTGTACCAGTCAAGGATACGGCCAACGAAGGGAGAGATAAGGAAAGCACCGGCCTCAGCAGCGGCAATGGCCTGGACGAGGGAGAACATGAGGGTCAAGTTGCAGTTGATGCCGTGCTTGTGCTGCAGGATATGAGCGGCCTGGATACCCTCCCAGGTAGAGGCGATCTTGATGAGAATGCGGTCCTTGGAAATACCGGCTTCCTCATAGAGCTGCATGGAGTCAGAAATGAACTGTTTTTTTTTTTTTTTTTTTTTTTTTTTGTATGGATTGCCAACACGTACCTTGATGATGTGCAGAGCCTTGTCAACGGAGGCCTTGGTGTCGAAAGAGAAACGAGCATCAACTTCGGTGGAAACCTTTCCGGGAATGATGTCGAGAATCTTCTTGCCGAACTCAACGAGGAGGTGGTCAAGGGTGGAGTCGACCTGGGCGTCGACATCCTTGCTCGACTGCTTGCCCTTCGCAACGGCGGCATCGATCAAGCTGGCGTACTCGGCCTTCTTGGAGGCAGCGAGGATGAGAGAAGGGTTGGTGGTGGCATCCTGGGGCTTGTACTTGTCAATGGTGGCGAAGTCACCGGAGTCGCAAACGACAACCTAGCGGGAACGATGAGGTTAGAATTGGCACTGGTAAAGAGATGATGCTCAAAAGAGGAGCTTACGGTGCCAGCGGCCTTGAGCTGTTCGAGAGAGGAAGGCATTATGAAGTAGTTAGGTATGAGTTATTGGTGAAAAATGGTGATAGATATGGGAGGCGAGTGAACGAGGGAGTGCCGTTCTTAAATGAAGTTAAATTATTAAGAAGACGTGGCGATGGCACTAATTCCGACGTCGAGTTCAAGCTGTTTTCGTGGTTGAGCCATGGTGGGGCTGGTCATGGGCTTATGACGCTATCAGATCCAATTCTGGAGGGGTAACTCTGACTAAGGATTTGATATCGATGACCGACACCACAGTTGTAATCACTTCCTGCCCCTTTTGTATCATATTGACGCTCATTTTCCTTGTAGCTAAGGTCCATTGAGTGCCTCCTCGTGTTGCCTCCTCTATTCGTGGTTGATTACAAGATAAGTTATGTTCACACATTTCCCCGGAGCTTCCCTCCCCCCTCTATTCTATAACTCGGCTCAGTGTGCTCCGACTACGCATGGCCGATCTACTCCACTCATGGACATCTCCCACACACTTGCAGCAATCCAGGGCCTTTTTCTCTTCACCGGAATCAACAGTCCGTGACGGCGTCTGCCCCTCTGATTAGCCTCACCGTTCTCCGCATTAAGCCCTAAGCCCCCATTTTATCCAGACCGGGTCCTCCGGACTCCGGAGTACATACAGCCTATGTAGAAGAATACAGTCACATGGTCTGTTGTCAGGAGTCCTGTGCTCCGTATATGGAGTTGTGTCTCGCATCGAGGAGGTTGAACCGCAGGAATCGATTCGGCTCTTGGGAAGTGTTCCCGTTCAGGAAGAAATAGCCGCCTGCGATCTATTTAACCGGCAATGGTCCAAAGAGAGGCAAACGAGAGATAAACAATCAGCTATAATAAGACAAACGCTCCGCGGAAAACACAAGTTCTACCAGAGACCCCGTCTCTTAAAGATGCGCTATAATCAGGAAAACTTCAAGGTTATCGGCGCTGAACGCAGCTCCATTCATACTATAAGAGATGGAATATTAGCATTAATGCACATACATGTATCATTTTCCGGATGAAACTTACCACTCTTCCCATCTCATCTCCAGTATACACCACCTGTGGAAGCGCAAGGATACAACTGATTCCCGCAGAGATGTTCGCCCCATTGTCGCGGTTGTTGTCAGTGTGATGGAGTTGTCGAATCAACTCCAGCTCAAAGCGGCCATTGCGTATAATCTTGCTCCAGATCTACGAAGTATCAGCACCAAATCAACATAAGGTAATACAACACTTACATTTACAACTCCCCTTCGATGGCCTGTAAAGAGAAGCTCCCGCTCTTGCCATTCATCACCAACCCCTTCGTAGAAAACGCAGGATAGTGTCTTGTCATCAGCTGCTTCGCAAACAGCTTGTTCAAGGAGAAGAGCCCCGTTCAGAGTATAAAGGCTGATGCGGTTGCCTCGACTAACCGCAATCTCACCTGTCACATCGTTGATCCGTGCGCACTGGTTCATGTCAGTGCCTTGTTCAATGCCACCAAAGCGAGTGCGAAACTTACATCAACAGGCCCCTTGGCTGGAAGTTCTCGGACAAAGCACTGCCGGTTCAAATCCCAGAGCATGAGTTGACCATCCACTGAAACAGACAGTAGAGTGCTGAATGACCGTGAGACTGCAAGTATAGTCACTGGAGTGCGGTGTCCAAACAATGACCCTGCAGGTTGAAGGTCAACAGATTTTGACGTTACGGTAAAGGTCCATATTGAAATGGTGCAATCGGTGCCCGATGTGACTAGGGTTCGGGAGTCTGCAAATGCTGCACACGACAGCTGGCCCACGTGAAGATGTTCGAAGTGGCCAATTATCTATTCATGGTCAGTGGTAGACCTTGAGTTATTCTGCATATTGTCTTTACCTTTCGGTGATCTGCCGAATAAAATCTGACGCTGCCATCAAAAAACCCCCATTCCATGTATTTGTCGTGATTCGGTGGGATATTGAGTCTGAGTGCCGCGGTACATAGCAACCGATCTTGCCTCATGCACAAAGATGAGACACGTTCACCAGTTTCTAGAGTAAGCTAGTTAGCCTGCGGGAAAACAAGTGTATATTTTCAGAAAGCGTACCAAGGAGCGCAAGAGGCAGCTGCGTAAGGGATTCAGCAAGGGAATCCAACCGCGGGATCTTGTTTCTTTGCGCCTCGCTCTGGAAATGAGGTCGGTTAAAGATCTGGTACGGTGTCTGTCCGAAATTGTGTATGATCCCTATCGTGGCCATCCGCTCTACAGGATCTTCAATAGCGTCGACGTCCTTGGCGCCTTGATAGGAGAGGTGGTGGAAGACATTAACAGCTTCAATGGCTGCCTCGCCTTTCTGCTTGCACCCGAAGACCAAGTCAATCCAATGGTGTAGATTCCGCGTTACATGAGGGCTCTCCAGCGCTTCCCTATTCTTCGCGATGAAGATTTTCGGGTCGCCCTTAGCCCAGGGGGGCAATTCCACTGAGTCAATCGCCGTGGCCATATTTTGGAGGACTCCGAAGTCGTACTTGTTGGAGTTTACCAGAAACTCTGGAAGGAAGAAGAATTCAGGAATCAATTCCCTCACATCTGACATGTTTCCTCTTGAAGCAGACTCCCATGCCTTGCCGATGGAATAGAACAGACGATCGGCGTGATCAAAGGTTCCTCCTTGTAGTAGGAGATATGCCTTCACAAATGGCTGCAGCCGAATCAGATAGGAGCTCACGATCATCGCCGAGGAGTAATGAGTGCCGTAATGGAAAGCTGGGGAATCGCCGTCGCCCATCTCTGTAAATGCTTGATAGCGCTCTCTGAAACCGGCCTCTCGCTCGAGAGTTTGGCAGCCCATCGGCTTGGACAGATCACGGAAACTCTTCGGGTTAGTCAGATCCAGCTCCTGGCTTGTATAATCGGCAATCACCCAGGGAAAGACCGGATACTGGGTCAAATCGTTGAAAGTTCTACCAGCCAGGGTGTTGATCAACATGAGATAATGGAAGTTCGAGATCTCCCCCTTCACCCATTTTCGGGTTGCTGGGTATACCGGCGAATGACCAAAAACGCTTGCAAACTTTGACCCTAGGGTCTGCGGCGCATCGTCAGAGCTTCGAAGAGTCTCGAATCTCCACATGTCCTCCGGCCGCGAGTGTCCTACACTCCCTGTCACTTGCGGCGCTTTATTAGCCAGCTGATTGTACAATTGATCGCGAGCTTTGGATGAGATCAGGGTCAATAGATAGCTATTTCCATCGGTGAAGAAGATTTCGAGCGCAACGTCGCGAAATAAGAATCGTCTCTTAGAAACACTAACGAGGTCTGTCCAGTTCCAGCTCCTAGTTTCATGT
Organism: Aspergillus kassunensis; assembly: GCA_027569205.1. Taxonomy (NCBI): domain Eukaryota; kingdom Fungi; phylum Ascomycota; class Eurotiomycetes; order Eurotiales; family Aspergillaceae; genus Aspergillus; species Aspergillus kassunensis. Next base: position 107,049 of record JAPDEQ010000049.1, read on the forward strand.
TCTTGAGGTTTGCGTTCACTTGCTTCTCTGCCAGCAATCATTCGAACATACGGATCGCGCTCATCACTGGGCGCCTGAGTAACGTTGACAATTTCACCGTCGCACCGCTGGAAGAAATTGTCAAGGATATAAACGTGATCTTTCCCTTGGATTAGGAGCCCTTCAAAAGCTTCTAATCCCACGACCCTGGAAACATTGCAGAGACTCTCAACTTGATCGCCGCGGTGTAAGCTCCTCATGACTTTCCGGTTCTTATCTTCGTAGTCTTCAAGGTCGGCCTTTGGGTCATCGATCATCTCAAAGCTCTCTTCCATGACACCGCCACCGTCCGCTCCTATGATTTGGGAATTATCATCTGATCGCTCATCATCCATAGATACGGGTGTGAATGTTGAATTCTCAGCTGAAGAAGAGGGTCCTGCTACGTCCACCCTAGCCGCAGGTGGCTCAGACGCTTTGCGCTTTGGTTGATAATCCTGTCTCTCCCCTGAATCATCTGGTACTATACGAAGTCGCATACGGCTTCGCCCCTCCGTCTGGTCAAGTTTCCATTTCCTCTCCTTTTCTTCGGCTAGCATGCCACCGAATCGCCGCAAGTCCAAAGTCAAAGTGGAAAATGCATTCCACATGAAGGTATGAGTATCTTGCTGGTCCTGGAGAGATCTTTGATATCTTAAGAATTCCGAAGCCGAGATATTTGATATCCAATGAGGAAATGTGGCTTCGTGCCTTCGTTTCAGCTCGTCACTGACCTTCTCCAGCTGGCTCAAGTGCTTAAGCTTATCGTGGCGCTTGGCCATTCGATTGCGTGAAGAAATTTCAATGTTTGCGTTCTGCTCTTGGATAAAATCTTCCCAGATCTTAGATATACTGCCCAAGAACAAGGCATTGAGATCATCAGAATGGTCGTCTATCCATTGCAGAAATGCAGAGTCGTCCATACCCGCAAGTGCATCAAACCCTCCCGAGAGACGTTCTTGAAGTGGAGCACTTGCATGGCTCAATATCACAGATAATTCAGATGGTTTTTGGACCATGACAATCCTAAAGAGTCCTGCGGCAGCCAGACGTACTTCCTGATTCTTATCGATCAACTTGGTGTAGAGAAGGTAGCATAGCATTTGCAAATAGTCCGCTTGGGAGTCCCCTGCTTGTAAAAGCACCACCTGCCAGTATGACAATCGGTTAAGGAATAGCAATGCATCCGCCTCGTGAGATTCGGAAAGTTGAACGAGAACAACGCGGAACACATTTAGCCGAATTGTTGTGATTACTTGGCTGCACAGCCGTATACTCTTCAGGGAGGCAATGTCCGGGCGTTGAAGATATTCTAGGATGGTTCCTGCAAATTCAAGAATCGTTGTTGCACCATCCACAAACCAGCCTTCAAGTGCCGCTTCAGCTAGGTGCGTCGTAAAACGTCCTAAGTTGGTCAAGACTCGCGGCTCTGATAACAGCTCGGTTTTCGATAAAACGACATTTTTGACTGTTGAAAGAAGTCGCTTTAGTACCCAGGAAGTGAAACATGCTTGGTGCTCCAGGAACCCCGGCGGTGTCTTCGAGAACAAGCCAACCCCGGAGAAATCTTTTCGCTCAAGGAGTTGTTCTGAAATTAAAGATAGGGCAAGGCATAGAATACGGGAAATAGAAGGATGCTCGGTAGTTCCTTCAATGTTGACCCTCCCAGGGGCGAGTGGATGATGAATTTGTGAAGGACTATGCGACTGCTTGGTACGGTCTGATGACACGAGGATAAAAGATGATGAACGAACCAACGGTCCACTAGTATCGTCGCGAGTTCCAGAGTTCTCAACGGTTGATGTTTGCAAGTCACTCGCGCCGCGTGAGTTTGAAGGACGACTGGAATCCTGGTCATCGAGGCCTAGACCACTGACCCGGTAGGATAATTCAATGTCGGCGCTCACAGAGTCCGAGCCAACAACAACCGGGAATAAGATCGAAAGCATGTCTTCCACGTACTCGGTTTGCGCCGTAAAATCACGGAACCCCTCTGAATTCAGCTGCAAATCTGCTAAGAATCCAATGATCGTTGCTAGGAGGAATGCTTCTTGGTCACTTGTGCTAGCCGGTACGTGCTGAGCCATCGGTGGCCTAGCAGCCTGGGCCAGGTCGAGAACTTGCGTATCATTTCCCATGGCCGACTTCCTCAAAGCACTTCGCATCATCTCAGTGATTGCTGGAAACATCTCAGGGGCACAAACATGACATTCGTCCTCGGTGAATATCTCGGAAAGAGAAGCACGACTGAATGGCTTTTCAGCCATCACTGTACCGAGATCGACGCCGAATAAGATAGAAAAGCATATAGGCCACATGGCGGGTATATTCCACCATCGCCTCATGCAGCCTTGTATGATTATATATCCGCCATTCTTGTCGCCGAACCTTTTGATGTACTTGCTGTCGCTGATCACAAGAACCCGAGCCAATATCCTGCTCGCCAGAACGACGATTTCTGGCTCGTCCTCGCACATAAGATAAAGGAGCCACTGCGGATCGTTAGATAAAATTAGCGAACTGCCATTTCAACATACCTTGTTTGTAACAGTTTTGGCAAATTTTTTGATTGGTCCGAGATCATGAGTGTCGCACAGAAGGGCACAATACGTGCGGAGCATCTCAATAGCCACTGTAGTAGCTGACATGGTTGGTGCCTTGTTAGCAGACGCAGCCGGCTGCGCTGGCGCCGGTTTGAATCGAATACTTTTCTTCTTCTGCAAACCATTTGGTGTTTTGGGCTTGTGCAGGGAGTACGTGATGAAGAGAGCTAGAGACCTAAGCAAGTCCGCCGACAAACAGTTATCCATCAAAGAGCGAAAGGCAGCAGTGAATAGTCGAAGTATATCTGGCGTGAAACCTCCTCCTTTAAGAGCTTCAAGCAATCTTTTGTTGACGCCTAATCCTGGTGAGCTGAATAGCGAGGGTTTCAAGTAGGCTGAGACTTACGCATTCGAGCAAGACGTTTGGAATTAAACCGACGGAACTGACTCTCACTTGCGAAGACACAAAATTGGGAGTAAAATAGTTCGACGAGAGCGAGTTCACCGTGTCTCCACATCTCCAAGTCCACCAATAAAACCCTATATGCAAGGGGATTCGTGATGATAGACCGGTTTGGCTGTTCGAAATCATACCCGACAAATTTTAAGGTCAAACGGAGAAGCTCTAAAGACAAGGCGGATCGTTGCTCATTGCTGGAACAAACAGCACTTATCTTGCCTGGAGTGGCAGAGCCTCCCAAGCCCCAACCGAGCTTCTCACGTAACAATGTTGCAAGAATTCCGTACCCATTCTCCTTCTCCATTGCCTCACTGTTCCGCCAACTGTCTTGGACTGCCTCGTACAGTGCTTCAACAGCAAGAAGGGTTGTCTCTACAGAGGTAGACGCATGGATCAGACTCAAGTGCACTGCTGCACAACCACCAATCCGCCAACTCATATCATCGAGCGAGTGCGGTGAGGTAGTTACCGGATCGCCTGTCAAGATTCCAACGCCATGAGCTTGCGTTAAAGCGTCATTAATAGCAGGGGTAGCACCGTTGACGGCCACTGCGTTGCCTCCACCTTTGGTCAATTGGGCTAAATACTTCCCAGCTTTCCTTGAAAGTGACTTGACGAGCTGAGACTCATCCGTGGTGTTACTATCATCGTCGTCAAGAATTGACCACGGTGAAACATTTATCAAAATAGCACTCTCTCGGACGAGGGCACTTGCTTTTCGTCGAATAGCAGTAACAATATCCGATTGTTCCTCTTTACCAGGATGCAGATGTTCGTTACGAAGATTCAACGTCGCGGATGCTCTGTAGGTTTGGAACGATCCCAGACAATCCTGAAAATTACCGTAATATCGGGGCCCGAGATTATAGAAGACTGAAATCATGTCGTCGCTATAGGCGTCTCCGAAGAGAATAGCATTCGCCAAAGACCATTTGCAGGTTGATACACCCCTCCCAATCTTCATTGCCAGGTCTTGGGGGGTCCCCAGAAAAGCCTGAACCCGCGGTGAGCGATTCTGCGCATTTGCTAAGGGCATACACGGATATTCAATCCGTAATTGCTCGACAAATTCCCCATTTATAAAGAGCGATGCGCGAGAGTGAGACGATGGTGGCCTAGGCTTCTTGTGGACAACGCAGATGTGGTACCACCTGTTTTGTTCGAACTTTTGGGATTTGAATCGCACACTGGGACGTGATCCTTTTATAGACGTCTGTAGAATAAAGTTGCGAGAGCCTCTTTCTAGGTACGCTAGAAGGAAACATGTCTGGCTTGAATCGAATGCCCCAAAGATGGTTGTATGTGTATTTGGATCAAATTGGTCGAATCGAGCCCATACGGCAAGAGTATATCCCGATGACGTAGTTGGAGGGAATGAACGGCCCAAGGTTGAGAATTCCAAAGAGCAAAAGCCATGCAGTGAAAGATCGAACTGAATGAGTGGGGGTTCTTTCGAACATTTGAGCACATTGACAAGGAACCGCAAGGCCTCGGGGGATTTATGAGCTTTCTTGTAAAGATACACCGCATCGTCCACATTTCTAGTCCCATGCACACATAGCAGTTCTGCAAGTGCCGCGTAAAGATGTTTCTCCCCTTCCAGGCGGTCTTCACTGAATAAAATTGGGAGTGTAAGGCTCAATGCTCCTGTATCATGCAAAATCATAAGATTTCGTTGGGACTGAGATGCAAGCTGGAATAGGCATTCTGGTATAGCCAGCTTCTGAACTGTCTGATCAGACTTAAATATAAAGGATTGCTTCAACCATACTCGAAGCAGAGGGCCCAGAAGCTCCGGTGCTTCGATTGTTTCCGATGCTCCTATGAAACGCTCAATTTCTTTCTTGATATCGTCGGTGGATATTTCTGATCCGTCTGCCTCGGAGAATTTTGTCGCCAGTGTTGTAAAGACACCCACAACAGTTTCTTGACACAATGCTGCTGCAAAAATGCTACCACAGAAATATTCCACGTCGTTTTGAGCAGTGTCTAGCTTCAAGATCAGGATAGCATAAGCCTCTTCCAGAGCTGCCTGGCCTCCACCCGGTATACGAGTCGCAAAATGTCTCTTATTTCCCAGATGGTTCCGGAGACATTCGGCAAGAACTGTCAACCCATCTTTGTAGACCGCCAATAGACTTCTTCTCTCATCTTTAGAGTGTATACCCGGGGTATAAACTTCGGACAGCTTTCTGAGAAGGTTCAAGACCGTCTGAAAGCCATTTAGATGTCGGAACGTTTCCTTCGCCTCTTGTGGATAGTCGTTATCAATGAGGGTATGACGGAGGCGAAGCAGGCATTTCGTAGCCGCAATTGAAAAGTCGGAATGAACAGCGTAGTCTCTGCAGATGGTGTTTAACTCATCGATGGCCGGTACTAACTCGGAAGATGAGCGTGGGGTAGGCGAGGAAGAATGCGGCGCGAGAAGCGAAGTGACTCGGTTCATTGCGCCGCTGAAATTCCCAGTCTACCTATCTTATGGTCAACAACCATCAGGTATGAACTTGGACTTCGACACAGTGTTCGAGCAGTCTTCATTGGCGAGCTGGAATAATATTGCGTTGCGGGCGGAGGTAGGTGGAAGGGCGAACAGAGATCCTATTGGATCATAATTAGCAATCGCACAGCAATGGAATGATTGTTGACCATGGTGGAAGTAACAATATAGATCATAGTTCTCACCTACTCTAGCTGTTTGACAGCTTTCAAGGTGCAAATTCAAAAGCCACAACACAAGCTCTGTTAGAGAGGCTGAAGCACTGGTGCTTTGTCAGGTGACGGAGCCAGCATCCCACTAATCAAGACCAGAGTCTCATTGGTGGAGCATTCGAAGTTGCTATCGATAAGCTCCCGGCTTATCGTGAATTGGAGTGCTCTCCAGTTCCCCGTATTCGTATTCGGAAGGTTCGACCGTGGAACGCTGTGTAGGACCCATGTAGACTTCAAGGGCTCTGAAGTCCGGAGAGGAGAGTCCGGATGCTACTCTGGAAACTTTTTGATATGTCTCACCAAGTCTCACCAGTTGATTTTGAGGCAAGAAGCAATCAAGGATCGTTGGAAATTGAGTGTCGATCTACCGAATGCGACATTTTGTCCCGGAGACAAAATATATACATTGGCAAATGTTTCTTGCTGCATATCAAGTAAAGTTTCTGCTGGCCGATTAACTTGAAGTCTGTGAGCTTATGAAGAAGTACTAGGTAGTAGTGTTCGTTGAAATGAAGTTGCCTCCCTGACAACAGATTAGGGGAAGCTCTTTACTCCGGAATAACTCCGTTGACGGACAGCTTCGAGCATTAGATGCATGAGTAAACCGAGAACACTCATACATATCTTCCAAGTTCCAAGTCGCTTCCTTACTCTTGCACCAAATAGATCAGCCTGTAGCTGAATGCAGTTGTACAGCCCTGGAGGGTACCTATATCCTTGAATTTTGAAGTGGTTTTGGAAGTCCCCGAAGAGTCCTCGTCCATTTAAGTATGCGCAGACAGTCACGTGCACGCAAGGCTAGGTAGGTATACCCAATGAGACTAGTGCGGTTCGGTTTCCCGCTTCGATCCGTTTCTCGTCATTCTGGAGTCTGAATGCAGCTCAATTTCCGGCTTCTTGCTGTAATGCACTCTGTCTAAACCATGGACTGAACTTCTGCTCCTCAGCTTTTTTGGCGTGTCCCGAAGTGATGATTTCACAACAGCCCCTACGAACACTTCCTTTCTAACCACAAGGGCCGCTATTGGCCTTACTACGCGGGTCGTGATGCAAGTACTTCCACACCTCTGATATGAGATGAGCTTGCGCGCTCTCATTTGCCAAATTGCATTATGGTTGCATCCACGTCGTCCTGACGAGAAGAAGCGCCTGGTGCTCGTGTGGGTAAGGGCTCGTCTCTATACTTATAGGTGCACCTGCTCTCCCAACCCATTTCAAATTCAAGTGACTTGAACTATTACTGCTACGTTATTCTTTCCGTCTTCACGGTTGGCATCCTCTTACAGCCACGAATAATAGAGTCGTTAAATATTTTCTAAACCACCATGCGCATTCTCTCCATCGCCTGCGGCCTGCTACTTGCTGGATCTGCAGTTGCCCAGAATTCCACAGGCTGCTCCCCTAGGTCCTCCGATAATGAAGTCGTGAGGTACGCATGGGCGTTGCAGTCTTTGCTCGAAAGATTCTACGCTTCCCAGCCCATCAATCAGACCTTCCTGGGCAATGCTACCAACAGCTCGAGGACTGAATCGTACTACCGGAACTTCCAGGGCATTCAAAGAGAGAGCCGCCTGGGAGTTCGTGCTGTGCAGCAGATCGGCTCCAGGCTTTCCAACTTCTCGAGCCCAACATGCAACTTTACATACCCGAACGCTACTGATGCCAATGGCTATGTGAGGACCGCCCTTCGACTAGAGTCCAGCGTCGCCAGTGCCCTGACCGGCGCTTCTGGCTATACTCGATCGCCAGAGGTCTCCTTCCTGCTTTCCAGGTTGGCCTCCCAGCATATTGCTGGTGCAACTTGGCTCGCCACCCAGCAATCCGATTCTATCTTTCAACCCATGAGCGGCGCTCTAGTCCCTGCATACAATCCCTCGTACGTGCTTTCTACTTCTGGCGATCAGCCTGGAAGACTCGGGAGGTACCTTCACGGTTGCGTCCGGGCGCCCGTGAACCTATGTGGTCAGCAATTCTTTATTGGGCCTCTCATCGGTACCATCGGCGAGCAGGGTTCTGGAACTAGCTCCTCTAGTTCAAGCGCCATTTCTCCTACTGCAGCTGCACGTAACCTCTTCGGCAGCTAAACCGATATGAAGTACGGGGATATCCAGGGTCATTTACGAAGTATTGAGGAAGACGGATATTGCTCCTCGGCCAATCCAAACGAGTACCGTCAGCAAGGAAGACCTAAAATCGGTGAGGTGTAATGTTTTGCGGGGATGCGCGTGTGGAATTGGTGTATTTTTGCGGTGGCCAAGTTAGCCGCAGTGCGACGTGTGTGATGCTACTCCGACCTGATATCATACTGTATAATTTGCAAAACACTACATATGCGCTCATAATTAGTCACAGGTTTAAACACAATGATGTTGCCACTTTGGATCATGTATAGCTACCGATTTACTTCTTACCTCCGTACTATGTGGGTAGGAGAGCTAGATTTTGACTTAGGGCAAGTCGTTGGCCCTTTCCTTGTATTCTATCAACCCTAATTCTTGTGCTTGGGACCCAGGCGTCCGGGTGATATCGGAAATGTTCTCCGTATGCCTGCCTAGGGTAACGTTGGGGTGCTGCCTTTCGTCGTACCTATGGACTGCTATACGGCATTCTTGCCCCAACATATGCCGTGATTGCAATTTACTTCAGATACGGACAAGAGGACTCTGATTCATATCCTGCTACTTAGGATGCGCCTTACGAGTGCCGAGCGAGAACGGCTGCCCGGCCCAACAGTGCCCGAAGGCATGATAGAAGGAACAGACAACTCTCCATACCTCTATCACAAGTGTGATTTTAGCCCGCGTGCTTGCACTGTGCTTTCTGGATGATTCGTGCCCAAGATACGAAGTCACGGTGACTTCAAGATATTATCAATCCAATGTGGATATCTCTAGCAATGATTAGATTGACGACGGATATCAGACTGGCAAAGCACTCTCACGCTCGAGAAGCATGAATTGCTGAGAGTTTAACCTTGTTCTCTATCGTCCCTCAAGATATTCTTGCTGCTGAGGTTTACTTGAGCGGGGGCTTACTCACTATATTCTCCTCCAGCGATACTTCGTTATAGCCCCCTCTCAAAAGACTCAGGATAGATGTCTTTGCATCATTTGATTGTTGCTAATTTTCAATTGTTGTCACTATTTGATGTATTTGATACTCACCTTGATACTCACCTTGATACTCACCTTGATACTCACCTTGATACTCACCTTGACACTCACCTTGATACTCACCTTGATACTCACCTTGATACTCACCTTGATACTCACCTTGATACTCACCTTGGTGCTCACTTTGACACTTACTTTAACAATTATTTTGAGCTCATCCTGCCATTCTTTTAACTGGCCCAGGGTACTTTCTTTGAGGTCTAGCATTCCTTCTTCTCACTCAAAAAGTGCCACCACCTTCAAGCTTATAGCGTATCTTTTGATAGGCACCTCTGTTTCCTATTTCTTCGTCTCACCCTCTTGACTACAAAAACACCGTGCTTGCTGTATATCTATCATCCTTCTCTTTTCCTCCCTCTCCTTTCTTTACCCCCCCCCCCCCCGCCCCCCCTTCTCTCTCTCTTCGTCTCTCTCTCTTCGTCTCTCTCTCTTCGTCTCTCTCTCTCTTCGTCTCTTCCCTCTACCTTCCTCTGCTGCTGTATCTCTCTCAAAACATCTTTATCAACAGCCCATCTACAGACCCTTTTCACTCTCTTACAAAATCCACAATCATTCCCTCTTCCTTCATTATCTCTTCCTACAACTCCTCAACACGTCCAACTTAACTCAAACTTCATTGGAAACCCGTTATCAGATTTCCCTCTCTTTCTCTGAGAAATTTACCATAATTACCAAAAGGAATCACTTCTCAGAGAGCCGTGCAGGGTATCTTTTACCAACACCAAGATCTACACCCATTTCTTCATCTCAATCATACTTCATTGACCATGGCCGAGGTACCCCCTTTAGTAGGGTACGAGTCGGAAGTGGCAGAATTGGCTGCTGCAAGAGCACGCCGGAAACCCGAATACGGTAAGCAGGCTATTGCCCGTGCACGTCGAGATGTTCAGCAACAAACCAGTGAGTAGATTCGAAAGCTAATCCCATATAGACTCTGGGAACGAGAATAAAGTCTCTAATCTTTTACCTCAAGGATATAATCAACCGAATGCGTCTGCCTTACCGCCGTTGATTGGTTTTGCTGGCCAGCCATTACAGGAAGACGTGGATATATTCGATGTGTTTGACTTTGCAGACGCGAACACAAGTTCGACACCTGAGTATAACCAGGTAGACACTGCTGAAGATACCGAGGATGCCGAAAAGTGAGTGGCCTGACTTAAACATCTATTCTTGATAACTTATGGCTGCAGTTTCCAATCTATCGAAAAATGGTTCAAGGAACTAAAGACACCGACCATGGCCGATAGGGTCCGATACGCAGCTGCTAAAAGGAAATTGGACATTTCCAACAAGAGATCAGAAAGTCGACGCAATCTTGAAAACGAGAACGGAGTTAAGTCACAGCAAGGCGAAGAGACAGATATGGATCTTTTCGTGCGTCCAGACAATGAGCCAGCTCAAGTGGCGCAAGGCCAACAGCAGGTCGGGAAGCAAGCGCAAGCCGAAGATCCTGCCCCTACCCAAACTCCAAAAAAGAGAAAGAAGTATAACAGGGTATCCGCCGAAGAACAGCGGAAAAGCATGGAAGTCGGGTTTGAACCCACTCGTGAGAAGCTAGACAGGAAGAACAAGCGTGGAAAGAAGCCCCAGGGCATCGATGTCAACAACGATGCGGGAACAAAGCAGGGCCGGGCACGAAAGAAGAGAACCAAACACGGCGAGACCGATTTACTAGCAACTCTAAATCCGAATACGGTCCAGGAAGCCCACAGAAGCTCAGCCCTCCCGGAACTGGGTCCCTTTACTTCCCGCTCGAGAAAGAATGCAATAGCAGAATTGGTTGCCAGTATTCCTTCTGCGGATTACGAAGAGTTGAAAGATGAACAGAAAATGCTCGAAAAAGCTCCCAGGAATTTCAATCATCAGGTGAGGTCAGATCGCCAAGGTGGTTGGAAGATGGCAGGCCTCAAAACAAGCATGTATAGCTACCAGGTCAGAATGATCTTACCAGGTTTGATTTGAATTAAATTATGACTAACTTGGACAACAGCTCCTCGGATGTGCCTGGATGGTAAGATTAATCGACTCAATCCAGGAATATGAATTGACCACGTACAGCGTGACCGAGAAAACTCCTCCGAGGAGCCAAGAGGCGGCTTGCTGTGCGATGAGATGGGATTCGGAAAGACCTTTGAAGCATTGGGTATGTCGAAGAAACACCTGTTCTACCATTGTCGGCACATCTGACTTCTTATAGTCAATATTATGGATGGATTCCCATCAGACCCTGATGATCCGGTCAGGACTACCTTAATTGTGGCACCCTCTCACCTGGTGCAGCACTGGTACGTAATATATATCCATTGAGTCAGGTTACCCTTCTAACAGTTGAACAGGATGGATCAAATGAGGGAACACTGTCACAAGGACTACATTGTTGACGCGGTTGAATACCACGCGCACGCAAGACTATCAACGCTTGATATTGTTAACAGCCTCTTAAACTACCGAGTGGTGTAAGTAGTCCATGGACACGGCCGAGTACTGGCTGGACATATACTGATTCGCTTAATAGGGTTACCACTTATGACGAGATACGACGCTCATACCCAGCCTTTAAGCCTCCCAAGGAGATCGCTGACACGGTGAAGCTCCATGATCAATGGAAAATAATATATGAGGAACAGCGCGGCCCATTGCATAGGATCAAATGGCACAGGATTGTGCTGGACGGTAGGATGGCTGTGGAACTTCCTGTTGAGATTTTGTGCTAACGTATATGCAGAAGCTCATATAATTAAAAACAGGGATGCAGGTGTGTCAATTGCAGTTCGCGGCCTAACAGCTCGCTACAAATGGGCGTTATCAGGAACCCCAGTACATAATTCCACCGAAGAGTTCTACCCACTCCTCCATTTCCTTGGGGTTCCTCAAATCAAAGACTACGAGCATTACCTCAGACACTTCAGCGCAGTAAGGCACCTCCGGCTGCGAACTATAAAGCTCGGTTGACGGCTGATGTACCTTAATAGGACAGCGAAGAAGGCATCAAGCGCCTGAACAACTTGCTCAGAACATACATGTTTCGCCGAACACACGCCAGCCGGTTCATGTCGTTGCCTATTATCAAACTCCCTGACATCTCCGAAACACGGATCGATATCCAATTTTCGAACGCAGAAGAGGTCCTATATACGGGAATAGAGCAAATGTTTGTGGATCAGATCAATGGTGAGTGATTCGTGTTTCTGGGCTGGCATTACTGGCAAGGTCGAATGCTGATGAAAATACAGATCTGGCGGCTGCACCGAACTACAAGCTCGCTCAATGCAGGTGTAGCTTGGCCATGATCCTGAGACTGCGAATGTTTTGTAGCCATTTGCTCACGGTGCAGCATATCATCAAACACCTCATGCGCACCCGCTCTGTCGTGCACAACCTGGTTGAATCTACAAAACAAGAAGACCTTGGATTTCTAGGCTCATCTGCTCAGATTGTCTACTGGCTCAAGGCATTGAATTCGAATTATAACAGTTTACTGAAGCAGCGGGAAACAGACGACCCTAGCCAGACAGGAGAAAATCCACTGTTCAACCGTGACCCAAGCCTCTTGGGCAAATTCTACAACTTCATGCAACAGCTCCCAAATGACGAAAGCGGTTTGGAGCAAATTTCTAGGGGTATTTGCCCAAAGTGCACGAGCTTATCAGACAAGGGAGTGGTCACATCGTGCTTGCATTTATACTGCGAAGAATGCTTTGCTCAACTTTACAATGAAGCAGAGAGACTAGCGAACGACGATTCTGGGGTACAGGCTTTTGAGCTTGTCAAGCCCGTGTGCCTGACGTGCAGCACTTTGATTGATGCAGTAGCCCACTGCAACTATGTTGAAAGGTCAGAGCCGCAGAGCGTATTGCCATTAATACCGGCTGCTCGCAAGGAGAGAAGCAAGGTTTTGGCTGAGAGTAGAAAAAAAGCCAGGCAAAATGGTAAGCCTACCGAAAATTGCATTACAGTCCGGATTCTCACATCCACGCAGACAATCTCGGGGATAAGGATGAAAATGGCGATAAAGACGACGACTGGATCGCCGCTGCTGGAGACAAGATGCCCAGCGCCAAACTGAGCACAATCAGAGAGAAGATCAAGCAATGGAAGAATGAGAACAAGCACACCAAAGTGGTTATCTTCAGTCAATTTACCGACTTCATCCGAATCTTGGGTGAAATGTGCAAGAGCGAAGATTGGCAATATCGTTCCGTGAGTTCCTTACGAATCTTCCAATCAGATATCCTCAACTCACCTTCTATTAGATGACGGGGAAGATGCGAATCCCAATTCGCCATAAAAACCTCGAGGATTTCAAGACAGACCCGAACATTACCATTCTCATCGTTAGTCTACACACCGGAGGAACAGGATTGGACATGACAGTCGCACACAAGTGCATACTGGTGGATCTTTGGTGGAATGAAGCTATCCAGAACCAGGCGTTCTGCCGTTTACTAAGACATGGCCAGACACAGAACGTGGAATGTGTCAAAATGGTGGTAGCAGGCTCGATTGATGATCAAATGCTTGAATTACAGCAGAAGAAAACGACGGAGATTAATAGCGCGATGGGCGAGGAGATCCTGGAAAAAAGAGACACAGTGATTGACCTTTTGAGTATGTTTGCTGATGTCACGGAGGATTCCACTGGCCGACTTCGTGTGACGCGGTTGCCTCGAGATGGGAGAAAAAGGAAATCGAAGGCAATTGCGCCACCCCCGACGGCCGAGGAGTGATGACTTTGGTTAGTCGATATTTGCTTCGAAGTTCAGCAGAGCATACGCGCTTAGGTAGGAGGGAAAAGAATACCTGGTTGTAATGGAAAAACTTTGATCCCGAAAAAGTGGTGCAGTAAAGCGGCACTAGATAGCTCCCAAATAAGACATTAGATTTTTGCTTCGCCGAACACCTGGATGGCACCAAGTCATACCAATAGTACCACCCCCAGTCCAAGATGTCTATCCATGAAGACCGGGCTCATCTTATTAAGCGGAGAAAACTTGATACTCCGGAAGAGTCAAAAGAACCTGCCGCGATAACTTCACATACTCAATTACGCTCCCTACTCGCTTTTCGACAGGATGTCGTGGAAGCAAAGAAGAGTCAGTATTGCCTTTCCCTTCCAATTTCCTCTTTACTAATGTAATCTGCAGATGTCAGAGCTTTCAAAGAGTTCTTAAACTCGATAGGCCAAGCTGAGAACGAGAGCGAGAAAGCCAAAAAGTTTCACATACTCAAGGCTTACTGCGACTCGCAAATCTCCGGCAGCACCGATGAAGCAATCTGCTTCCCTGACTTGATTCAGACTTGGAACTTCGGAGACAGCAATAACACCGAAGGTTTGTTGACTAATGTCCCTTCTGTTCTCTCGCTCTTCATCAAGACTGTCTCCACCCATCTGGATTTCCGCGAGTTCGGGATAGCGCTGTGCAAGCATTTGCTGCAGAAGGAGCAGCTACGGCTGTTTAACCGGGGTCTGACGGCGAACAAGACCAAGGAGCATCTTATCTCACCCTGCCTTCGTCTTTTGACGGAGATCGTCAGTTTCGATGGTGGCGCCGTCTCTCGGCAGCTCTATGTTGCCCGGCATATTACCTTTAAGCGCATTGATGTTTTCCTAACGCCGAATAAGGCGCAGCTGGAGGATGCCTCTGATGATCCCAATGCATCGACTTTGCGACGGAATGCGCAGAGATATGTTCTTGCAAATCTCAAATTCCAGCACGCGTCCAATAAAACCGATATCATCGAACAGCAGAAGGTTATCAGAGCGTTCCTGGAACATCTAAGAAAAGACCCGAGAGAGATTGTTGTGGATATAATCAGGGCGATTGAAAGAGATATCCTACAGGATAGCTCTCTTTCTCGGAATACTAAGACGAAATTCTTCAGCCGCTGGAATTTGGAGAGACTTGTCACACTTTACGGATATGACCGGGAATCCGAGCAAGCAAACACAACCGGCGTATCTCTTGCCGATGAGACACATAAGCTCTTGATGACTGTTTGCACGAAACCCGAGCATGGTGTTCTGCTACCTGAGACAGGCTGGTATCCTAATGCTAGCGACCCGCAGTCAGTTCCTACCGAGGAGGACTTCTCCATTGACCTGGGACTTGATTCTGCCGCATATATGGACAAGTACCACGATTCTGTGCCTGTCCGTAACGGCACACTGTCTCATCTCATTCAGACCCTTCGTCCGGACTCCGATAGTCTTCAGATCGCCCTTCTTTTAGCGATCTTCAAAGCTGCCCCGGAGCTAATTGCTGGTTATTTCGCTAAGAAGGCCATGTTTGCATCTGACCCGAAGCCTACACCCTCATGGTTGGCAGAATGTACTGTTCTATTCTCTACAGTTAGCCTGCCGGTTCCTGCTTACTGTGGTTGGAAAGAAAAGTTGCCCGCCATGCCACCACCAGTCTCGATTGTGATTGAGAGTATCCTTCCTCGCCCGCTTGCACAGAAGACCTTGACCCGCTGCTTAAATATGAACGCTGAAATTATTACTATATTCGCCGTCAGAATTTTGACTGCGTCTTTCAATAAACTGCGCGCCGTCTTGAAGATCTTCCAAGCCGATCATGGGGCAAATCAATCACTGTGGACCCGGGCTGCAGATAAGCTGATCGTCGAATTTTGTAACCGATGCCCGCTTGTTAAGGATGTCTTGACTCTATTTCGAAGGACGGCTAAGGAAGATTTGCAACAGCAAGATGCAGTCTCGGAGTTACTGTCCTGCTTCTATGAAGTCATCCCAGATGCTGCTTTTGAGGAAGTATTCGACGTTTCTTTAATTCTGGTTGATATCTTGAAGCGATTGGACGAAGACAATCTTGACTCTGATGACTCTGAGCTTCTGCTTAGCCAGCTACAACACATCCTGAAGATTGCTCAACAATCAGCGTCGTTGCGTTGGTGGCAACAACCTGGTAAATGACCTTTCCACTCCCTAGTGATTATATTTTCTGACCTGCGAGCAGCGTCCATCAAATTGTCCGCTTTCACATCCATCTTGAGGGTGTTGATCAAAGCGTCTTCCAGCGACTCTCAAGAATTTGAACCTCTTCTCAGGAACGTGCTTTCTGAGCATTCCGTTCTTTCTTCCTCATCTTTCTCCTCCCTCCTCTCATGCTTTGAGTCGTCAAACGCCGAAACCCTTCAACACCAGTTGGCTTTCTTCGATAATTGTGCGTGCCGCATCGCTAAAAAGCCTGTCCACTACCATGATTTACTGGGCTCTTTGGTTGACACACCCGAGAAACTCAGCCCTCTTGTGGCTGGTGTTATCGAGCAATGGCCATTCGTCCTTAAAGCCGGAGATGCGAGTGCTGAAAAAGCTGTGGGTGAGTTTGTTGCTCATCTGCTCGGAAAACTTCACTCGGCTGGAGAAGATTTACGTGGACTGAAGGCTGCACGTGATGCGTTGATTAACGCTACCGAGGATAAAAAGCTCAAGTCCCGCTTGAAGAAGGCTCTGAAGGGATGCCAAGATGCGAAGGAAGATGTTGTTATGGAAGATGTTGCTTCCGCGGAACAGACCTCATCATCCAAGGAGAAGCAGGATGTTGATCTTGAAGGCATGTTCGGCGCATTACCCGTCGAGGGCACAACTCATAACGGATTGACCCGATGGGAGCAGAAGGAGCTGGACATGTCTCTCGAAGAAGGGCGAGTAGCAGAACTACTGCTTTGCGTCTGTTCCGAGCATGAAGAGGTTCGACGACAGGCCCTAGCAAACATCTCACGATTCATGATGAAATTGAAGGTATGTACCTTGAATTTGTTGCTCGCTCCGATGGCTGACTTTGGTTTAGGAATCTAAATATGATGAATGGCGAACGATTTACACCCTTTCTGGTGAGCTGCTTGAAACGATTAAGCAAACAGGCCTCGATACTCCAGTGCCGTGGATTGTGGGAGAATGTGCTTCCAGCTGTCTTTCGGTTCTCGTTGACCCAATGCACAAACTCTACGGGAAGGTCAACAAATTCCTCCAGAGGGCCCCTTTGTGGGATGTTGAGAAGATCCCGTCATACTGGATCGACAGGATCTTTTTACACCAACCGGAGTTGGATGATGGGTATTTTGAAGAAATCAGCTGGCTATTAAATCTACTCATCCAAGGTCTTCGCACAGAAAAGGTACGTTTTTCATATTTCGGATCTTGACGGTATATCTAACGAAAACCAGGATATGGAGATCTATCGCCGAGCCAATGTCTTCGAAAGAGTTTTCTCGTTCTACAATTCGCCGAGTGCTGGATTCTCCGCAAAGAAACAGGTGCTGCATCTCCTGTATCGCGCAGTTCAAGTCCAGGGAGGTACAACCTTGATCACGAGGGCAGGCATAGTCAGCTGGATCCAAGGGCAGCTTCCGGGTGTTACTGACAAAGACGCGTCCACTCTGAAAGCGATGGCTCAGTCGTTATATCAATCTTCGGACCGTGATCGGGCTGACACTTGGAGCGGGGGTGCTGTCCAACGAGCTGTTGACGACATCACCGCTTAGGATTGATGGGACTGAGGAGATGTTTCTGGAATTATACCCATAGCGCATTATAGAGTCTGTCTTGGAATATCAGAGCCTGACATTTTAGTCTGCCTGTTAGCGAAAATAAAAGAGAAGAATTCTGGTCACGGGAGAATTCAATCTGATTTTCTAGTATCTAAATGTCAAAAGAACTAGTATTGTATCAGCGTTGTTGTCTGGACTACGTGGACCAGCCAGTTTTGGTGTGTTGTTGGCCGTTTCTTTTCCTCTTCGGGAAGTGCGAAACTTCAGACTTCAAACTTTCGCTCATTGCTTTCACCTCCCCGTCGCTCCCTCCCAATCTCAACCCCCTTCTCTTTGTCCAATCAAGCTGCAAATTCTACTAACTATTCGCTACAATCGAGTCCAATTCTTCTTTCACCAGATTCTCCCTTTTCTCGCGTACTGCCTACTCGGCAGCTTCTGCCCCTCCTCATCCGCAACTCAATCTCCATCTTAACCTGACCAACAACCGAACCTCGAACTCAAATCTAGATTTCACCGGGATACCACCATATCACTGTCGCAACATCGTTCCATCTGTGTATATCTGCCACGCCCCCTTTATTCTCTCCAATCGCCGTTCTGTCGTCCTACCGCCGCAAGTCGACACACCGAAGAAGTCGACCGTCTTATACCCTTAGTCTTTTTAAGCGGTCGGAACAAATGAAAACTTCTTGAGGGCTTGGAATAACACAACTTACTCTGCCATGGCCATGGCGCGACGTTACGAAATCGATGAGCTGATATGGCTGCGCTCGTCGCCACTGGTCACGAGGCCAGCTAATCTACCGCCGGTAGAAGAATGGATGGGGTACGACTTTCTCTACCCATATGTGTTCAAGTTCATTACGCTAATTTAGTTGTTTTGTACAGGCCACTCCCTGACCATACAAATCAACGCAAGACTAGCAACAGTCATAACGAACCTTCGGGTCGGAGGCCAAGCTTGTTCGAAACCCGTCACATCTCCCGCAACTCCAATTCAGGTGAGTTACTTCTTCTATTCTTTCCTCTTGACATGACAGGGGTATAAGTAATGGATTCTAACTGGAGTAGAGGACATTGTACTAGGACCCCCTAAAACTGCCTTCGCTTCCGCCTCTCGCATATCCGGTAAAGGATCCATAGACTCTACGGAACGACCGGGCAAGCAAGGTGACTTGGAAGACCCCAAGAATGACCGCTTCAAGTTTCTCAAGGAACGGGATATTGGAGATAAGGACTTTGGGGGGCGTGAGGGAAAGATGGGGACGTTCAACAATCGGCGGGTAGAGAAGGAAGATTGGAACAACGCCCGCCCACGTCGTGCTGCAGGTCAAGAGGAACTGGAGAAGAAACCCAAACGCAATGGCGAATTCGACAGATGGGAGTCTCGTGACCCGCGGGACCCGAATCTTGAGCGCGGCATCAAAGACAAAGAAGGACGGTTCGCCGCTCGCAAGGACGTAACACCCGGTCGTGCTAGACATGAAGGTAGCTGGTTCCGCGAGGAGAGCGCCCCAGAAGGACCGGAGGCTGAGGAAGAGAAAGCTGCGCTGCGCAGCCGCGATTGGCGCCGTGATAGACATGGCGCAGATCGTGACTGGACTAGGGGTACGAAGCTTGAACAGGACCCTGAGTGGATGGAATCAACGGATCGGGAAGACTCCCGCAGAGTACACACCCAAGAAGACTTTGAGCGCTGGAAGGAGAAGATGAAGGCCGGATCCTCACAAGCTCAAGAAGAGAGAAGAGAGGAGCCTATTGACCAGATTCCCGACCCGGTTCAGCCTTCAGAGATTAGACCCACCGACGGCGAGATCTTTAGCCCTACTGGCGCTGCTCTTCAAGACTCGACCATGGAGCGTTTCTTCGGCCTTCTTTCAGACAACAAGCACCCTCAGGACATGGGCGTTTCGCTTCCACCGGAGCCAGTAGCAAAGAAAGAGGCAATTTTGGGAAAGCCGGCTAAGTCATCCCGGTTTGCCGGGTTGTTCAGTCCTTCGTCAGGAAGCCCTGCAAAAGAACCGGAGTCACCAATCAGTGCCAAGTCTCCTCCCCCCTTAGGCTTCAACCCATCGTCGACCGATGCCGACCAAGAAGGCTTCCAACGTATCTTGCAAATGCTTGGTGGAGGACGATCGCACAGCTCTACTCCCCATAATGATCCGGCTCAAAGCACCGCTCAAACCAATTTTCTCTCTTCGTTGATGCATAGCGAGCAAAGTCGAAGCCCGGTAGCTTCTCCACCACGAGAGCAGGTTCAACGGTCACGACAAATGCCTATGCCAGATACTTACGCACGCACTCCGGATGCTCCGCCTAAAGAAAGCATGTTCAGCCCGGAAACTCAGGGACTAGACCGCCAGCATTTGCTCCGCTTGATGCAACAGGTCAGAGTCAGCCCTGGCAACGGCCCGAATCAAGGTGCTATGAACCATCCGCAGAGCGCCGGTCCATCTCCTGGATTGATGAATATCCCCGACGGAATGCCTCATCCCCCTGGAATTGGGCCCAGCATGAAGGGACCAAACTTCCTGGATGACCCCGCCATCGCTACCATGCAGAGATCTGAAGTTGATCAGCTTCGACGAAGGCCTAACAACGCACCTCCACATGGTTTCTTTGATGAGATCCCATACCCTCAAGGAGCTCAAGTTCCAATTACCCCCGGTGGGAGTCGCGCCCCCCCAGGCCCGGGTCCTCCCGGTATGGGTGTCCAGCATCCCCCTGGATTTGAGCATATGCCGCCGCCTACGTGGCCGGGTCATCATCTTCCTCCGCAACAAGCTGGTCCACCCGCACCTTTGGCCCCGCCACCCGGAATCCCGACGCCAAACCGCGGTGTAAACCCAAACTACATTCCTAATGTGATGCCAATGCACGGTAATCTACCCGGCAATCTCCCGATTAACGAGCGTCCACCTTTCCCACGTGGTCCTTTGCCACCTGGAATGATGCCGCCTCCTGGCTACATGAACGGCCCGCCACACAGCGGCTTTCCGCCTATGCCACTCAATGGAGACAACATGATGCGACCTTTTGAAGGTAATCCCGGGCTCCAAGGACCACCCCCGTCATCCAGGAACTTGCTTGATATGCTTGGCCAGCCTGGGAGAGATGCACGCGGCGGTATGCTAGGACCTGGGCAATATCGGTAAAGCAAGGTCAGGATTGTGACCGTGGAGCAATGAGCTGTATGTATGTGTGATTGCTGGGGCCGTCAGACCCCGACTTGTGCCGATTGGAGGCTTAAACCAAGTCTGTATATCTTTAACCTGCACCTACCTACCAGCCTTTCGTGATCTTCGACGTTCAGGAGCGAGCGTGTCAGAGTCATAGCGATTGTTGAATCTCGGGTCATTTACGCGATTTAGTGCGAATGCTCGTCTGTGTATCTAGTGTGATAGCCTCAATCAATTTTGCAGACTGAGTGTTTTCATTAGCCTGTAATTCTTTTTTAGTGGTAAGGCGTGAATCATTGACGAGCGAATTGGCATAATCACTTTTGGAAACTTCTCACCTGCTTAGCTTCACCTATCCTCCTTCTCTTCTACTCCCATCTATTTTTCCCCGCCTAGTCCTACTACTACATGCTTCTTCAAGTTTCATTGTCAGAGCAGCTGAGCCTTTGTAACTGACACAAGGAAGTTTTATAGGTATGTATTCATCTCCTTCTAGTGTTGGTGAACACACTCCATCAATCTACCTCAGATTTCACAAAACCATCCCTCTTGAATCTGAACTGGCCCCTCCGGAGACAATCATTATCTTCTTCAATTTCCATGAGTCCGTGTCATATTTTCATCGTCATCTTCCCCTCTATCGAAGCAAACCAGCTACCTGGCTAACTAACCAATCCAATCTTCTTCTCCCAGCACTCCAAGATGATGGACGAGATCGAGCTTCAGCTCTGTCTGAGTATAGACCCAATCGTGAGCTATCCTTACAGTGTCTCTTACATCGACCAACGATAAATAACATCTGCTAACGTTGAGGGATGTGAAACAGGATAACACCACAACACCGCGGCCGATGATCCGCGGTAAGAAACGCTCCGCGGGGAGCTTCGAGGACGAATATGGAGATGGAGATGGAGATGACAGGAAGGATGATGGAAATGTGCCCAGCTTTCAACAGCTTCGCGGTGACGAGCAAGAGCTCGGACATGGAGGCTATCTGCAGCTTCCGCCGAGGAAGAAGGTTCGGACTTCGTTGCCGTTTTCGCATTCGATGATTGAGAGGGAGGGCCAGGGCCAGGGTCAGGGCCACAGTCTAAGCCTGAGTCAGGAGGGGTATAACACCGAGGAGAACGCCGTGAATACAGCGGAGACACTGGTCCTGGAACTAGACCCGAGCCTTGACCTCAAGAGGATGCCCCATCCTGGGATTAAAAATACCGACACACCACGTCGGGAGGCCAGTCATGCTTTTACAGACCCCGACAAGGATATACCGGATACAAAATCAGAGGCCAGTACAGATATCGACGACAATGTAGATGACAACGCTGTCAATTTGCTGGAAATCTCCCCTCAAGCTCACACCGAAGACATGATCTACTACCGTCCTCAACCGCCGTTCGTGTACTTCCCAGAGAGCGCCTTCATGCCCGCTCTCTTCGATAGTTTATGCTCGACCTCGCGGGCCTTCCAGATTGAAGCCCATGCCCACCAAGCACATCGATTCGTCATCTACGAAGACCCGGATTACATGGACTTGGATATGGACATTGATGTCGAAATCGGCGAGGACTACTGCTTTGGACCGACCTGGTATCTCTCGCCAGAGGACGATAAGGAGAATATAGATTATGGGCATCAAGCACGCCGTCGAGGCGAGCCTGAGTATGAAACTGGATATGAGATTGGTATTGAGGACGACCGAGAGGTCGAGCGGATGGAGGCATATACTGCTAGCACGGGTATCACCGTTCACCCACAAGCGTACAGTGATACCACTGCTTTTTTTCAGCGACCGATTGCCGGACAGACAATTGAGGAGGCTCCGCTGGAAGGCTCGATTACCACATCGCCCTGGTCAGAGGCACTCGGATGGGCCGCAAGTACAGAGCTAGAAACCGAAGAGACCGACCTCCATCCGTCCACATCCTCCACCAACACGCATGCAGATGACCATGTCCACGCCCCTACCGTAACCTATTTCTACGGCTCCGAAAATCCACAGCCATTAGCAACCTTGCTCAGTGCTACAGAAGTATCCCTGCGCGCTCTTTCAAGCCACATATATGGCACTGGTAGTCTCGATACAGGAAATGGTCTACGTCCACGTCGTCGACGAGTGATTCGGTCGGTCCATTTTGTTTGAGATTTTGTCTACATTTATACCTTGCTTTACCAGTTGTTGCCGATTTGATTGATTATGGGGGTTCTATCTCTATTCATGGACGTCAACATATGAAGCAAGGAAATGTACGGCTATGAAAAAGCCAAAAGGGCATGCATGCCATGTCTCGACAGGTACATACGTACTACTTGAAGGATTTTATGCGATTATAGCTCTGAATCTTAGCGAGCTTTCACCTACTAGTTACTACTTCTGAACAACTAGATCGACGCTCGAGAACCCCTTACCTCAGCACCTTGATGGGAATATTTTAGTGTTAGATACATATCTATACAAACCTCATTTCTTTCAACTTCAACCACCTCCATCTCCATCCCATTCCATCCCACCTCATATCACTCGTCTTTACCCCTTGAAAGAGCATCCTCCACAACCAAGCTACTTGTTTTTTGTACTTCGAGGAAGAAAAAGTTGAAAATTAGACATTGTTCTAGAAAATTTCATTACGCAGATAAAACGATATATATGCAAAGCAAATCTACTCAACCGGCGTAAAATACCGCTTGAATCGATCACTCTTCGTCAACTTCAAGTCGACAATCACCCAATGACAGCTCATAAGCAGACTCGGGAACCGAACCGTCCAGAAATTCAGATAGCCTTCAGGCAAGCCCCCAATATGGGCCTTCAGGTGTTCCGGCATATCATTGTAGTGATTCCGCTTGTTGCGCAGCGCCCGGAGCAGATCCAACATCTTGGAACCGGTGTATTTGCGCTGTTTACCAAGGCTATCCTTGAAGTCCTTCGGCAGCAGTTTCAGGAAGTCCATGTCTGGGCCAATGACGTCTAGGGATAGAGATTCCAGGAGATGAAGTGCATCGGATGGGGGTTCTCTGGGCTCGAACTCGAAATGGTCGGAGACGTCACAGAGAAAACTGAGGCGGTCTGAGGGCTTCCAGAAGAAGGGATGGGTTAAAACAGCACTGGCGTCGGGCCTGCGAGAGATTAGTATATATTTTTCGGAGAGCATATCCAGAGAGAAAAGTGGCATACCGTTTACGAGGATCAAGGGACAGCATTGAGCGAATTAGATCATCAGCTTCAAAAGCGTACTCTCCAAGATGCTGTAGCTCATCAAGGTTGAAATTGCCTTTGACAATGTTCGCTTCACGCATGAACTTGCCGTTCTTATCAAAAGGATGACAGCCTCGTGTGAGGACATAGTAGAACACGCATCCCAGTGAAAAGATGTCAATTGCCCGAGTGGCTCGCCGGTTTGTTTGAGGATCCACGACAGCTGGCTCAGAAGAATCTGTATACTGAGACCCCCAGCCTTGAATTGCCGAGCTCTTGTCATCATCTACAAGTAGCTCGGGAGCCCTCCAGCCAGAAGTTCCGGCAGCATGGGCTGTGGTCGCTCTGAAAGAGCTCTGGTTATCATCCAACTTCTTGCAGAGACCAAAATCCGAAATCAAAAGTCGAAGAGATTTCGCGCCAGTACGCCCTCGTGGAGTCGCAACCAGAATATTCTGTGGTTTGAGATCACGATGCACGATCTTCAAAGAATGGAGGTACCGTACACCAGCGACAATCTGGTATAAAACATCGGGCATATCCAACCCACCCTGGACCAGCTGTGGATAACCCATCGGGCGTTCCACAACTTCCTGCAACGAGGCTGGGCATAATTCCAGGGCAATGTAAAAGAAACCAGCTGCCTGTTCTCGACAGTAATATCGAATGACGTTGTTGTGATCATCGCTCTCCTGAAGCAATCCCACCTCATGGGATGCAATATCATAGAACTCAACCAACATACGTTTAACGGCAACGTCTCGCCCATCAAATGAACCCCGGTACACAACCGTACCGTGACTTCCGTGACCAAGGACGACGTCGGTGAATACTTTCAATCGGCCAATTTGGATGACGCCGTCCATCTCGGTAACCTCGCTAGAAGCCGTCCGAGACAATGAAGTACCAATGTCCGAGCGGACTGGAGGCTGCAGACTGCCATCTGCTTGCTCGAGGCCATCTTTACTGTCATCTGATTTCTTTGGTCCTCGCTTATGGGACTTGCCGCCACGAGTGCCACGCTTGCGCTGCTTCTTTGGTTTATCATTCTGGAGCGAGAACTCCTCGACATCATCGTCACCCTGCGGGTCGCGTGAAGGTTCGCGAATACGGACACGCGCGGTGGAATCAGAACCAAGGAGATTGCGTGACTTGTTCGGCTTTGGCGTTGCATCTCCGTCAACTGGAGGCTCGTTAATGTTCAAGTCGACAGTCACATTGTCAACGGAGCGAACAGCACTAGGCTCTCGCTTCAGGCCAGATGGATCGGCGATAGGGGTTGACGGGGTAGATAACGGTGCCTGTCCGTATGCGGAGATGATATTCTTGATGTCAAGCTTCTGTTTGGCAAGTTCTTGTAGGTTATGGGAATTGAAATATATGAAAGTACCAAAGAACAGCAGAATAAGGGTGACGACAATGTCAAGGGCATTGTCCCATCCTTTGCGGATGATCGTGCTATGGCGGAGAGCAGGCGGAAGGGCCAATTCAGACGGGCTACGAATAACTTCCCTGGGAGTATCGTTGGAGAGCTCCGCAGGAGACCCAGCTATGCTTGCGATAGTACGGCGAGGAATCCGTGGGCTGTTGAGGGCGTGGACGCCCGCCAATGCATCGCGTTGCTGACCTGGAGTCAAACTCGTGAGAGGCTGTCCATGGCGGAAGTAGTCTTTCTCGTAGTACTGAGCCGTCTTGGCTCGCCCAGTGACAAGAGGGTAAGTGTCTTCAGACATAGCAAACCAGCCACCTCCTTCGGTATGATCGATAAAGACACGATCATTACGGTCATCAAGAGACCCATAGTCTGGGTCTGGTGGTTGCAAAGGCTGGGAGAGAATAATGAGCGGTTTCGGCGCGTCAGGCTTATCGTCATTAACCGGACGAGCAACATCGAAAACCCGAACTACAGGCGACGAAAACCGCTGTGTATAACGAGGGCGTTCCATGTGGGAGTGATCGAATCCGAGAACCACTCCATCATGCATACTGTAGATATGGCTTTGGTCCATTGTTTGGGTGTACTGACTCTGTAGATCAATATCGCGGTTGTTGGTGGTCCACTCAGAGTACCTCAAGGTACAAATCGGATCACCGGTTTCCGTATTCTGTATAGCGACGGCATATTCCACACGACCAAGAACTAAAGTTCCTGACGGAGACTCGCATTCTTCGGGGTCAACATCCAAGTCATCGACCTTGCGGCACTCTGGCCCAGAAGGCATTGGACCCCGAGAGCTAAACACCCGCAAGATCGAACCAGTCCGAGCATCAACTGTATAGAGCGTCGTCTCCTTGCGAGCGGTATATGTAACGGCAGGGTCGGTCCCAGAGTAAGGCGTCTCATTAACGAGTTGCTTCACAGTCAACCCAAGTTGTTGTAGGCCAGAATGTTCCCCAGGGCTAAAGATGTAAAGACTGCCATCCTGACTGGGCTCGACGATCCATATGAAGTCGTCTTCGGGCTGAGTACTGTCAAAGCTCGAGCGGTTTTCTCGATGGTAAATACTCTCGACCATGGGGCTACTCGGGACCTCGAGGGCCCAAC
Organism: Aspergillus kassunensis; assembly: GCA_027569205.1. NCBI lineage: Eukaryota > Fungi > Ascomycota > Eurotiomycetes > Eurotiales > Aspergillaceae > Aspergillus > Aspergillus kassunensis. The sequence goes on from JAPDEQ010000049.1 coordinate 133,386, forward strand.
GGGGGGCCCCGGTCTTTCGGTCTCGAGCGTGAATTGTGCCATCGACGGTCGCCAGCAAAACAAAGTCCTCAACCTCCCAATCGTGCAGGGACCGCGCGTGCAGCTGCGGTGCCAGACCGGCAGAAGCACTGCTGACCTGTGCAGGAGGGGCTCGAACGGCGCGGCCGGAGCCTGCCAGAGCCAAGGTTGCTAGGGCGCTCGCATCGTTGGACTTCACGTTCAACGCGGAGGGGGAAGGGTATGCGGGAGCGTGGCCCGTCGGCCTTAACGGGACGGATACGGCGGAGGGGGCATCGTGATGTTCATGTAGCTGCTGCGGAGCAACAAGAACAGGAAGCAGGAGGAGTGCGACGCTGGCGGGAAGAGTTGACCGAGCACCAGGCAGCCGCCACCGCATGCTGAAGGTCTACAATGTGGGCTATGTCGGACGATGGCGGAGCGAGAGGGCGGGCATCAATTTGGACGTGTAACAACTAACAAGCCCCTGGAGCAGCAGTAGACGACGGAGGATTAAATAAAATAGGTTGATGGACGGAGGAGGATCGGAAGCAAAGTCCACAAAACCGGTCGATTACTCGATTGTGGTTCCAAACGGACCGTGGGCGGAGGGGCCAGAACCAATGGCTCTCGTCCAATGAGTGGATCGGTCGAGAACAACGAGACGCACGGTGGAGTTATGACAGCAAGAAAATGATGGAAGCCTTCAGGAGGAGAAGAATATGAAGATGCAAAGATGAAGAAAGGAGGAGAAGCAAGAATAAGCCGGGGCGAAATTGAAACGACGTGGAATTGTGTGCTCGAGTCTCCTGGCCAAGCAGGGGTCAATCTGCACTGTGAATGGACGCTTCCAGAACGGCCAGCCGCTGACTCATCTAGCGCGTCTCACCCAGCCTCAGGCAACAAGATTCTACCGCTATTGAGCCGTTGACAAGTATCACGAACAGACTCGTGTCCAATTACGCTTCCAAATACTTCTCAAAGAACCCTGCAAGCTGCTCATACCCACGGATATACTCCTTTAAGCTCTCCTCCTTCACCAAATCAGCCCTTGCCCCCATCCAGCCATGCCACATCCCCTCATACGTCTCAACAAACCCACCAAGACCCTTCTCCTCAATCGTCTTCCCGTACACATTGACAACATCCACCGGTTCATCCTTGGAAGCCAGAATAGCATGAGGAATTATCAACCCTCCAACATCTGCTTCTTCCATCCGACTTCATCCAATTAGCCAGAATGCACATGACCCAATACGGCCTAAGCAACGCAAGGTAAGACAGAAACTTACCCAGGATGAGCCTGCGCCGTAGCCCGAAACGGCGTACCAGAACCAGACGACAGGATAAGGACCTTCCCGCCCCAACAAAGCCCATAACCGCCCCAGTTCTCGACTGAGGGGAAGACACTCTGATACGCCTTGACAACATCCGGCATCGACTTTGAGACCTCCGTCCAATTCGCCTTAGCTTTTACAAAGTCCATAAGCAGAGCCATCTTCTCGTCACTGTCAGTGGGAATCCACTCGTGTTTTGCGCCATCGCCTTGAAAGAAATCAGGGATCAGGACGAGCGCGTTTAGTCTCTGAGCGAGGAGATCGGCGCCTTGCGTTGTTTGCGAGGAGTTGCCGAAGATGTCGTAGATGGCTAGGATGCCGGTTTTGGCGGTGGTTGGACCAGTGACGTCTACTGTCATTAGCTTCTCTGTTCTCTACGTAGATGTTGAGCAAGATGCCGTACAGGTATTGAAGCCCAGCCCGCCAATGGCTGAAGAAGTTCCCTTGGGGGTGTACCCCTCGGCGATAACAGGGGGGATTGTACGACAGGCTTCGCACGTCATCTTGCTCAACGTTCAGGATTGACTGGGTGAAGTGCAAAGAAAAGAATATGAGGAATGAGAATGAGTTGTACACTACGCAACCAGATGAGTAGCAGCGGGTCTTTATATGAGGTACTCCAGTTGTTCAACGACTTGGTGGATACGGAGTACGGGGATTTGCCGATTGCCGTTATCGGGCTGTGATCTGCGCTGGAGTTCATATCCTCGGATTTAGCATTGACTTCTCCGAGCACCGGGATCAAAATCAAAATCCCCCACAGGAAATACTCTGTATGATAATGACTTTGTAGAGTTCAGCTAGTAGTACTCGTAAGTGGCCGAACAAAAACGTGGGTTGTTAACCTAACCTTAATGCCGAATCGGCCTTTATCCAGGAGCCCTAAGGAGCAATCATGTCCGAGTTGTCTAGAGTATCATATTCTAGGGACGATATTAGGTAGTTAGGTATTGGAACCATCAGAAGTTCTACCGTCACATATACGTACTCTCAAAAGTGGATGTACGATGCCATACACCAACGCTATCTAGCACTTACCATAGGTAGTCGAAGAGCACAAGTTTGATTAGGTGAAAATCTGATGAATTAAGAAGCAAAATCATAGCTGAAGTATTCAATTGTCACGGGCAACTGATACCAATATAGAAGATGGTCAGTACCAAGGCTATATTCGAGACTTCATCCAAGCCACTGTAGCCAGTGCGGCTGAGATGTCCCAGCAGGGTCATAGAAGAACGCATAAAAGATCAATGGCTGAATAAACAGATATAGGCCCCTTACCAGATTTGTTGTTCCCAGCCGCAAAGAGGGAAAACTCACAAAACAAACAAACAACATGATACCGAGTCCCAAAAGTCCTGTCAGCATTGCCCCTGCGCCCATCATGGCGGGCGTCTCATGCGAAAACTCTACTAGTTGCAGAGCAATAAACATGGTGGCGAAGTAGCTCATGACAGTAACTATAACAAGGATATCGTCGAATAATCCCCAGTTGTCAAAAAACCCCACCCAGAATGGGACCTGTACCATGATCATGGCGATAGGTACCACGATAGCGAAAATGGCGGGGATTCCACTGAAGGACCAACGCTCAGGCAGGTAATGGAGGAATAATTTCCAAAAGGGTAGAGAGTAAAGGGCTGCGCTGAGGCATATCGCTGTGATAGCCAGGATCCTCCGTATTCCCTTCCCCTTGAAATATGGCATGGGTCGAGACTCGGAGACGGTATTGTCTACTTTTGCAGAGATGATGACAAGTTCGAAAAGCAGCCAGGAGGCCAGATACATGGCGCCGAAAGCCTGCGACCACGGGACTCCTCTGCTCGTGAAAAGTTTGGTGAATTGTGGTAGGGCCCCAAGAAGGAATCCTCCCCAGCGGATTCCGGTTTGCGCTCGAAGATCTCTTATCGCTCTTATGTCTGGACAGCCTTCGTCGTTGGCAAACCGATCCATAAGGATGTGTGTGGCGGCGAGGCGCCAGGATAGTCCACTTGAGATCCAGTATATTCCAGAGTCTAGCACATTTATGACTTCAAATGCGCATATGATAGGCGAACTCCGCAGTATTGCCGGACGGTGGTTATCTTGAATTCCCAACGCATGCCCCGTGGCTTGTGACATGGAGTTTAGGGCGAGACATGCCATCCAAAAGAAGATCGTTGGCCAGGCTATTTCTTGCGAATACGCTGCTTCAGAACCGCTCGCTTGGGCAGGGTTGCTTTGAGCGGACATACTGAACCACAGAGCGGCTGGCAGAATGTATGGCAACGGGATAAAGGAAGGAGATTTCGTTAGTAATTTAGGAGGGGCTGTAGCTTATTTACTCCATGACAGAGTCTTCGCCCGATGAACTGCCTAGCTTCACTGCTCCGGGTGGCTGGGGCTGCAGCTAACGGTTATGGCAAGGCTGTGCAATGAAATATATTAGAGTACCTGCACCAAAGAAAAGCAAATATGGGGGTTTCCACTGCTACAATCATAGCTAGTGAACAGTAAATAACCAGGAGCTGTGATGGCACTGGCACCTGGTTGCGGGTATATTTTCTTCAGAGGAATGATAAAAATGTTTATGTATTCCAATTTGACCAGCATTGGCGTATATATGCACCTAAGGCTCAACGCTACCAGACCCCCTGGTGGCGCCTTCTTTCCACCGCTGCAGACTAAGCTCATAAGCTCCGCTCGCTTTCCATGCACTGATTATCAGATTTACAATATGGTTCATTCCCTGGCCATTCTTCACAACTGCAAAAACTGTTGGCCCGCCCTCGCGCATCTTGGCTGCGTCGCGCTCCATCACGGCTAGGTCTGCCCCGACGGCTTCCGCCAGGTCGATCTTGTTCACAACGAGCAGATCAGAGCCTGTGATACCGGGTCCGCCCTTGCGGGGTACTTTATCACCACCTGCCACGTCGATCACGTAGATAATGAAATCCGCCAGCTCGCGGGAGTAGTTCGCGGCGAGGTTATCGCCGCCAGATTCGATGAGGAGGATATCGGTTTTGAATTGTCTTTGGAGGGTTTGGAGGGCGAGAAGGTTGGCACTGATGTCTTCACGGACGGCGGCGTGTGGGCATCCGCCGGTTTCGATGGCGCGGATTCGGTCTGGGGAGAGGGCTTTGTGTCGGGTAAGGAATTCGGCGTCTTCTCTGGGTTTTGTTAGTATTGAACGTCGAGCATTTCAGGAAGGGGGAATACCGAGTAAATATGTCGTTCGTCACGGCGGCGATGTTGTATTCTTCTCGGAGGGCATGGCACAAGGCCAGCATAAGAGCTGTCTTCCCTGAGCCCACAGGTCTATTTGGTTAGTTTGAATATGGATACAAAGTGGAGGAGAGGTACCCTCCAATTCCAACAGTGAAAGCTCGGTCGTTCCAGTCACGGCCCTCAATCAAGGGCATCTCGCGGTTGGCGTAGGATCCGGGGCCATCCAGGATCTCATGGGAGTGGCCATGGTCGGCAATGTTGTCATGAGAGTGGGAGTGTGAGTGCGACATTTTCTCGACCAGTTGTACATAGAAGGAGGTGTGGTGAGGGGGCCGTGTCAAGTGTCAAATGTGAGGGGCTCCCGTCGTTCCATCTTTTCCGCCCCGCTTCAACCTAGTTGACCCCAACCATCACCCGGGCTGGAAACTCTCCAAGACTCATCCCAACCCAAAGGATTCTATCTTTGATGTTGGTTTACCCTTCGTGGCGTCTTCGATATTGTTGCAATTATTCAGGGCGATGTCTGTGCATTTGAAGCATACCTCAGCTTCATCCAGTGTCGGGGAGACTCCCCGGCCCTGGGTAAATCCTGGTTAATTCCGCGTTTATCCAGCCTTCATCCCTCCCCATGCGAGGAAATGTCTCGGCACCTATACCCAATTCGTCTGGATCGTTCCGCTCGTGGTGGACTGGTGAGCTAAGACCCTGACATGGCCGACGATTTGAACTGGTTAGATGGCTAGCAGCCAACCCCACGGGGAAGCTACCAAGATCCAGGGCTGCCGCATCCATCAAGGAGACGTGCCGACCTTCTCACCTCCTGCACCTTCTGACGGGGATTTTACCCGCTTGCGCTTCCTATTTGATGAAGGAAAACATTGTTGCACCAATGCAGTCTTGCGCATGCTGGAAGCGAGGGGAGCTATAGAAGCTCCCTCGCATATATATATAACCATGAAGCCACCCCATGACCATGATCGTCTTTCAATCCACCCTCAGCTATCTGCATTCGACAACATTTCCACTTACTTTCCTCAGTCATCATGGTTGTCCTCGGTAAGCAGCGTGAGGAGGATGTCGCCGAGCCGCTCTTGGAGACCTTGATTGCGAATGACCGCACACCATGGTACAAGAAACCCAATTTGCGGTATCTGTACCTCATTCTTTTCCCGGCTTGTATGGGCATTGAGATCACCTCGGGATTCGATTCTCAAATTATCAACACTGTCCAGATCGTGTATACATGGAACAAATGTGAGTGGAGCTGTTTTACTTCCTTTGGCTGTGATACGAAATCATGCCATCAGCCGCTGACAGTCGGTAGATTTCGGCGAGGAGACCGGCGAACTGAACGATGATGGTCTACCCGGTTATGAAATTGCGGCCGAACTCAAGGGATTCTTGGCAGCTGCGTATTCTCTTGGTGCTATTCTCTCGCTTCCATTTGTCCCCTGGGTCAACCAAAGGTTCGGGCGTCGTTGGACTATCATGTTTGGGTCCTGCGTTAGCCTCCTTGGAGCTCTGCTTCAGGGCTTCTCCAACGGAAGTGAGTAGCCATAGTTTACCTCATCGCGAAGGTACAGCTAACTCTGCTAGCCGCTATGTACTGCATCGCTCGTATGTTCCTCGGGTTCGGTATCCCATTCTGCATTGTCGCCGGTTCCTCCATGCTCGGAGAATTGGGTTATCCCAAGGAACGTGCCATTCTCACGTCGCTTTTCAATTCATCCTACTTCATCGGGTCGATCACCGCCGCTGCCGTCGGACTGGGCACAGTTACCATTAACAGTGATTGGGCCTGGAGAATCCCGTCCCTTCTGCAGATTGCACCGGCACTGGTTCAAGTTGCCACTGTTATGTATGTGCCCTCATCGGCTTATTATCAGCCTCATGCTAATGAAACTCGCTGTTTAGGTTCCTCCCGGAGAGTCCCCGTTACCTGATCAGTAAGGATCGAACTGATGAGGCTGTCGAAATTCTTGTAAAATATCACGCTGAAGGTGATCGTGATTCGGTTATCGTGAGAGCGGAAATCGCCCAGATCGAGAGGACGATCAAGCTCGAGCTCGAGGAATCAAGGCAGACCTGGGCTGATATGTTCCGCACCGCTGGTATGCGTCGGCGTCTTTTCATCTCTGCTTTCCTCGGCTTGTTTACTCAGTGGTCCGGAAACACACTCATCTCGTAAGTCCGTCCCACAAGACTATCTTGACAGCACTGACAGCTTTAGATACTACCTGAGCGACTTGCTTAACATGGTAGACATAACTGATTCAATGGATAAATCCAGAATCAACGTCGGCATCGCTTGCTGGGGTCTTGTTACTGGAACCACGATGGCCTTGACCGCGCCACGCTTCAAGCGCAGAACAATGTATCTCACCACCGCGATCTCCTTGCTCTGCGTGTATATTGGATGGACGATCTCGATGGAAAGGTTTATGACCACGCAGGTCAGGGCGGCTGCCATTCTGACCATTGTCTTTATTTTCCTCTACTCGCCGGCTTATAACCTGGGATACAATGCCTTGACCTACAGTGAGTTCTCTTGCCATCTTCTCTAACCACGCTAATTATCTGTAGCTTACCTCGTTGAAATATTCCCCTACATGGGCCGATCCCGTGGTCTTTCATGGTTCCAGTTCTACGGCCGTGGGGCCAATTTCTTCGCTACCTACGTCAACCCTATCGGTCTCGGACGAATCCAGTGGAGATGGCTAGTTGTATACTCCTGCTGGTTGGCTTTCGAAGTTGTATTTATCTACTTCTTCTTCCCCGAGACCTCTGGCCGCACCCTGGAGGAGCTATCTTTCAGTGAGTTTCTTTCCACCCTTCTCCTATTCCAAAGACTAACAGAGTGGCGTAGTGTTCGAGGGCAAGGAGAAAGCGAACGAAGTTGCAGCTGCCGTTCACAAGCAGATTGAGGGCCCGGATGACCACAAGGGGGCGACTATGCATACTGAAATCCAGGAGAACAAGGTGTAATTAGGCTTGAGTTGTTTTGGGGGTGATATCGGCTGATAATGGAATGAACGTGTGTATATCTTGTAGGGCTTCTGTAATATGTTCCAAGTCCATAGAACCAAGTACTGCACCGGATCGGAAGCTATGGGAACAACAGTATCATTTCAGCTATGTACCCTCCCCCCCTCCCTCCCCGCGCATGAGTCAAGTCCACCAAAAGCCGAAACAGAAAGCAGTAGATCATACTCCGTATTCTAGGATCCTACACAAGACCTCATATATCAAGAATAACCTAACCGAGCCAATCAGTCTATAGAAGTACAACTCAGGAATCATAAATCTCTGCCATCAAATCTAGTCAATATTAACTATCAACCCTCAGTGGAAGCGGACGCAATTGGAAAACCCCAGTATATCCCCCCAATGCAGTACGTACATGAAGTCGCTCAGAATATATCCGGTTCCTCACAGAGCACGCTCCCAATCACCACGCCCTCTTTCGTAGAATGTTCGCCCGGCTGGAGGAGGGTATTTCGGCCCGTACAGAATGGGCCCCTAAGTATGTAAGTATTCCCTTGTTAGTATCATCCTCTCTTCTCTTCTTAGGGCTAGATGTAATCGTAGTGAGACGTAAATAGAGCTGGGGAAAAGGAGAAAAAAAGAAACTCACGAGAAGAATCGGCATTTCTTGCTGATAGCCACCGTGTAAACTTCCCTAGATGAGATAGTAAATAAGTCCAATTAGCCAACTTCTCTGTCTGTTAAACCTTCAAGAACCCAGAGATACGGTAGGGTAGGGTAGGGTAGGGTGAAATGGCAAAAGAACATGAACATACAACTCGTCAATCTCAAAACAATCATCCATGGGGACTGCCACGCCACGACTCGCTTCTTCTGTCTCGATGCCGACCTATCAATGAATGACGGTTGTCAGTTAGTTAGCCTGTTTCAGCGCGTAGTGGGATGTGACAGGTTAGATTGTGGCGGTTTGAGGCGTACCGTGGTTGTTTTGGCGGATGTGGAGGGGGTTAGGAGGAGGGTGATTGTGAGGCTAAGCCTGAGAAGAGATCCGAAGGAGTGCATTGGTAATTTTTGGTTTGGATGTATGATAATGAGAAGTTTCATTAAAGAGAAGGAGAAAAGGTTCAAGAGTAGAAGAAAAGAGAAAGAAAAGACGGGGAGAGACTCTGTCTGCCTGGCAACATGAAAGATGATTGTATCCCTTGCATGACGAGCATTCCAGTGTTGACCCTTAAACCTTTGATATCACGGAGTTTCCTCCAGGGCTGGGAGCAAGGGAGGCTTCATTAGAATGGCTATCTGCCCTCCAAGGTCAATTACCTAGCCCTAAAGTCAAACTACATACTACCTACAGTACCCTCGTAAACAAATAAACCCCCGAATATTCAATCCATGCCTAACTCTCGCATCCGCAAAGAACTCCAGATCCCCCCCCCAGTCTCGCAGTGCAAACAGGTGAATGCAGGCGGGTGGTGATAGAGAGTGATGCTACGGTGACATTTGAATTATATAGATAGTTATGATCAGCTCTAGGTATCAGGTTGCCCGGTATGGGTCAACTTATCAATTCGACGTGTCGTTGATAGATCACACCGAGAGAAGTCCAGGTAGATCTCCTGATGGACAGACGAGCCCAGACCTTTGCAGGTTCCCCGGTCGCAAACAGTCTTCATTGCGAGGTCCATTCTCATAGATCCAGCTATCAAGCCCTGCAAAGTGCGTCGAGTAATACATCTGCAGAGAGCTCCATGGATAGATAAACCAGTTCCGGCCAGTCTGTCTATCATTAAAGTACTAGATAGTTAGGCAAAAGTTAGCTATGCCTGAGCAGCGAGTTGGAGTACGCTAGCCTACCGAGCCACAAGAATCCGTGAAGACGGTCTTCTCAATAGCATCATGCAACACCTCATTATACCGCCATTCACTCTCCCGCTTTACCTCCACCGCCGAGGCCCTTCCCTCGAGAACAGGCCGGATAAGCCGAAGAACCAGGTGCGTATAGCTCTCAATGGCAAATAAGGTGGAAGTATGCGCACGGCCGCAATTCGGCCCCAGCAGGTAGAAAAAGTTGGGGAAGTCATTCATGGCTATGGACTGGTAGGCTTCGATGTAGCCAAATTCACTCCAGTGCTCTTCGCGGCTGCGACTGGCTCGGCCGCGAATCTCGACGTCCCAGTGGGTCAGTGAGAACCCCGTTGCGAAGACCTGCAGCATGATGAAATCAGAATCCCGACCAGATGCACACGGTCCATCTAGGCAATGGAGGTGGGGTAGGGATGGGGAAGGATTCATGGGTCTGTATACTAACAATCGTATCGGCCGGATAGACGCGGCCAGACTGAGTCATGACCGACAATTCATCGACGCGAACAATGGGGTCATTTGTGAGATGGAGTTTGTCGTTCTGCAGACATGGAATGTATTTTGCTTTGTCGAATATCCTGCGCTTCGACGGTCAGTCTCACGGAGTAGACTAAGGGCAGTAGCGTACTTTGCATCCGATCTCGTACTCTGGCACTAAGAGGGACCAGTACTTCTCTGGACTCGCCCGTCAGCACGAGCCAATGGCACTGATGCATGTAATTCACTAACCTGGTGCAGATCCTGTCATATACGACTTGCTTTTGCTGGCGGCCACGACCCGCGAACGGGATCCTTGCTCATTTAGCCCAATCATCGCCATGGCCGTTTCCAAGTAGACGAAAATGAGGAAGCGAACTAGTAGAAGGAATCCCGGGATCCATCGAAACACGGCTTTCCAGAATGCGCTGATGTCGATGTTGTCATTTGGGACGTAGTATTGTGGAGTCTGCATGCGTTAGGGCTGTTCTGACTCTGAGTACCGACTGAAGGAGTCAAATTACTCGGATGAACTGTGTGATCGACTTGGTCTCGTGGATGACAGCCGGGATTAACTGGGCAGCAGATGCTATCCACAAACACAGCATTAACAGTAGAAAACCACAGGAATACGGAACATACCCCCATTCCCTATCACAACCACATCCTTCCCCCGTAACGACAACCCATCCCGCCAACGGGCTGTATGGACGATCTCGCCGCGAAACGAACCCACACCCGGCAGATCCAATGGATTAGGATTCACCAATGCCCCAACGGCCGAGATCAGGATCTTGCACTCATGGAAAAAGACCGTGCCACTGGCTAAATCCCGCAGCCGAACGGACCAAGTCTGCGTGGATTCCTGCCAAACCGCCGCTTCCCACTCTGTCTGGCAGGCGACGTGCTCCAGCACGCGGTACCGGCGCGCGACGTCGTAAAAGTATTCCAGCACTTCCGTCTGGCTGGGGCAGAGTTTGGAGAAGTTTGGATTTGGTGCGAACGAGAGTGTGTATAGTGCGGCTGGGATGTCGACTGCGCAGCCGGGGTCTATCCAAGATTAATATGAAGTTGGGACTGTGAGTTACAGGGAGTACATTTATTTGCTGACCATGTTCCTCCTACTTCGTTTGAGCGTTCGTATATTGTGTAGTCGAATTCTTTCAGTTTCTGTTGGAGCTGGCAGGCCATGGTAAGGCCGGAGAAGCCAGCTCCAATGATGACCACTTGGCTGTATTTTGCTTTGGACATTTTGGACGCAATTGAGGAAAGTTTAACTGGCTACATGATTGAATACTGCTCGATGCATTATATAAAGTATACATGCAGTCTGCCCAGGCTGTGACACCACCGCAGCCCAGCAATGGGATTAGCTAGGACTTGCATATGCAGACGCCCCCAACAGGGACTGAAATTCAAAGTACGGTGAGTGGATGCGCTGTTCTCGTGGCTGCAGCTGGCGGTTCCGGCAGCGTGGAATCAATCTTCTGGCAGTTGATAGATCGAAGCCCATGATAGACCATCGTCCAGTGTAACGTTCTCCGCACTCCGAGTATGCGACACTTTGAAGTCCTCGGATATATTTCAAAACTGGCCTGTGTGTGCCGGTTGCGTCAGTCTGGCACCGGCCCCTCATACGATAACTCATGCACTGCGATTATGGCTGTCGACCCGTATTTACTCCACAGTTCTACTGAGTATGCCTTGCTTTCTTAAATACTTGGCCATTCGGGTTAATTGGCAGCTTCTTTCTGGTTATCTCTGTCAAAACATGCAGCATTTCCCAGTGATCCTCGCCATGGGCTGTGCCCAGCTTGTCATTCGAGCCCATGGCCTCCTTTCTGGTTCATTGATTCTAGTGATGTCCCTCTCACTGGTTATTCCATTATGGCTGGTACTTGTCTGCTCCTCCTCCCGTGCACTGCGAACCCCAAACCCCTCGAAGACCTTCCTCGGTCAACCTCGCCTGCTGCCAACTCAAGTCTCACACACCCGTCTCGGAACTGGCCGCTACAATTACACCGTCCCTCATTTCATGGTGGGCACACCAGTCGGTCTCCATGGCCACGTCGGCAGCCTACTATCACTAGACGAGCCTAAGGGCCAGAGCCGGACCCAGACTACCGGGCTCATGCAGTATCTCCGCCCGAAAACGGAAGCATGGTTCACCGTGCATGCCCACCACCACCTGGAGAAAGGCAATAACTCCATCGGGCTCCAGGGAAAGCTACACAACTTCCTTGTGTCACAGGTCCAAGCGTCCCTTTCCTTTCCTTTCTTCTGCTTATCCGCCTGTTTCCACCGTTCCCTTCCCCCTCCCCCTCGTCTAATGTGGACCTCCAACTGCACATGAAGTGGACACTGCGTTAGCGTTGCTTTTGCCCTATTAACATCCGGAACTGACATGTCGTTCATGTGGGTTCATGCTGACTTGTTCAGGGCTTGCATCCTGGTGAATGGCCATATGCCTATCTGGTCACTATGCCCCAGTTTCTTGGGTATCAGAGGAATCTAGTCTGCGTTTGGTATCTCTACTCTGCCTCCCGGGAGTTGACGGCCATGGTTATGGAGGTGAACAACTACTGGGGGCAGAGGAAGATCGCGTTTAGTCGGTTGACTGGTGAGGTCCCTCTACAATTATCTACGACAGAGATCCCCTCAGAACCCCTGTCATCGTCATCAATATGTCAATTCCACCACTCCAACCCTCGCCACACGGCCTACAGCGGCACATGGGACAAGGATATGTTTATTTCTCCCTTTGAGAAAGTCGAAGGCACGATCTCTCTTAGATTCTCAGACCCTTTGGCCCCCAATACCCCATTGCATATTACCATCACCCTCCTCTCCCCATCTGGCAAGCCGCGCTTGATCGGCCGTGTCTTCTGCCCGGAGGGACATGACCCCATTGATCCACTTACGGCCTCGGCATGGAGTCTCTTGCGTTTCCTTCCGTACTGGACTGGTGTCCTAGTTATCACTGAGCTGCTCATTATTGCTGCTGCCTTGTTTATCCGGTCGAAGGGTGCAACGCTCTTCTCAATGCCTGAGGTCCGGCCAGGGAATCTTCCTAGGGACGAGACTGATGTTGAACGGTACACCCCCCACCCTGAAAGATAGTAAGATCTTGATCTAACAATATAGGTAGAACCCTTGAGCCTGCATTTCGGGCATATCTAAGGCATCTTGTCGACCATTCACCCTCACCCCTAGAAATATCCTATATCCCACCCAAGTCGCATCACTTTAAACAAGAGACCTTTATCTCTCCACACCGGGACCACCCAAGCCCTAACTCAACACCATCCCCGCGTCGCATTTCGACCCTGCAAGTCCTGGCCCCAAGCTTCTACACTTCCTTCCCCTCCTACAATGACCCCATAACCGCCTTTACAGAGGAGTCTCGCCCTATCGTCCTCGACTCGGATCCATCCTCCCGCCGAATTCTCATCTCGGATATGGATCTAGTTCTAAGCCTGCTCCCACCATCCACATCTTCCCCCTCCCAACATTATCTCCCCATCTCAAAAACACCTACAACATCCAACCTCAAAAAGCCCATCTTCAACTTTTTCCGCCCCAGCGAAGCCAAAGACAAAGACAAAGACAAAGCCATCTCCCCCCCTCTCTTCATGGACAAATTCGTCCAAACTCATCTCCCCCGCACAACCCAAACAGCCTACAACAGAGCCCGTCTAAAACACCACCTCTCCACGGACCTCGCATTCGGAAATCATTCCCTCCTGAATCTCTACATCAAGGCGGTGGATATCCTACTCCAGGCTTGTTTGTCGTGTCTTTGCTTCTGGCTTGTGGCGCGCGGTTCTTCTGATTTCTTTTCGGATGGGTTTTTTGTTTTTGGTGCTGGTGAGAGGAGGACGGAGGGATGGATATTTGCGACGGTAGAGGAGGAGGCACAGGCATATGTGCCTGGTATTATAAGGAATGCTGTCATTGCGGGTTTGGGGGTTTGTTGTCATGTGTTTCTTTGGATGGTTGGGAGGGCTGGTTGTTTGTGGGTTGGGGATTTCTTTGTGTAGCGTAGCATAGCATAGCATAGCATAGCATATCAAGCCAAGATTGTGGTGAGGGAGGGGATGGATTCTCATATTGAATGAATGTATGAATTATACATAATCAACTCCCTGAAACCCTTAATAGGAGTAACCTCGTATCTATTCATAATAACCCTGCACATCATCCTCCATCGGGGTAACCCCATCTCCACGCATCTCCTCAGCAACACGCTCAACATCAGCCATAACCCTCAGTACATTCCCGCCAATAACGCCGGCCACATCCCTGACGCTAACACCCCTCGCGAGCAGCTCCTTAATCAAATCCGGATACTTGCTTACATCCTCCAAACCCTTGATCGTCTTCTCCATACCGTCAAAGTCCGAGCCGAGGCCGATGTACTGATATCCGATGAGATCACCGACGTATTGGATATGGTCCGCTACGTCGCTGAGCGTCGCGGAGTCGGGATCGTCGCAGCGGGTGTACTCCGGGAAGAAGGTGATCATGATGACGCCGCCGTTGTCGGCGAGGCGGTGGAGGACATCGTCGGGTACGTTGCGTGGATGCGGACAGAGGGCGTGGACGGAGGAGTGGGAGAAGATAACGGGGGCTTTGGATGTGTCTAGCGCGTCGTGCATGGTCTTTGCGCTGACGTGGGCTAGATCGACGGCCATGCCGAGGCGGTTCATTTCGAGGACGATTGCGTGGCCGGCTGGGGAGAGGCCGTTGTGGAGGGGTTCCGGGGGGGATGCGCTGTCGGCGAATTCATTGTGGCAGACGTGGGTGAGGGTTGTGTAGCGCACGCCGAGGGAGTGGTAGAGGCGGAGGGTTGAGGCGCTGGAGGAGATCTGGTGGAGGCCCTCGACGCCGAGGAAGCTTGCGATGCGGGAGGATGTGTGGAAGGTTTGTTGGAAGGCGGTGCTGTCGGGGACTATCTCGAGGTGGTCGGGGTAGAGGGATGCGAGGCGGTGGACGATGTCGATCTGTTGGAGGGTGTCGTGGATGTATTCATAGTTTGGGATTGGGGTGGGGGTTGCGTCGGATTCGTTGCTGGTGTTGTTAGTATGTGTGAGACCAGGTGTGCAGTGCAGGGTGTACCATGGTATGAAGACGCTCCAGAATTGGCCTCTGAGTCGACCCTGGGCGAGGCGGGGGAAGTCGACATGGTAGGGGAGGTCGATTTTGTCGGAGAAGTTACTCTGGTAGATGTGGTTGTGGTAGAATTCGCGGAGGAAGATGGGGAAGTCGTTGTGGCCGTCTGCAGGTGTCAGTGATTATCACGAGCTGAATACACAAGACGGTAAATGGTTACCAGTCAACGGCTGCATCCGTAGTACTTCCTCGACAGGATCGTGTGTGCGACACGGAATGCGAGTGAGGCCGTAGAAGGCGATAAGCCCGCCGGTGATGAGACCGGCAACGCGTCGCTTCCAGTTAGACGGCTCAACACCAGGGGTGGAATGTAGAGGCAGCTCAGGAGTGAGTTTCTCCATGTTGATGGCTGTGGTAAAGAAAGAGAGAAGTACGAAGTGAGGATGTAGAAGTCGAGATGGAGTCTTAGGTGCTGCTTATCGCAGCGGATCCATGCGGGGACGCCGGAATTGCCGAATCCGCTCTCTGGACTCTTCTGTCATACAGCATGATAACCTGGCATTCATCAATTGGACAATCCTACTGTCAACATGTGTGCAATTAGCGACGAGGATGATATTCTGCTCGAGCATCTTGAGATTTGGCCGTGCTTGGTATGACCTTGTCGGCGACTTGCACATCCCGCACACCAGGACTCTGCACGAAGCCCAAGAAGGGAAATATATATTTTGAGATGCTTGGTTTCAGCACGGTGGAGCAGGTACTTCTAACAGTTAGAAAGGTCGCTCTTAGCATCTCTCTCGCATTCAATCTCAATCGGACTTCCTCGTCGATATATATCGAAAGCACCATCATCACAATGCCTGTCGTTGAAACCCTTTACTATGTGCCGCATCTTCCAATTTATTTACGTACTTAGTACTTGAACGTCGGTAGGGATCTGCCAGTCATGCTATCACCGCGAGGCGAGGACTCTGTCAATGGCCCAAATTTTGCTGCAACCCTTATTGTCAAGAACCAATTCAGTATATCGACTATGAATGCTGTCCTGTTGTGATACCTGAGGTCGATCATAGGCATATTACACGAATCCTCTAACAATCGCAGATTGCGCGCAAGGCCAAACCAGTATGCTGAATGTAATCGCAAGACTTGAGAGTCCAGAAAATGTCCACAGAGTTAACAGTACATGGATGAGGACGTTGAAAGCTATATATAGTTGATCGGCTGTGGTCCTTGTTGGGGCAATGCACAATAATGGCACATGGGCTTTCTTTTTCATCAACCCTCGACTAGCATTCCCTAAAACAAGGTTAGGCTTTCGAGGATGAAGGCAACCGAAGGGCGAAGGCTGAAGGCTGAAGGCTGAACGGCATCTCAGCCCAGCCACACTGTCTGTGTGTCAGGGTGGCGCATGAACGAGGACATATGAGCCGAGCTCAGGTCGCCACCGCAGACATCCATCCAGAACGACAGTCTGTTGTTGTTACCTATTGCTGTCAATGCTGTGCTGTCGAGAATTGATTCTACCAAGCAGCAAGCCTGCCAGAGCAACTTTATCTGGTCCCATTCCAAATCCAGAAACGGCAGCGAGATCTCCGCCGTGTCCAAACACTTAACAATCACGGTACGAAGGATCGAGATCAGCACCAGCATCCACTTTAAAAATTCGAGTTTTCGGCCGTATCCAAGGATCGAGCTCAGAGGATCATGAGATGATCGAGGTAAAGGTGTGAGTTTGATTAACCCTGTCGATATTGGAGGTGTTATTACTATCGAGATGGTCAATCGTGACGATGCGGCGTCAGTGCATCATTAGTGACACCTGGACCTCCTGCCACTGAATATCATGTTGTTTCAACAGAAGTCTTGGAGCGAGCTCAATTGGACACCGACAATCTTTGTCAAGGAAATTGCGCGTATCGCCCGGAGAATCATGTGATTGCTGAAGCAATGGTCCTGCACTCATTTGCTTACCGGAGTATGTAGACAGCTTCGTAAAATTCTAAAATTCTACGTCTCTGTTGAAGCGCAACATACTTCGGAGGAAAAGCACTCAAAATCATCATCATCCGATTAAGCAATCTCAGCTGTGATGATATCAGGATCTAGAATCTAGATAGGGGTGAGTTTGTTTGCCACATGGATACGAATAGCACGCTTTAGTCCAGCGCTAAGGGCGATCTATTGGAATTTGACTCTTTGCCCACGATCAGCTCAATTTTGAGCTCTCCAGAATATCTGTACCATACTACCAGGTGTGTACTCCGTAGACTAGGTACAGTCTAGAGGTGCCTGTGCCTGTCCTGTCCGTAGCAGTGTAACAGTGTAGAAGTCAAGTCATGATGAAATGGATGATGTTTCCGATGGAACGAAACAATCGACGATCGCGTCTAAATTTGCTTGATCTGGGCGAGACATCGTCATCACCTCCTCCAATGATCAACTCTTTCCACTCTTTTATCCTCTGGCTCGAACCAACTGAAAGTTTTGCTTTTTTCTGTTTTGTTTTCCAAGCTCGTCCAGCGCACCGAGTCGAACCTTCGAACCTGTCTCTCGCTTCTTTTTCCTTTCTTTTCTCTGACCGTAACCCTCCTTTCTGGGCTCTCCCATTTCTTTCATTTCTTCCCTCGTCACAATATCTCCCATCCTGCTGGTCCCTAAAAGGATCTTGAAAGGTTCGACCTTGAATCAAGAGTCACCATGACTTTCTCCGATGTTGGCCTTGATGGCCTTCATCAGCTTGCCCGGCGTCAAGTATGTTATCTCCCCTCCTAACAATTCGGTCGCATCGAGCTTCTCTGACATCGAGTCTTCGACAGAGCTCCGAAGACGTCCAAAATACCTCCAATTCCGCCTCCAGTCTCGTCGTTGTCCTGATTCCCTCCCTGATCGTCGCCCTCGTCATGGTCCTGCTGTTCGTCATCCTGCGACGCAGCGAGCGCCGCATGTATATGCCTCGAACCTACCTTGGTTTCATGCGAGAGTCGGAACGCACACCCCCTTCGTCGACTGGTCTCATCGGTTGGATTAAGGATATGTACAAACTGCCCGATACATACGTCTTGCAGCATCATTCAATGGACGCCTATCTTCTGCTTCGATTCCTCAAAATTGTCTCTACAATCTGTTTCGCGGGCTCGTTACTCACCTGGCCTATTCTAATGCCAATCAACGCTACCGGAGGAAATGGCATGCAAGAGCTGGATATGCTGAGCTTTTCCAATGTTTCGGACTCAAACTATGCCCGGTTCTTCGCGCACGCTCTCGTTGCTTGGATTTTCGTTGGTAAGTCGGTCCTTGCTCGTCAAGGCGTGTCGCCAGTCTAATCTGTTAGCGTTCGTGTTCTTCACCGTCACTCGCGAAAGTCTTTACTACATCAATCTTCGCCAGGCGTACTGCCTTTCTCGTGCCTACGCAAGCCGCCTGTCGTCCCGCACTGTGCTATTCACCGCCGTCCCACAAGACTACCTAAGTCGCGACAAGATTCGGCTCATGTTTGGCGCGAACAAAGTCAAGAATGTCTGGCTTACTACGGACACCGCAGAGCTGGCTGAGAAGGTCGATGATCGCGATGCAGCTGCTATGAAGCTCGAGGCCGCCGAGACATCGTTGATTCGGATGGCCAATGCTGCCCGTCTAAAGGCTATCAAGAAGGGAGGGAGTGCCGAGGATGGCCCGGTTGCAGAAATCCCCGAGGGTGACGACGAATCTGGATCTGTTGCGGCCCGCTGGGTCAAGCCTAAGGACCGACCTACACACCGGCTCAAGCCACTCATTGGAAAGAAAGTTGATACGATCAACTGGGCAAGGTCCGAAATCGAACGTCTTTCCCCAGAGATCCAGGAGCTCCAGGCACAGCACAAAGCAGGCGAGGTGAAATTGGTCACCTCTGTTTTTGTTGAGTTCTACGAGCAGGCAGATGCGCAGAGTGCCTATCAGTCGGTCACCCACAACCTCCCTATCCATATGGCACCTCGGTACATCGGTCTGGACCCTACCCAGATCATCTGGTCCAACTTGCGCATCAAGTGGTGGGAGCGTATCGTTCGCTACGGCGTATCCATCGCTTTCGTCGGTGCCCTGGTTATCTTCTGGGCGATTCCCACGGCCTTTGTTGGTTCTCTCTCCAACATTGATAGTCTCACTGATAGGGTTCACTTCTTGAGTTTCATCAACGATGTGCCCAGCTGGATCAAGGGTGCCATTACCGGTCTTCTCCCTACTATCCTCATGGCTGTCCTCATGGCTTTGCTGCCTATTGTTCTTCGATGTAAGTGCTTTTCAATAACTTGTCGACCTAGCTTACCTGGTATAGTGATGGCCAAGATTGGCGGTGCTCCCAGCTTGGCAGCTGTGGAATTGACGACTCAAAACTTCTACTTCTTCTTCCAGGTGGTTCAAGTCTTCTTGGTGGTTACCATCGCGTCCTCGGCATCTAGTGTGGTGACCAAAATCATCGACGACCCTACGTCTGCCACCTCTCTTCTTGCCAACAAGATTCCCACGGCCTCCAACTTCTACGTCTCTTACATTGTTCTTCAGGCCCTATCATTCAGCTCTGGCGCGCTTCTACAGATAGCTGGATTGATTATTGGAAAGATCCTAGGCCGCCTGTTGGATAACACTCCCCGGAAGATGTACAGCCGGTGGTCCAACCTTGCAGGTCTGGGCTGGGGAACCGTGTACCCTGTCTTCACTCTCTTGGTTGTCATTGGTACGTGATCCCGACTCATTTCAAAAAACATGACTGACTGGCATTCAGCCATAACATATTCTTGCATTGCGCCATTGGTTCTTGGATTTGCGACTGTCGGTCTGTACCTCTTCTACTTCGCATACCGATACAACCTGCTTTACGTGTCCAACGCAACCATCGATACCCAAGGAAAGACCTTTGCGCGCGGCCTTCAACACATCCTTGTTGGATGCTACCTCTTGGTAGTCTGCCTGATCGGCCTGTTTGCTATTGGAAGTGGCGCCAGCTCCGTTGCTGCTGGACCGCTGATCCTCATGATCATCCTTCTCATAACCATGATCGTCTACCACGTATCTCTCAACCAGGCCCTTGACCCTCTCATCAACTACCTCCCCAAGAACCTCGAGGCCGAAGAGGAAGCCCTCCTTTCCCGCGAAGCCGGTTTTGCTTCCAACGGCGAGCATGACGGTATTGCCGCTACGAATTCCGCCAATGCCCACGAGGATGGTGTCAACAACGTCGACTCCGCCGAAAAGGGATTAACCAGCGCCCCGGCGCAACCCAAGGCCAACTTCCTAAACAAGTACCTCCGCCCTGACAAGTACGCCAACTACGAACAGCTCCGCAAGCTCGTCCCCGCAGATACCGCCTCTTATGATCCGGAAGTCGAACAAAACGCCTACTACCATCCCGCTATCAACTCCCAGCCACCCCTCCTCTGGATCCCGCGTGACGAGATGGGTATCAGTACCCAGGAAGTCCGGCACTCCAGCCTTGCCATCCCGATCACCGACGATGATGCGTGGTTGGATGAGAAGAACCATATCCACTGGGACATTGACACGGGTGTTCCTCCCATTTTCAAGGAGAAGGTCTACTACTAGTCTTCTGTTGTCTATCACTCGAGTGAACGGGACCATGCCTAAATCTTTATACAATATTTCTTTTTTCCATATTCTGATGTTTGATACCCTGGTGTCTGGTGGTTGAACGCTATGTCTTCCGTCTACGATGGGATTGATTGGTGAATTATATATATATGCGTTGGTTGGTAGTAATAATAATACCATCTTCATGTCTGTACCATCGTTCGCCTGACTCTATACATGGACTTTCGTTTTACGAAGCTGGCTCGTTACTTAATAAACGGTAGTCAGTCACGATCTGGGTCCCACTGTCCACACGCGATTGCCTCTCTTCAAGCTTCCCTCCTTCACAATATTTACTAGACTTGATTTTTGCTACTGCAATGATTCAATTCTTCTCAAACATTAAAAACCTTGAAGGCCTTGACCACTATACTCTCTCCGACTATAGATTCACCGGGCAACTATTACCAGTCTTACATGGACATCCTTCCTTCTATTCAATGAACAGAGGCCTCCGAGGACCTGGTCGTTGACTTTCAGGTCAGAGTCTCCTTCCGTCTTACATCTGGGAGTCTGGTTTTCCCCATATAAGTTTGTTCTGACAGTTGCCCAGGTGGCTGTGAGCTGCAACTGTTTCTAGTTAGTCATTTCTGATGGTTACACAGACTTCACCCCCGCGGCGGAGTCTGCCCCGTCAAGTCCTTAATGGTGTGTCTATGTGAGCAGTAGGCTTGTTGTCGACTATTGTATGGACAATGACAAGTGCTTCGCCGGGATGCTAGGATACCCCTGGAAGGGACTCCAAATGCGCAGCAGTTTGATCAAATCATGCAATGGCAATCAGCAGATCTTTTGCCCGCCTGCATGCCTGAACACGACACTGCCGCTGCCAAGAGGGAGCCTTGTCGTCGGCGATGGCATATATATCCAGAAGAGAGGGACTTGCCGTAAGAAGTCAATTGGATCACTAAAGCGAAATGATAGACCCGGACACTATATCACTTGAGGATGAAGGATTTCACGATGGGTCTATTGACACTCAGCCGATTTCGCCTAGAAGTACAAATGAAAACCTCCCCTCGGAGTCGGCATTTCTTCCTCAACGAACATATGTGCTCTATTTGGCCACAATCTACTCGGGGCTGGCCATTTCAGCATGGACCATCCAGTGCGTTCTGGTGTCACGCCCGATTACAGCTCCAAGCTACAACTTCCGCCCTCAAACGGGGTTATCATCCCCCATGGCAGATTGCTTCCGGCGCAGTGATCAATGGTACCAGGCCGCTAGGACTATTACTGCTATCGTCAGCCTGTTCACAATCCCGCTGGCATCTACAATTTGCTCTCTTGCAGCAGCCAACTACATTCAATTCGGGAAAGGGAGGGCCACGCTGACCCTACGACAAACACTGGCGCTGGCAGACAAAGGCTGGACGAGCCCATCCACTTTGTTCAGACTGGGGAATCCTCGGTTGACGAAGAAATACTCTAGCTCCTTCCTCTGGTTGGCCGTCTTAGTCCATATTTTGGGCGTACTCATCGCTCCACTGCAGCAAATTCTCATATCCCAGGAGACAGTCAAAGTTCCCCAAGGAGAGATGTATTTCCAAAATACGTCAAGACGGATCACCGATATTCCATGATTAGTGGATGACGAAGCCTTAGGATCATATGACCTGGGAACAACTACAGCAATGTTGCGGACCATCCTCGAGAGTGCGAGGGCTATCGATTATCACCATCATCTCTGGCAAGGTCAGGAATCCGAATGTGCTTCGAAGGCAGACATTGAGCATTCGGTCTTTGAATGTATGTCTTCAAGTGTGTCGGGAGACAACAGCACCCTTGTACTTGGAGGAGCATACCGCGAATCGCCGGATTTCTTCCTGGCGCAGCTGCCCGCGGGCTTTAATACTGGAATGCTGAAGCAGTTTGCTCCAAGGATAAACTCCTCAGTCCACTGGGAAAATATCGAACGGCATCAATTTCCGGGTAGTTGCACTCAAGGAAAATCGTTCTTCAGGAACTATACAAGTCCCTATCATTCAGACGTTGGGTATTCAGTCAGCGTCTGCATGCCAGGCCCTCTCAACCACCCACCATTCAACGATACTCGCGACAGACAAGATCTTGAGGAAACCTTGTATATCTCGGCAGATTATCACAACACGTCTGACTCTTATTACTACGAAGACACGGATCATAGAATCCGCTCAACAACTAAAGTGACACTTAAAACCACTGTTGGCTATTTTGAGTTACCAAATTCCCAAATAGGTTCCATGCCAGGCCCACTGCTTCAAGTTGACCCATTACCATCGTGCCATATCACTGACTGTGTCTCTCAACTTCGACCGTGAGTAATGAGCCCGTCCAATTTGGAGATGAACGCTAACTCGCGCTGTAGGTACTCTCCCAATCCTCTCATCGACAATCCCGTCCTTGATGGAACTGATCTCAATGGAAATTTCGCGCTGGAGCTTGTGCCAGTAAAAGGACCTCTAGCTCTCATAGCCCTTGCGCTATTTGGCTCCAACTCATTCATGGAGCTCCAGGGCATCCCTGAGAGCGACGAATCGGCAGGCCAAGTGGAGGCAGCCTTTACTGGCAGGTGTGTCGGGTTTGGCCCTCTGATGCTGCTGATAGACGAAGAGAGTTGCGATTCGAGCATGGGAGCTGTTGATTCGGTCACTCATTGGTTGAACAGCCTTTTTTCCTCGCCAAAAACACGAGCAGCCCTCAACACAGCCGCTTTTCTAGCCAACGAGGTTCTGTTAACTCAAAACTTCGGCTCAAACGGGCAGTATCTTCATGTCTTTTCTGACCCAGGTGTGGAAATGCAGAAGCCTAAGATATCGGTAGCAAGTATAACAGTTCTTCCTGCGCTTTTGGCTGTCTATTTGATTATTTTACTCAGCATTGCATCTTGGGGGAGTTTCCGAATCGGCTGGATTGACTCACTCGATGCCCATGCCATGAGCAGAATCACTGCATCTTTGATATCGTCTATGCCCGAGGCGAGCGAGGGGAAAGCGGATATACTGGACTCGCTACCTGGCTTTATTGGTGACGCTGAGCCTGACGCGCCAGTTGGGAGACTCGCTGTAGGGGCCATGGCACCGCTACGACGGAAAAGAAGATATAAAATTGCGTTAGATCTTGGAATATAGTGCCATAGAATTTCAGACATCCCATAAATTTGAATGAAGACTAGAAAGCATAATATGAATTCGAGTAGAAATAGTAGCTTTGGAAGGTACCTCGTTGCGAGCCTAACAAGACTCATGGATGGTCATATCAGGGCTCTCACCTCCAAGTTCTAAGAATACTGGGACCAGCTCAGATCGGCTTCAGTAAGTCAGTCGTGTACCTAGCATCTTGGTCTTCATCGTGCAGTAGCACTGCACATGAACGGTGTTCGACCTGCTTAACCAGGTTCGTTCATGAAGAATATATATATATATATATATATCTGTTTACACCAAGCTTCAGGGGTGAGCCCCTGGGCTGGTTAAGTCGTGGCTAGGCTGTCTACTATAAAGAGTAAAGACGAGATATAGGATATAGAATGTACAAGAGTACGGACCCTAAATAAACCCTGGGACACCCCTGTTTATCGATTAAAGCGCAATCCAGTTACTCCGTAACCTCCACCTGGGAAGTCGAAAGCAACTCCCTCTCAAAAGCCTCGACACCGCGAATCGGCGGAGCGAGCATCAAAAAGCTAAACAAGGTCTCATTATACTGGAATCGCAAATCCGGACGCAGCTGTTTATGGATCTTCAATAGTTCGGCCGTCGACCAGCCGCGTTCCGGGTCTTTCAGGTCTACGTCGCAGTTCTCTTCGAGGAGGAGCCATATGAAGGTCTCGCAGGCGGGATATCGGTCTAGCTCGTGCTTTTTGACGATGTTCTGGAGGTAATTTAGGAAGCGGGCCGTTTTGCCGGGGGAGTGTTGGTAGTCCCAGAGGGCGGCTGTGATGTAGATGAGGGCGGCGGTGCGGGTGATTTCTTGGGTGGGGACATTGCGCACGACGTAGATGCGTGAGTCTTGGGGGACGCGGGAGGGGTGAGGGCCGCTGGAGAGGAGAGAGAAGAGGGGGCTTGAGACTTGGAAGGCTGTGCGGCGTTGGGGGGCGGACATTAGGTGTGGGTTGGTATTGTGGGATCGCATTAGACCTTCTGCTGCGTGGAGGAAGGTAACCAGCCAATTTTGACGGTCGTGCTTGCGGACTGTGGGTGGAAGGGGAGGGGGCACCATGACGTATCGAACGTAGTAAATGAATACTTCAGCGAGGCTGCCGGAGCGAGGACGAGTGCGTACGAGTTGAACTGCGCGATCTTCGTATTGCCTGGCTTGCTCTTTGCTTCCGAATCGATCTTCCTGTAGAGCTAGACCTGCGAGCGCCATTGCTATGCTGTCGCTGTCGATTTTGAGGCGCCCTTGCATGGCTTCCTCAATTCCTTTTGTTACGCTGCTTAGGTGATGGTTGATCTCGGCAGTGTTGCTCTGGTTATAGAGTTGTGCTTTCCATCGGGCGGAATATAGGAGGATGACCGCTTGGAATGCTAATGGGTGGTTCATGGAGGTCTTGAAAATAGAATCCTTCAGGTATTTATTTTGACCCGACCAGTAGGTCAGTTTATTCGTCCAGTAGTCAGCCAGCTCCATGTCTGCAGCAGAGATAGTGGGTAGACTGCTGAAAGGATGAGGATCGAGCGCGGGGACCGGGGCCGGGGACGACGCATGAGGGGATTCTGAGACTGGGGAAGGTTTTAGTCTGACGCCTTTCGTTCCTGTCTAAACATCCTGTTAGCGCAGACTCCTACGAACACCGAAGGTTGGTCTGAAGGTGTTTGCGACCTACAGGACTCATGAAGGATGTTTGACCCTTGCCTCGGCTGGGTGATCGTACGACATCGAGGGGCCCGCCATCTGCATTGTCTTGCAACTCCGGCTGCCTCTGCTCCCAAGGGAGATATGAGATTGATCCATTGGCCCTCCTCTCGCTGGCACTGCGTGAATGCGAATGTCGCTGCTGTCTCCGCTTCTCCTGGACATGGTGTCGCATAACATGGGCGCGCTTCTCGCGGGAGGAGGAATTCGAGTCGACAAAGTAGAAGGTCTGGCTTTTCTCAGGATCATCGTTGGAGATGCGTTTCTGGCGTTTGATCTTGAGGTTCTGGATGTCTTCGCTAGCGCTCCCTGGCGAGACAAAATGTTAGGACTGGAGAAGAGGGAGAGAAGTGAAAGCTCGGTGACCAACGCCGGAGAGATTCAGAGGGACGGGCACGTGGCTCAGAGACCGCCTCGATCTGAACAGGATCAGCCGATAGACATCTGTTTACGGACATGACGGCGACAGGGTCAGTCAGGACATCATGATGGGACTGGGAGGATTGAAGAAACCAGGACAGAGCAGGCGCTTCGCTTATCTGTCTCTAAGTCTGCCCTCTGCATTCCAGCGCTCTGTCCGCCGCCTCCTAAAGTAATTGCTAGTAGCGCTGGCTTGACGAGTGGGGGTCATCAATTCGACATTCAACGCGCAAACAATCTCCCCCCAACTGATTGGCCAATTATTCGACTTTTTGACTCTCTTCACCCGCTTGGGCCTGGTCTGAGTGCCCACTTTGGGTCTAGCGGCGTCACCCCAGCGGTCTGTGCACTAGCTGCGATAATGTAACGCAGAAACCACTTTACGCGTCGGAAACAACATATTCCGTCCGACGCGTTTCGCGTGTTGACGCGTTGCTGAAATTATCGGACTGGTCAGGACTCAGGACAACACCATCAATTGCCTCCAGTCTCAACATCCCCGCACCACCATTCAAAGAGGAGGCACTATACCACCAATCCACGGCCTCATTCATGTCCTCCCTCTTCGACGCCGTCCTCCAGTCCGAGCTCGGCTCTACCGCCGGCTCTCGCGACGAACGAGACAACCTCCCCAGCAGCTCACGCCCTCAACCCCTTTCAGAGAGTAATGCTCCTATGAGCGATGCCAATGCTTTCCCTGACGATCAAGTTGCCGGCACCACTGCTTCAACCGTAAACCGTCTGCGAAATCCCTATCTCCCTGGACCCCCTGCCGAGGTTGATTTGGCCGGTGAGAAGGTACAACAGGCTTTTGGAGAACTCCTGGAGAGCTATCAGGAAGATGTTGCGCCAACACCACACCCACCGCCATCATCAGCGCCCATGAGCGACATGTACTATGTCGCTCAGATTCATGGAATGGCAAAATGGGAACTCTCTACGCTGTATGTTGACTTTACACACCTGACCTCGCTAGACAATCCGATTCTGGCGGATGCGATTTCAAATCAGTACTACCGCTTCCAACCATTCTTGACCAAAGCGCTACATAACCTGATCTCGAAGTATGAACCTGAATATTTTGTCTCGCATCGTCAGGCAACTAGCAGCGTCTCTTCCCAGGCTAGCACCTCCATGATGGCCGGCAACTCCAGCGTGTCCGACGACCCTAAGCTGGCCAAAACCATCCGCGAGAAAACTCGGCACCAGCAGACGGATAAGCTGTTTTCTTTGGCGTTCTACAACCTACCTCTAGTATCAAGACTTCGTCAACTTCGAACCGCGCAGATCGGAAAACTACTCTCGGTCTCTGGTACGGTCACGCGGACATCTGAGATTCGACCAGAATTGTCACTCGGAACGTTCATCTGTGAGGCCTGCAGATCTGTCTGCTCCAACGTCGAGCAAACTTTCCGTTACACAGAGCCTACGCAATGTCCGAACAACACCTGTGGAAACCGCTTTGGGTGGCGCTTGGATATTGGCAAGAGTACATTCGTTGATTGGCAGAAGGTGAAACTGCAAGAGTCTTCGCATGAGATTCCCACTGGTAGTATGCCCCGCACTATGGATGTGATCCTCCGTGGTGAGATGGTCGACCGTGTCAAGGCTGGTGAGCGTTCTGTCTTCACAGGATCACTCATTGTGATCCCGGATGTTAGCCAGCTTGGACTGCCCGGTGTGCGTCCCGAAGCCGTGCGCGATAACGGTGCTTTCCGCAGCAGCGAAGCTGGAGGTGGAGGAGTCAGTGGACTTAAGGCTCTTGGTGTGAGAGACTTAACCTACAGACTGGCCTTCCTGGCTTGCATGGTCACCCCCGATACGACAACGCCCGGCCAACAGTCTAACCAGCAATTGAGCGGGCAATCACATAGAATCCTGGGTTCACTAAACCAGAACCCGGACCCGGACCCTGATGATGACAAGGCCCAGGAAGCATTCCTTCAAAGCTTGAGTCCGTCAGAGGTCCAGGATCTGAAGGGCATGGTTCATTCCGATTACATCTATTCTCGGCTGGTGGAATCCCTCGCTCCCATGATCTACGGTCACCGACAGATCAAGAAAGGACTTCTCCTTCAGCTTGTTGGAGGAGTGGCCAAGACAACTAACAAAGAGAGTCTCCAACTTCGAGGTGACCTTAACATTTGTATTGTTGGCGACCCGTCAACCAGCAAAAGTCAATTCTTAAAGTAAGCCACTCCCTATCTCAGCTTCAGACCCAGTGCTTATACATGTATAGATATATCTGCTCCTTACACCCTCGCGCCGTCTACACCAGCGGTAAAGCATCGTCGGCTGCTGGTTTGACTGCATCGGTTGTGAAGGATGCCGAAACCGGAGAGTTTACCATCGAAGCCGGTGCTCTCATGTTAGCTGTATGTCCCCTTTTCTCTGCACAATAATAGCAATGACTAATTTCTCCAGAACGGCGGCGGTATCTGTGCCATCGACGAATTCGACAAGATGGATATCCACGACCAAGTAGCCATCCACGAAGCCATGGAACAGCAAACAATCTCAATCGCCAAGGCAGGCATCCACACAACCCTCAACGCCCGCGCATCCATCCTCGCCGCCGCAAACCCCATCGGCGGCCGCTACGACCCCAAAACCACCCTCCGCGGAAACCTCAACTTCAGCGCCCCCATCATGAGTCGATTCGATCTCTTCTTCGTGATCCGCGACGAACCAAACGAGAAAGTCGACCGCAATCTCGCAGACCACATCGTCAACGTCCACATGAACCGCGACGAGGCCGTCGAGCCGGAATTCAGCACCGAGCAGCTCCAGCGCTATATCCGGTTCGCACGCACTTTCCGCCCCGTCTTCACAGACGAGGCAAAGACACTGCTTGTGCAGAAGTACAAGGAACTCCGCACCAATGATGCCCAGGGCGGCATGGGGCGTTCCTCGTACCGCATCACAGTCCGTCAACTGGAGTCTCTGATCCGTCTCTCCGAGGCCATCGCAAAGGTCAACTGCGTTGAGGAAGTCGTTCCCAAATTCGTCCGTGAAGCCTTCGATCTCCTCCGGCAGAGCATCGTCACCGTCGAAAAGGACGACGTCGAAGTCGACGACGACGAAGACGCCCCTGCCCGTGGTGCTGACGAAGATGAAGATGACCAGGAAATGCAAGACAACCCAGACGACAGAGACGGCGACAGCCCCATGCGCGAACTCTCCGCTCAAGCAACCCAAGCCCAAGCCGCAGTCCAAGCTCAAGCCGCCCACCAGGCCCAACAACGCGCCAAGACAAAGATCACCTACGACAAGTACATGAAGATCCTGAACCTCGTTGTTCGGCGTATCCGCGAAGACGAGGCCCAAGCCGGGGAGGGTGTCGAGCAGGAAGATCTCCTCGTCTGGTATCTCGAGCAAATCGAAACTGAGCTGAACAGTGAAGAAGATTTCCAGCGGGAGCGTGTGCTCGCTGGTAAGGTGCTGAAACGCATGATCAAGGATAATATCCTCATGCCGATTCATGGGCAGGGGCTTGTTGATGAGAATACCGATACGGCGGGTCAGTCGACGGTTTATGTTTTGCATCCTAACTGTGCTATTGATGAGGAGTGAGGTGCTTTGGGGGTTAGATTAGATTCTGTGTGCATGGATGGAGTTTGGGTATGGGAGTGAGTGGTTATGAGTGATGATAGTTTCCACATTATTTAATTTCTTTTGATGTTCTAAAATCAAGTTTGAAGCATATGTTGTAGTTTTCTCCCGGATACTCTCCAGGGCCTTAATACACCAGCTCTTCCATTTTCTGACCACGGATGGTTGTGTGTATCGCACGAGCCATTTCATGTTGGCGACATTGGTGATTAGTGCGAAGATTATGACTTAGGTCGAGATTTCTTGGTTTCCTTGTTCATGCCCATCGTTGGTACAGAGAGTATATATATTGGTTGAGGTTGAGGAGTCGGGGGATTTCGTAGCGGGTTGTTCCTTCTAGGCCTGGGAGTTGTTTGCCCTGGTTTTCGTGCGCGCTATGGTGATTACATAGTCTGGAAACGAAAGATAGGCTGAGCAAGGGCTTATAGATACGACATCCTCCTCTCTCCCTATGAGAGTCGCAAGATAGGCCCAGACGTCCACCCTGATCCCTTGATGTCGGGTTTCGCGCGCAGTGTGCTCGTGAGAAGCGACCGTACTGCATCTTCTGCGGGTGTAGCGGCATTTGCCTGTAGTATGCCGGCTCTCCATTCTGATCATCACTTGGAAGATGTAAATAGGTTATTTTGCTGAGAGTCTGGGTGATTGTTACAGTTGGATTCATAGTGCTGATCGAACTTCTATTCTGAGAATAGTGCTTGGATTAATCCTCTGTGGGGCAAGCTAAGATGAAAGGTAATTGGCCCCATGAAGCTCAATGTGGAGACTCTAATTCCAAGGAGCCTCCGGACGGCGAATGCTGGATATCATAAGAAATACTAACAAGATATATCAAAATGCGCCACGCGATGCTGTTTCGGAACGATAATCAACGCCCTGCCCCCTTCGCCTAAAGCTCAAGAAAGCGAGGTCACTTCCGATCGTTCATATCCTTGTCCTCATCCTCTACCTCATCCTCACTCCCCGTATCATCATCATCCTGCTCAAACTCAGAGTCCAGTTCCTCCTGGTCACTCCCACTTCCCCCAAACACATCATCGTCGACATCGCTCTCAGCCCAGAAATCCGAATCGTCGTCCTTGATTCCCACTACTGGACGCTTTGTCGTGCTCTCATGCGTCGGCATCTCGAACCCCTCGGGGATATCAGCTTTTGAATCTTCCACGCACTTCCGGACGATATCCTTGTATTTTATCGGCTCCCGGCGGAGGAGGACGCCTGCGTCAACGTTTGCGGGTGAGGAGACTTCGGCGTCGTCGAGTAGGGAAAGAATAGAGATAAGGACGGACTCGACGCGTTGGGCAGGCGACCAGCGCTCGGAAGCGAGTTCGCCGGACATGACGTCTTCGCCGGGGGAGTGGAGGATCGAGATGCAGAGTTTGCCGTCTTTGTAGATGTTCGGATGGTAGAGGGGACGAGTGAAGCGGAATTCTGCGATGAGGTTGAGTTAGATTTGTAGCTCTGCGATAAGGGATGACAAGAGGCGTACCTGGAGGAGAGTAGGGGTAGTTTGAGGGGAACTTCATGGCCGCTTTGAAGTAGCCGCCGTAGTATAGGGAATCCGGGTTCAGAACGATCAGCCCGATGGACCAGTTGAAGATGTCTTCGTTTCGCAGCTGCTCTGGTTAGCGTTTGGCAGACGAGATATGAGACTGAGCATGGTGTACCTCGATGTTAACCCACGGTTCTTGGGCCAGCGCCTTGAACTCGTTCATGAGAATACGTTCCGCCATGGTAGCTGTTGCGGTGATGGGTAGGGTGTGGAGGGACTCGACGCGTTATAAGTTGAGGCACGACAAATAACTGTGCGAGGTTGTGTCAAAAGGGAGGGAGGATTAAGTGGGCGAGGAGAAAGAAGGGAAATGGGAGAAAAAGCAAAGCCACCCAGAGAGTGAATGATAAAGAGTCTTGAGGCGATCGTGGCGGCGGTGATCCGAGAACGGAACCATCCCGGGTGGCGGCCTTATGTCAGGCAACTACCATGGTCAGTTGTTACCTACAGTCCTACAGTGACAGAGCACATGCCTTTCAAGACCTCCAGAAGCGGGGAGATTATCATGTGGAGATCTCACGCATGAATGAATCTATACCCTAATATCCATCTTGTGGAGGCCTGGGAGAGGATTCCGAAGGAGTCTGGAGCGTACTTTCACGCGATACATAACCAGGTCAGGAGCCACATCCCGGTCAAGTCGGTGTGACTGTGAGCGCTGCAGGATGCACGTACTCCGCCCTGTTCTATCAAATCCTAAAATAACCGTCTTTTCCGAGTTGGAGTACCATCTGCTGTTATAATACAACTTCCTTGCAACAGAAACACAGGCAGAGTTTGGAAACCGTCAGAATGGCTCAGATGGAGAACCAGACGTTAGCTCACGGACATCATTTCCTAAAAGGCATCTCTCAAACGGCCGGTGATCCCACTTCCCAGACAGGCATCTCGTATAGGAAGCTGGGGATGAGATTGAGTAGCACAATCGCCATGCGAGAAAGAATGACTCACAGCAACAAAAGTACCCTACAGCAAGCCAATATATTGAGTAGCATCGAGATAAGCTTGAGAATAGGGGACTCAATATGGATTAGAGGGCGGTGGAGCTGTCCCACTTCTTACTAAACTCTTCGACTTCTCCGTCTCTTTCCCTACATGTTCGTCATCTGCGTTTTCCTTTCAAACACTTTGTCCATTGTCTGGCCTTTATTTTTCGTGAATTCTTTGTTCACTCCTCCAGAGCTAGAGCTTTTTTCTATAGCTGTATATATTTCCTATCGCCCGCCATTGCCATGATTTTGGCGCCCCTTGTTCTCCGCTTGGCTACGATATAGGGACGCGAGCAGCTGACCGGAAAAGTCAAACCTTCTCCGCGCTGACCGCGCTTGCTCTTGGCTCGACAAGGGAGGGCTTATACCCAAGACTTTTGCCGCCGCGGCTTCTGTCATTCCTTGCTGCAATCATTATGATCCCGCAATGCGCCGGACCCGTTTGGGCCGTGGACGATCTTTCTCGTTGCTTTCAGCGCAGGTATGCCTTATGAGTATTCTTCGGTCGAATTGAAGAGTGGAATGCTAATGCATAATGGTTCTAGATATCTCCAAGAGATCCTCCCGCTTGCCGCATGCGCCCTCTCGCTTATACTTATCTTATCCAGCGTTGCATACCATTGCACCTCTACACGAAAGAGCTTCGCGTATAAACTCCTACCCAGCGATGAGGATGGATCTGCGCAGGATACCAGAGCGGAGGATCACCTGGCCGATGAGTCGGACCCGATGCTGTCCAAGGCGGCGCAACTCGAACAGCTACACCTGGAGCTCGACCGCCCCCGCGGCGAAGTGACTTTCGTCGTCTTGGAGGCCGCTGCGTTAATTGGACAAGTTGCGGTATTCATAATGATTTTATCGACAGGTGCTTGGGGTGATGATGGCCAACTTCCAGCTATGGCTCGACTGGCTTCCTGGAGTTACGTACTTTTCCTTGTGTTGGTTCGCCTGCTTCTTTCGGTCCGCCAGCTACATTCTTCTGCAAAACTCTGGAACCATACAACCACACTTTATGGTCTACAGTGGTTGCTCACCGTTCTTGTGTTCCGATCTGCGGTAATCTATCCGATCTCACGTCGTGCCATGACTTTCTCCGCAATTGAGTTCTCATTGTCTAGCTTCCTCCTTCTCCTGTCCGTGTCCACCCGCAGGGGAAATAAGGCCGTTCTTGTCCCGCACGAAGAAGGCTTGGAGCCGGCACGACACCCAGTTGCGAGCTTAATCTCTTTAGCCACCTTTTCCTGGTTGGATGGTCTTATTTTCAAAGGATACAAACAATCATTGGAGCTTAACGACGTTTGGAACTTGACCGCGTCGCAGAAGGCTGCAACCGTCTTGGAAGATTTCCGCTGCAGACAGTACAAGGGCTCGCTAGTTTGGAAGCTTTTGCGCTACTTCTCCGGCACCATCTTGGTGCAAGGTGCCTGGACCATATTTTCGAACCTCTTTACATACTTACCCACCCTTCTTCTCAAAGTCATTTTGGAGTACGTTGAAGATCCGAGGTCTTCTACGCCAAATGCTGCATGGCTGTATGCCGTGCTCCTTTTCTGCTCAGGCGCTATTCAGGGTGTCGCCGATGGGCAAGCTCTCTGGATTGGTCGCAAAATGGGTGTAAAGCTCCGTGCCATTATCATCGGCGAAATCTATGCCAAAGCGCTTAGACGAAAGGCCAGTCCTTCGACTGAGTCCGACAAGAAGGAAGAGGAACCCGTCGTGGATAAAAAGAAGAAAAGAAACCTTTTATCCTTCCGACGTAACAAGAAGAAGGCCGCCAACGATCCTGAAAACGACACTTCGGCTAAGAAAGGGAATGAGGATCAATCAGACTCATCAGACTCGTCCGCTAACGTTGGAACCATTATTAATCTGATGGCCATAGATTCCTTCAAAGTTAGTGAAGTCGGGGCCTATCTACATTTCTTGTGGGCCAGTGTGCCTGTCCAGATTATTATTGCGGTTACTCTCTTGTACAGGTTGCTAGGCTTTAGTTCGTTCGCTGGTATCGTCATGATGATTCTGATGCTACCTGTCAACCTGTTAATCGCTAAGAAATTCTCCAAGCTGCAAGGCCAGATTCTCAAAGGCACTGATGCTCGCATCCACTCCACAAACGAGATCCTCCAGAACATCCGGATTATCAAGTATTTTGCATGGGAAGAGCGTTTCCAGGACATTGTGAACGAGAAACGGAAGGCTGAATTGAGAGCCTTACGCTCCCGCTACATCCTTTGGTCTACTGCAGCAACGGTCTGGTACGGAACACCGATCCTGATCACCTTCACTTCGTTCTTCCTGTACACAGTGGTCGAGCAGAAGAGACTGACCCCGTCGATTGCTTTCCCGGCTCTGTCAATGTTTTCCCTACTCCGTATTCCGTTGGATCAACTCGCAGACATGGTCGCCCACGTACAAGAATCCAAGGTTTCCTTGGACCGTGTTGACAAATACCTCAACGAGGATGAGACCGAAAAGTACACGCAACTCGCAGAGGAAGACGACTCGGAGCCAAGGATTGCACTTGAGAACGCTACTTTGTCTTGGGGAAAGAAGACCCAAAAGGGCGAGCAGGACGATACCTTCCGCTTGATCAATATCGACGTGGAGTTCCAACTTGGAAAGCTTAACATTATCGCTGGTCAGACGGGTTCAGGGAAAACATCTCTTCTAATGGCGCTTCTGGGCGAAATGAAACTCTTACAAGGAAGCGTGCATCTGCCTGGCGCGATGGCCAACCGATCTGAATTGCCCGTGGACCCTCAAACAGGCCTCATTGAAAGTGTTGCGTATTGCGCCCAGGAGGCCTGGCTTGTCAATGACACTATTAAAGAGAACATCATATTTGCGTCTCCGTTCGATGAATCCCGCTACGAGGCTGTTCTCAACGCGTGTGCGTTGGAGCGTGATTTGGAAATACTTGACGCAGGTGATGAAACACTCGTAGGAGAAAAGGGTATTGGTCTATCTGGCGGACAGAAGCAGAGAATCTCTTTGGCTCGCGCGGTTTACAGCAAGGCTCGCCATATCCTTCTGGACGACTGCCTCAGTGCCGTTGACTCTCACACTGCCAAACACATCTTCCGGGAAGCTCTGAGCGGTCCATTGATGCTGAACCGAACGTGTATCCTTGTTACGCACAACATTTCGCTTACTGCTCCGTACGCAGACTTCATCGTCGCCATTGAGAACGGCAAAGTCACATTTAAGGGTCGACCGGAAGACCCAGGGGCTTCAAAAGCCCTCGGTGAAGACCTTAGCAAATCCCGGCCCGCCTCTCGCTCCAGCTCTCCTCCACCCCGATCTCGCCGTCCCTCGGCAGGCGCGGATGCTGAGGAGGCACACACCGGTAATGGCGCAGCCAATGGATCGGCTAAACCGATTAAGAAACCACAGAGGTCCAAGACGAATCTGGTAGAGACAAAGGCTACTGGCAGCGTTCAGTGGTCGATCATCAAGATGTATCTCCAATCCATGGGACCTTGGTACTACTGGATTGCCGCCGCGCTCGTCTTTACCCTCCAGCAGCTTGGGTCTGTATCAACCAATATCTGGGTTCGCCAGTGGGCAAACTCGTACAATACCGATGAAGTCGACATTGACAACGAAGGTACCTACGCCGCGATGTCTCATTTCAAGTTTCCCTCGTTCAATGTCCTTGGTGTCCCACGCACATCTGGTCTAGCTCCCCAGCTCAGCACCCAGGCCACCGATTCGGGGAATGAAGTCAATGTTTTCTTCTATCTAGGTGTATATTGCCTCCTAGGAGTCTTCTACATCGCGATATCGGCTACGAGAGAGGCTGTTCTGTTCTGGGGCTCCTTGCATGCATCCAATCACATCCATAAACGCCTCCTCAAGACGGTCATGCACGCCAAGTTCAAGTTCTTCGACTCGACACCCCTCGGCCAACTCATGAACAGGTTTTCCAAGGATGTCGAGGCTGTCGACCAGGAAGTTGCGCCCGTTGCGATTGGCATGCTGCACAGTTTAGCATCCGTTATCATGATTGTTATCCTTATCTCGGCGATTACTCCTGGGTTCTTGTTCGCTGCGGTTTTCATTGGCATAATTTACTTCGCTCTAGGTGCTATTTACCTGAATTCATCTCGCGATATGAAGCGACTCGAGTCCGTCCAGCGCAGTCCACTGTATCAGCAATTCGGCGAAACACTCAACGGTATTGTCACTATCCGTGCCTATGGAGACGGACCGAGATTCCTTGTGGACAACCATTGCCGAATCAATGCATACAACCGTCCTCATATTTACCTCTGGGCTAGCAACCGATGGCTCGCCTGCCGGGTTGACATCGTCGGAGCTTTGGTGTCTTTCGTGACCGCGGTCTTTGTCCTGTTGAACATTGGAAGGATCGATGCGGGTGCCGCGGGTCTTTCGCTGACGTACGCCGTCACGTTCACGGAGAATGTTTTGTGGCTGGTTAGACTTTACTCAGAGGTGCAGCAGAGTATGAACTCCGTTGAACGAGTAAAGGAGTACCTAGAAATTGAGCAGGAAGCGCCGCCGGTCATCGCCGACTCACGGCCACCTTCAAACTGGCCCAGTCGAGGTGTGGTCGAGTTCTCCGGTTACTCCACCCGGTACCGCCCTGACCTCGATCCTGTATTGCGTGAGGTATCGTTTACCGTGCAATCCGCAGAGAAAGTTGGAATTGTTGGTCGGACCGGTGCCGGAAAGAGTTCGCTCGCCCTTGCGCTTTTCCGTGGTCTTGAGGCCGAGACGGGAAATATTCTTATCGACGGCGTGGACATTGGCAGCATTGGCCTTCGAGACCTGCGAGAGGCTATTACTATCGTTCCTCAAGACCCCACCCTGTTCACCGGGACCCTCAGAACCAACCTTGATCCATTCAACCTCTTTACCGATGAGCAGATTTTCACCGCGATCCGTCGCGTGCATCTCATCGGATCGGGGACCTCTGGCACTGCAACGCCGGTAACGAGCAGCACGTTGACGCTCGCCGAGCAAGGCTCAAGTAACCTGTCTGAGACCAATCTCGCTAGCAGCACCATCCTCGATAACAAGAACATCTTCCACAACCTGGAAAGCCCAGTCTCTGAGTCCGGCTCCAACCTATCCCAAGGCCAACGCCAACTGCTCTGCCTCGCACGAGCCCTCCTCAAGAGCCCCAAGGTCTTAATGATGGACGAGGCCACCGCTTCAATCGACTACACCACCGACGCCAAAATCCAAGAAACCCTCCGAGAACTGCGCGACAACACAATCATCACAATCGCGCACCGCCTGCAAACAATTATTGACTACGACAAGGTCCTAGTCCTCGACCACGGCCGCGTCGTCGAATACGACCACCCGTGGACCCTCATCAACAAAGAAGACGGAATCTTCCGAGGCATGTGCGAGAACAGCGGAAACATGGAGAGCCTCCTTGAAGGCGCAAAGAAGGCCTGGGAGCAACACCGCCTCGTCGACGTCGACGACTCTTGATTCTTAGTAATTAGACTTGTTCGCTTTGTTTTATACAAATCTGTTTTTATTACGGTATAATCAGGGTATTCCAATGGGTTGGCTATTCTTTTCTTCTCTCTTTACTATCATCCATCATGCCCCATCCCACCCATTTTGTACCTAGCCGTGCACGCATGATTTGAGACAAAAAGTTTGGTACATATTTTGTCTTGTCGTTCCGTTCTTTTTTCGCATTGTTTTCGGTGGCTGCTCTCGAATTTGTATTTCTTCTCGACTGTCTGCCTGCTTATGTTGGCTTTGCGTCAGAGATAGTTAACTGGTCATGGACTCATTAGACCTTTAAGTCACCGTGTGCTTGATAATTGCAAGCTACGCTATAGTCGCGTCTTGATGAGTCGTAGGTTGTTTTATGCTGCAGCGTGTGGGTTACCTTCTAGAGTCTATCGTGATAATTACGAGAAAAGTAAAAACTAATCTAGGGTAATCCGGACAGCATAGAGATGAGGGGTGCATCGTTCAAGTTGATCACAACAAACACGGCGATTAAAGGAGAAAACAAAGCCCGAGAAAAAAAAAGCGCCCGAAAACTCATCGACGTTGAGACTTGAATGGACGGAGTACCTAGCTGTCACGTGAGCATGTAACCCTAGCTTTACGACTACATCAATGTTTACAGCGCCTGCAGTTCTGGTCGCAGGCAACCCATGTAGATAAGATGCCAAACGCACTGACCAGACCAGTCAGGACTGCTATCGCCGGCGTCTCCAATCTGGGAGAATCACATGCCGCGCAGGCACAACGGCAGAGTTGTTGTCTGTGCTTGATATACCGGCAGGAGATCGACATCTACAGGGTCATTGCGATTACCTTACGGTACGGGGACAGCAAGGCAAGAGGGATTGAGTGTCTGAGTGTCCGGCCTGCGTAGATAGGTTGAGCGAGGTGTTCAGATGACCAGGACAGAACTGTTCACAGCATGGAGGACGGAAAGCGGGGGAGGGAACTGCTGCCTATGGGCGTTCATTCTTGGACGCGCTTTGACGTTCGTGAAGGACTTGACGTCCTCCCTGGAAGGGCGTTACTGGCTCGGTGTTTGAACCGGATATTGACCTACCTATGGAGGGAGAGACGGGCGCGGGTGGCGGGTGTAGACACTTCGGTCGACCCTTGATTTCATGTTTCCCCTGTCGCGGTCCGAGGCTCAGCCGGTTTATTGATCCTGGTCTTTGTTCAACGTGTTATGTAAATGGAAGACGAGGGAATGGGGGTGGAAGCTAGAGCATTGTGACACTAAAGTTTCGTACTTTGTTGCCTTGTTCACGTCAGCTTGACAGGACACTACCGGGGTGACCGGCTGAGCTTCCAGGATGAGAGGACGCTTTAGTTCGTTCACCTCCTCTACATAATGGAGAAGAAGACGTGAGCTAGAGAAGGTAGAGAGATGCCAAGTACGACTTACCGATGATGCCACATTTGGTTCGTTGTCAATAATTCATGCAGCTGGGGGGCCTAGGGCGGACGAGTCGTCAACCGGACCACAGCAGACGGTGTATATTCCGCATTCGGGCTACAACATAAATAGACGTCTTTCAATAGACGGGATGCAAACCGGAGAATAACTTACATTGCTTGTTTTAAACTTCGAAGGCCCTGGGCATTATATGTCTTTCTCAACGGTATCCCAACAGGAAGAGCGTCGCAAGCGAGGAAGGCCGCAGATTTACCCCAACGACAGGAGTCTAGTATAACCGTAGGCCCGTAGCCTACATTGCCTAGTCGTCATCAGTGTCTGCCATGTGCTAGGTGCTATCGTGGTCGCCAGAACAGTCACACAGAATTGGCGGAGCGCGCATTGCCACTCTCGAGCATCATATTCTGCTCTTTGGTAGTGGATGGGATGATCCAGGGATGGCTCCAGACCGAATCCACTGTCTCAGCTCTACGTCCACAACATCTCAAGCGCGATGTGAGATTCTCTCTTTGGGCAAGGCCGGACCGACGCCTGCCCGTGATCGCGGCACTGACCCTCCAGGCTGAGATTAGTAGATGTCAAGGCCACTGCCTACTGGGTCGCACAGCAGGTGAAGTCAAGGAAGATTTAGGCTGGAGTACAGTCTGTGCGTGTGCGTCTCTATCAGTTTCAGCGAAGGACTACCAATAATAGTAGCCAGAGCCTATCACGTCGTCCCAAGGCTTCATTTATCGCGATGACAGTGAGGGGAAGGACATCCTGGACCACAGAGAGACAGGACTGTGGGTCTCATTTAAAACATTGGCCCCCGTGGGACAAATTCTCCTCTTACTCTTCGACGATGGCTCGTTATTTCCGGACAAGGGGGGTGGGTGGCTTGGGGGTGGATATCATCCACGTCCTATCATTGTGGTTTTGGCTTGCTGAGGGACCGCTGAAGACGATAATGACCACTTATTGAATATCCAGAGTATCAAATGTCCTGTCTTCAATGCTGATTTCGTGCCATTACCCGACTTTGTCTTTCTGGTCGAAAAGCCCATGGACGGACTGGATGTCCGAAGGCAACGGCGCCCAGTCGTGGCTTCCCTCACCAAGTGTGGCGATCAAAGCGCATCTCTCCTTCTTCTTTGGATGGAAGAAAGTGTAAGACAAAACTTACGATGAGATTTGCACATGCTCCTCCTTCTAGCGGCCATCCAAGAGCACACAACCGCCACACAGAACTCAACAACCCCAACCATGGAATGCATCTGCAAGTCGAGGATCTCGCTCTCTGCATGACAGCAGAGTTCAGACTGGCGTGGTCCTTTTCAGAATGTGTCTGGCTAATCTCGACCCCGGTGGAGTGGGCGTGTGCGTCGAGCACTGCTCGGCCTCTGTGCTGACAGCATTCACCTAGATTCATTGTATCTAGAACTCGAGGCCAGCCTTGACTTGCCTTCAATCTTTGCATGACCAGACGTAAACTCACGTCCTCAATCTATATACGTGGGGTAGACGTGTCTCTTTCTGAGGAAGTTGTCTCGCATCTGTCTGTCACTAACAGCCACGCTATGGATTCAACATCGTAAGTCACTTTCGCTACCGCTTAGCAGCACGAAACTAAGCATAGGAGATACGCGAACTCGAAAAGACCCCCTAAGTTGCGATCGGCTTGTAACGAGTGCCACGCAGCCAAGGTGTGTTGCCATAATCTCTTCATCCCCACGGGATGTGTCTGATCAATTGCAGGTTCGCTGCTCTGGCGAGAAAACTGGCTGTCAACGCTGCGGAAACCTCCGCCTCAAATGTGCCTTTTCAATCTCGAGAATAGGCAAAGTCCCCGGGAAACGAAGCAAAGCCAACCGTGTCGCTAGTACAGTGTCGAACTCGTCTGCTCCGATGTCGACTTCATCCTCGTCGATGTCAACCCCAATCATGTCCCCTCCAATCCTAACTCCAGCTCACTCGTTTGAAAGCCCTAGGACATACGACGGGCGGACTAGAGTGACCATTCCACAAAACTACTCCTTTACCCAAGAATATCCAGCCAGCACGCTTCCTGTCGTGAGTGAAGCGAATCATTCCCATCTGCCTCCGAGATACCCTCCACAGCCACATCCGGAGGATCTGTCCAATCTGAGCAATCTCTGCTGGACAACAGAGCTGGACCAACTCGGAGGCCCAGGACTATTGAGTCCGGACTGGGAGATTGACGCAGATGAATCCGTTCCACCCCAGTCGCATCATACATCGTCCACTTACCCGGACCCTGTACCGGACGAACACAACGACTACAGGGCATACGCCTCCCCTACGGAGATATTTCCCTCTGTACAGTATCCGATCTATATCCACCTCCTGCAAAGCATCGAGCAGACCATTCAGTTTTCCAGCCACTGCAGGTCCCCGGGCGCCGAAGGCATGCACACCTCCATCCTTGACTCCGTGCTCGCCGCTAGCCAGCGATACCTCACTACCCTCTCCCAGATCGCAGATAGCGCGGTTTTTACCCATACGTACAACGAGGAACACCTTCTCTTCTCCGTGGCATTGGACAAGATCATCTACCTCTTCACCCTTGGCTACGCAGACTTCAGACGACGGATGGAGGTATATGAGAGAATGGGTATGAACTGTGCAGATCGCTGGATGCGTTTTGGCGCGTTTGAGATTGATTTCGTTGAGCAGACAGCGATGTGTCAGAGGGTGTTTGTCGAAGAGGTCAAACGTGCAAGGGCCTGTTTGGGAAGACTGATGGATGCAATGGGGTGTATGGTCATGCCGCTGTCGACGTCGCCAGGACGGCACGAGGGGCTTTGCGAGGAGATGAAGAGAAGACTGGATGGGTTGATGGACGAGCTTGAGGTGGATCATGGCGTTCACGGTCGCGTACTTGGTTGATATTCACTTTTCTTGTTAGGTCTCAGCGTGGTGGATATCAGATTGGCCATATGCATGCATCGTAATACCTTTTTTCAATGACCAGCTTCACTTACTTCTTCCTTCACCCAATTCATTTCACCACTTGCTGACGCCTGTGTAGTACTTATACCCCTCCATTCCCGTCTTTTTGTTTCCTTTCGTCTTCCTCATTTATCCTACCCAGCCTCCCCCTCATCAAGATACTGGATACCCATTCTACACAGAGGTCAGCCTGGATAACGGCGTCCAACTTGGGAAGCAAGGGCTAGCCAACAACCGTCAGAGCCCTTCAATTCTGGATTGGTTCAAAACGCGATCCCTGTTACGACTACTCGTTGACCAGCGCCTCAGATGACTGAGGTTCTTCTCCTACGGTAAGACACGACAAACGAGAGGCCATTAGCTTCTGAGCCAACAGGAAAATACTGAAGGGCAGCGAGACATCGAACCAAAACCACGATCGTGATACAGAACCATGACATTCCTCCAGGTGCTCTGGGGCAAGCTTGGTACCTGAATCTAAGTCCGACTGGACGATAGCCCCGCGAAACAGGCCGTCCTTCGCCTGTGACACCCATGCCAGCACAATTACAATGCGGCGGTCCTGGATCCCTGACGACTCCTGGCCATCATTGAAGTCACGAAGGGTACCAGGCTCTAGTCATTCAAGGATCCCGCCATGCATTGTGCGAGAAGCCAATTCCATCATGGCTTACAATAAGCATGTATCTTGCCCATGATGCAGCATGGACAGGTCAGTATCTGTCCTCTTTTTTTTTTTTTTTTTTTTTTTTTCCCTACCCGATGCTAACTCCTTAAGATCAGGGCATTCGTCAAGCGAATTTCCTTCTCTCCCCATAGTCATTAAAAACTACTTTTACCACCCACGCTCGTTTTTAACGCTATGATGCTTGATAACATCACTCTTCTGATTGACGTCCCGGTTGGATCCCATCGATCTGGGGAGATCACCTGGAAGGCAACCGGGAGAATCCTATCATCTTGGATTGAGTAAGTGGCTTTTGTTCAGCTTCTGTTGGGTTTGGTAATAGGGCTGACTTCTGTGTTGTTTAGTAGCCTTCTCCCATTCCGAGGGCTTCATACGACCCTGTGTACGTGCATGCTCCGTCCACCCCGAGCCAGTTCCTTGTTCCGGCCAGGGCCGTCCCCACCGTGGACGACCGTTGGGCTTATCAAGTTGTGCGATTGACGGCTGAGGGAAATGCGGAGCTTGGAAATCTCTGCCACACAATTGCGCAACGGGAAGCTTGGGCTTTTCCATCATACGAGTTCGTGTTGGAGCAGTTTGATTGGGCTCTCTCCTCTGCTGTGCTGTGCTGTCCCCTTCCGGTTCGAGTAAGTCAATCCCTATTGCGTGTCTGGCAATGATTCTGATTTTCTGTCTCTCTAGTTATTTCGTTTGTTGTCTCTCGTTTTCTTTTTAGATAAGATGCGCCAAGGCAAAGTTCTCTGCTTGTTATACTCCAGGTTCGTG
Organism: Aspergillus kassunensis; assembly: GCA_027569205.1. Taxonomy (NCBI): domain Eukaryota; kingdom Fungi; phylum Ascomycota; class Eurotiomycetes; order Eurotiales; family Aspergillaceae; genus Aspergillus; species Aspergillus kassunensis. The sequence continues at coordinate 176,722 of JAPDEQ010000049.1, forward strand.
GTGCATTGGCTCAAGGCGCAAGCCGGGATTCATAGACACGACTAGCGTGGATAGTTAATCCCTACAGGGGCAGAAGGCATCTTTAATTCAGAAAATCAACATCCGAAGAAAATCAGAACGCATCTTCGACGGGTTCTGTGAGCGGATGTTTCTTGAGCTATCACCATGCTACAAATTATGCATTACTGCCGGGTTCTTCGACGGCTGCTGAGTACAGCAATTGCGGCGTGTCCCTCCTAGGGCTCCTCGTTTGTTTCCCTTGTTGAGACGGGGCTCAACGATGTAAGAATGTTTCCTTGTATTTGTTCGGTGCCCTCGAGTTCTCTGCAAAGCAGAACTTCCGGCAACACCATTTCTTGAAGCCATCAGCATTAACATAAAGTCACGACGGCAAAGAGCTAGGGTCAGCATTTATCACTACCAGTGTTTATTGAAATCTACCTATTGCTTGCCCCGTATCCGTCGAAAAGGACTTCAGTGGGCCGAGACCTGGCTAAGTCCTTCGAAAGCAGAATAGATAACCATTCATTCTAAACGAAGGTCTCGAAATGAATACTTCATCTTGACAACAACTCATCCTTGGCGGCATCGCAGGGGTACCAATCGGTACTGAGAAAAGAGTTGTATCACCCGGACCCACAAGTCGCCGAACTACAAAAGGAGCTGAAGACAGAGGAGAAACGCAATTCCAGCCTACAGGATACCTAAATGCAAGATCCCAAGAAGTCGGCGAAACAAGTGGGTTCAACTGCAGCCAAAAGGGGAAAAGGTTGCACGGGTAAGTCTCGTTCATGTTTCTACTGTTGTTCTGCAACTGTTGTTAATCGTTTTCAAGGCAATTCGGCACTACGACGAATTTCTTGCTCGGCGTTCGAATGCAGGCGGCACTGGCCAGTTTCAGGACGAAGACCTTGAACGTTTCTGAGAGACTTTTCGGCGCCGTCAAAGGGTTGTGTCTTCTTCATTCCAGTATAATCCTGCCGATTTCGCTGATTTGCGAAAACTACAGGTTTGACCTTTATTGATGGGACGTTCGAGAGCTCACATCGATCAGATTGCTGCTCCACCATGCCCCCCCCCATCGCGGTGTATGAATCATTCCCATCCCATCTACTATGCTTCAATAAAGTGCTAATGTGTTTAATTCATAGTACCGTGTGAAAAAAAAAAGAGGCAGAATAATAATACCCAAACAGAGAACCCGACCTATTTGTATGCGGCCGCCAAGAGGGCAATACTAGAAAAGAATCCAAAGCCATGGACGTAGAAGGATTGCGTAAGCCTTCCTCCCTAGTCACTATTATAATCATACTAATATCTATAGCGAGGCCTCCTGCTAGTCAGTAAGGACTTGATAACGGAAGGCAAGATTAACGCGGCGAAGTGGCCGGAGGTACGCGCAACATTTGAAGAGAAAAACGGGAAGAAGCACCCTCAAATACTTGTATATGCTCCTCGCCAAAGCCACGACCGTCCAGCTCACACAAACGAACCTCGATGCTTTTGCGTCGTCGTGTTGGGACATGGGTGGAACATGGGCCGTGGGCCTCTTCTTCTTTTACGGAATGCACTGGCTGGCCGGCGTCGGGATATCAATGGTAGCTCCTCTCTACCGATCCAGTGGCCTCATTGCGACAGATAATACCCCTCGGTGCGCCATCTACAAGCGACCTAATGGATCCCTAGTGGTCCTGAAGGGAACCCAATACACGTTTGAACTTGAGGCAGCCGGACGACGTCAATTAGGCTGCCGCCATTCTACTCGCTATCACCGTCAAAGATTGACATGTCGGTTAGTCATACCTCGATGGGATGGATCATCGACCCCCTGCAAATCCGAACAATTCTTACTGTGGCTGCTATGCCTATTACTCAGCTATATGTGGCCACCAGTGCACCGACGACTACAGTGTCCGGTAAAAGTGGATTCTGCAAAACCCCTTCTGTAAGAGAACATTCTTGTGGCGGCTTGACAGAGTTAACCCTTCTATAGTACAACCCTCTCGATGGCTTCCTTGGCGAGTACGCCATGCAGCAGTTTTTATTTTCCATAGAAAGCGAACCGACGTATGTCAACATGCCAACGCTGTGACTGTTCTGCCAACACCTATTCTTGCTGCTGCTATGCAGCAGTTCCGCAATGAGCTATTGGCCAGTGAGTTTGAGGTTATTTGGCTTCAGCATCTTGGTCTTGACCTCTTTGAAGACCCAGATCCAGAGACCGGCGGGGCAAGCCTTCGAGCAGCGGCCTCTATTTGTTCCATAACACCCGCACAAGCCCAAGACAAATAATTCCCTTTTCAAAAGCTTCAAATTTCAAGTTCTCAGCATGTTTCATTCTTCCACCAATACTCAACCACTCGAAGTGGTTAAGAGTGCGGTAAACTTCACCTCGAACGATCATCTTATCTCATACGTTCTTCGATTGAGGAGGCCCCGAATGGGCGGGGGAAATGTGCGCGTTATGCTCGCTGCGCACATCACGGATCAACCCCAGGTGCAGGGGTTGCTGATTACCCGTGTTCAAGTGAGTGCGATGCGGTCTGTCTATACTAGGTAGCAGACTGATCACGCTCGGATCCGGTTGTTGTTCAAATTTGCCCGAGTTCGCTCAGATGTGCAGCCTACGCTCAATATCTCCATTACCGGAATGGGCAAGAGGGATGCGGGGACGCAGTCGGCTTTCAGGGCTGAGTTGATAAAAGTAGGGAAGGCCCAGGAGTCTAGATAGACTACAGTGCCCGTGCGCACGCCTTGAAACAAGCAGCACGGTTTATCAGCAGTACGCCTGCTACTATAGATAGCCAAAAACATTCTTCAAAACCATTATGCTGGCCACGGGATTTTGGACGAGCCTCTGTTGTCGGACGGAGGAAGAAAGCAATTCCTTGCGGATGATTCGTTATTCGACTTGGCAGATATACTATTCATTTTAGACTGTTGCTGGGCGTTTGTCGCCTGCAGAGGCCCGGAGCAAAGCGAGAGGGTGGTATGAAGAAACACGCCGAGCGCTCGCTGCAACAGCACCGCTGTAAGCCCCTAGTACGGGCTCTCTGTCGGCGTTATGATTCACACCACAACCGGACAGGCAGCTAGCCACAAAGAGCCTCCGTGTCTTCGGTCGCCCACCGAAGTCGAGTGTTCTTTGGTGGAGGACAACGGGAACGGAGTCAACATCCCGACCCAGTCACCCGTGTGGTAAAACGGCAGCCGAGCACTCGAGATAACAAAAATACTCATAATTTGAACCAGATTCTGCGGGAAGCTCAGCAACAAATAGTGAAGCTTTCCTCTGGTTCTAAGTCGGATGTTAAAGATTTGGAGTCGGATTTTTAGGAAGCCCTCTGGTAGCTCCCACCAAGGGTTACTGTATAGGCTAGGGTCCCCATCGGGTGCTAGCACCAGGTCGATCCGCTCCAACCCCTCGTCCAGGGGACCTGTGGGCCCTGAAGAGCAAACCTTCCAGACTCAAGGATTCTGAGACCGATTATGTTGATGCCAATAAAAAGGCTGTGGCCTTAAATCACCGGGTATCCCACAAGAGCACAATACATTGCAGATGATGACTACGAACGGGGACGAGGAACTTATGAGATTCACACGCACGCATACTTCATGTACGCACCGCATAAAATGGATATCCAAGAAACCGGCCTTTCTTGGTGGTTCAGACAAAGGCCGCGATGTACGAGTCACCAATTCCTTCAGAACTGGGGCATATACGTGTTGACGCTTGTACAAAAAGATGGCACATACTAATTGTACGTGGGCTCCCTCGATCGATTTGGGAAGACGTACCAGCACTGTTGTCTGCCGCCAGTGATCTGGCTACCATGAGGGCAGTCGTGTTGCGGCGCTGTTATGAGCTCGGAAGTATTGAAGAGGCAGTGGCACTAACGCGCGAGGAGGCGTCATGAAACGGATACAAAGTCACCATGAGGGAGCAGTTTCCGATGTGCCATTGTATGTACGCCAGTCATACGATCAGGGTGCGGAATTGTTACATGTCGGACTTCTCTATTTCTCTGCTAACCTACCACCCGAGCTTGTGCCGCTTTGCCGACTGTTATTCTTTGGTCTAGAGACCGTTTTCTTAATCATGCTTAGAACCATCCATGACTACAAGGCGATGAGATTATGTTCTCACCTGTCTCTTTGGCTACCAGAGAGCGTGTCATGGAGTGGTCTTTGCTCGCATGTAGTGATCTAAGAAAGTACAGGGTTGGATATTTACCTCACCCGAATCCAAATCATGCAGAAGAAGCGCATCATCAGACTCAAACGGACAAGGTGGATAACGAGAAGATCTGCACCACGCAAACACCGGCGAGTTATAAGCGAGAAATGGAATACGGTTGGGGCGTTTTCGTGCGCTGTATGTCAAATGCGATTCACTCAAAATGGCTCCATACCCAGACATCACCCCCTCTACCAGCCCCTCCATCCTGCCGGGTACCCAGCCCGGCACCCCCAGCCCCGCACTAACTAACATGTATGGAATGATAGGACATTGCTGGCGGGGTTGGCGGCGCCATCATCCTTGTTTTCGACGCCCTAATTGGCGTGATGGTTCTGCAGTGGTATAGAATAAAGCGACTAGAGTATGTATAAGCTAAAACAGCCCTCTACAGCCAGAAAGGTTCGCTAATTAGTATGGTTTATAATTAGTGGAGAAATGTCGGCAAAAGTCATGATGACAGAATGGGAGGTGACCTGCGACCCCCGGATGTTTATCCGGTGGGCAGGGATGTGGAACACATTGAATGTATGCTATGACCTTGCCATATGGATCTCTGTTGTTGAAATTAACTAACGGGATGCTTTTACAAAGTTATTGGGCATGTACAAGACATGCGCGGCAGCAAGAAGCCTGGCTTTGGCCCCTCTACCACCACTACCAAGCACCCGCGACCCAAACCATATGGTGCGGCGTTTTCGTCCCAATAAGATAATTTGGATGGCCTCAAACGGGGTAACTCCTGTATTCGAGGCTGTCTTGCCTAGTACTTCGGGTCCGAGTCCGACTTTTACAAACGAGCTTAGTTGACGCCCACCATGACGCTTCGACATCAAGTCCGCGATGCTATATCGCCCTTTTGCAGGTACGTAGAACGGGACGGGCTACCTGTCTTCGAGGCTCCCTTCACTAATTAGTGGCCCACCCTAGCTGATCGAGTAAGTACCTCCCCTATAGAGACTCCGCGAGTACTAATTTCTATAGTTGGGGATAGAAAACGCAGTGGTTTCTGCCCCGCCTGTCATCAACGTTCCTTGCCAATCCAGAATCTGAGCTTATCGACCCTCCCGGTTGGGTTGAGTATATCTATCGCCAGGGATTTGAAAACATGTCCACCCGCGAGAGATGCTGGATCCGGCAGCCAGTCCTGAGGCACGTCCGCTACCGCAATTCCGCTCCTCTCTCTCGGCTCCTACAGTTTATATCTTGGATCCGCTCTGTTCTGGCCGAACTCGGAGGAAGATGACTACATCCTCACGTTCATGCTGCTGCCCTCATACTTCAACTCTCTACAGTACAACAACTTGAACCTCGAGGCCTGGGACAATTGGCTCAAAACCAATTTACCCGCTGGCATCCTCACTGCCGACGTGAAGATCAAATCGGTCTTTGAGAGCAAGAGCATCACCTTGTTGGTAATATTGCCCTTGGAAATTTAGACAATGCTCGATATAGGGGACGAGACCATGGGGTTCGTCGACTATAGAACAATAACTTGCCAGCGCCTGAGCGGGAAACTTCCCTATCACCCCGCGCCTGGCCCACGAAGCTACGAGTTCTACTTGTAGCTTTCATTTCACAAACGTCCCTGATATCAACTGACCAGAACCGGTTGGACGAAGCAAAAGATCTGTTACGATCACAACGGCCGCAGAGAGCAGCGCTACGAGATTTAGTTTCTCATGCTAACTCTCATGAGCCTCCCTCACCTTTGGCTGAAGAGTAAAGAGGAATAGCCTTATCTCTCGCCTCCGTTCTCTCGACTGTCAGCGCGCGATTCCTGATATCAACCTCTCTTTCTCCTCTCCTTCTCCAGAATTAATCTGCAACCTGTCTACGGAAGCAGAGCAACTACATTTGAGGCTCACACATGTACGGGCCCAATTTGCGGAGGACAATACCAGGATGGTTAGGGAGCTCGCGTGTTGCAACCGCAAGGGAGACAAATATCGTCGCAACCTCGTCGTCCTAGAGGTTGCCCTTTCTGAGACGCAACGAAAACTAGGATATCCTCAAAATGGCTTTCTCGACAATCTGCGTATAAACGTATGGGGCAGGGCCTCACCGGCGCCCCAGGAACGTATTGTAGGTTGAAGGACTTCGTCATCCGCTCAACCATGCCCCACCATGCGGAGTTTAACAACCCGGTGCCTAACTGCAGCGTATGTGTCATGATGTTCGCCGTTGGGGCCCATGGGCTCAACCTTCATGGTGCCTGCGGGAGCGTCGTCCTCCTCGAACCATCCCTCAACCTGCTATTGTGTATATAGTGGGCCGTTCCGAACTTGTATTGCTGGACTAGAGTATTAGGGTGCCGCCGTCTTCCTCGGAGCATGTGCTAGTTGTATCTGGCATAACCATGGGAAGACGTGCTTAGTGAGGGTAGATTGTGGGTTGGTAGATTGGATGGACACTCTCACTGCGTAAGTTTGATTCTGGTTCGAACCTTTCGGAATACTGATCCTGTTCTAGTGAGGTAGAAAGGGCTGGTAGCCTCGAAGCAGCCCGGGAGTTCGCCGATAGGTTAGACTCCGCCAGTATCGTTAGTTCTCAATACAACACTTCAGGGTATCGGCCGGGTCCACTGGTTAGGCCAGACACGAAAACAGAAAGCTTGGGTACTATTCCAGTACAAGTCGATTAGTTGTTGGTATGAGTGTAACTCTGCCACGAAGGCGGTACCCCAGATCGCGGCCCAGCTATACAACAGCCTCCAGCCAGTAGTAGTCAGGCAGGCAACAGATAAGTTACGAGCAAACACGGGTTCAATCCCTGCTCCTTCACCGGAACCACCACTAATGAGCAATGAAATGCTTGCTGTTTTCGAATTTTCCATGGATAACAATACAGGAGGAGCAAGGGACATCGAATCATGAATCATATCTCTCCATAAATACATAGTACTTTCCGCGTTTAGCGAGGGCGAGGTTAACTTTGAGCCCCCGAAAGACGAAGTTCTTTTTTCAACGAGTACGAAGACCTTGGGCCATTCCTGCACACTCAATGGCTTGAGACCTAACAAGGACTTGGTCTTTGGGGACTATAAAGCTACGAGGGATCGTTTGACTGGGCGCTATGTCCCTGACATCGCCATAATGTCGGAGTACGGACACGCTCGTGCCATTGGTGAGTTGAAGACTCCATGGATCACCGTGCACAACCTGCTGCAGAGCGATATACGGTGGTGGACAAAAAGACGCTCGGTCCGGCACTATCAGTACCAGACTGGAGGGTCCGAAAAGCGTTTCAAGCTTGTTAATCCTGAGGGAAACAACCTGCTGATCTACGTTGAACGCCACGGGTCGTGGGCAAGATGCATAGTCGGTCAGGCAGCGGAGGAAGCAGGAGCCCCGGTGTATGCACTCAAGCATACCATCGTGCCCGAGCATGGTGCCTCCTAAGAACAGAGGTTTCTCGTCAACCCGCCTGACACTAGTTATGTCGGATCTAATAGGTTACGGATCATTGATGCTCATCCTATCAAGAATAGCACCTTGTTTACTCGCATTCTCTCTCCCGGCGACCTTGACCAGCTACGTCTAGAAGGTGAGGCAACTGAATTTACTACGCGATTCCGAACAGGAGATGGAACGCTCCACGCCGACGTCGAAGGCGTCACTCTGCCCCCCGGTAAAACAGCAGACAAGGGCCTCCTGATCGTCCTCCTATGACCTACTGCTATAGTCGAGGAAAAGTAAAAAGCAAACGAACTGATTGTTCAGGTCTACCAACAATACGTGATGCGCCTGTTTATACACAGTGGTCAATTCGTAACCTCAAGTTAACGTCCATCCCATGCTACTGAACTCGGGGACTGAACTTCCCCGAGTATAATCTACTTCTAAATAATCTACACCCTGTCATCAGGTTCAATATGTGCCCGACGCTGGGATATCGGGCTTTATCTCATAATACCGTCACCCGTCTCAGATTACACCTGAGGTCCTACGGAGGATATCACTCAGCGGAAGATGGGGATAACCGTTATCCAACAGACAGAAGTCACTGTGGTTAAGCTCAGGAATGAACTGGATAATCTGCGTATTGCGATCTATCTACAGAGGATGTCTGAAGCTTCTCCTCGAAGTTCGGATGGCTTCTTCTCATTTTGAAGGCTTTTGGAATTCAGTGTGTCATGGACGCAAAGGCGTATATCCTCTGTAGACAATGCAATGCTCCAAGAATAACGCGATCTGTAAGGTGGTATGTTTTCATGATCTTTCCACTACTTGATCTGATGGCTAACACTTGGTTTTCTTCTAACAGATCCTTGCGGGAGTCTTGGGCAATTGCGAACCTTTTCGAGGGTTGGGTGACTAGTCCAAAGTCTCGAAAATTATTACTCATGAAGTCAATACATATCAACTACGAACTGGATCCAGGGCGGCTAGATACTATCTAGCTACTAGGTAATATTGCTGACACTCGCTTATAATAATTCCTGCATAATTCGCAGCAAGAGGCTTATCAAACCTTGCTCACGCAGTTCACTGTGCAACTATTTAACTATAGAGCTATATCTATCATGTTCTAACTGCATCTAACGCAAATAAGGATGGCTCAAAGACAAGTAAGTCACACGGCCTTACCCTGGCCAAGACCATTGCTAAACGAAACACATTGGATTAACAGACCCTTGAGACGCTGGCCTCTTGAATCCACCGCCTGCATTTAGCCCATGGTCTGCCAGGATATAGGACAACATACTGGGAACTACCTGGCTGTTAAAACCTGCCTCGCAGGCGGTGCTAACATTCTTTGCAGACAATAATACAACTGCAACGGCAACAGTGAGTTCTCCCATGGAGCTCAAGTGCTTTCAAGGAACCCCGTTTGCCCTTTGACCAGTGCTGATTTTGTGATAGAATCACAATGGATAACCCTAACTTCTTCCACCTCGGCCTACGCACCACACCCCCCCGCCAGCCATCTCACCAATTCCCTCTCTGCCCACCACAGCTGCCCTCAGGAAGCCTGTTTGGGGATGGTAGTGTCCTTCGAGATATCGTACTCTGTACGACAAATCCTCGTCCTCTGGCCTGCCTCTGGTAACACCATTGCGCCTTACCAGGTGCGCCGTATAGCCTCCCGAAGATATACTTCATTCATTGATTCATTCAAGTTCATATACCTGATATAGCCCGACACTGTGATCTAGCTATGCAGGTGCTTCCTTGAGTCGAGGCCGAACTTGAGGGTTCCGAAGATATAAAGAAGATTGAAAACGCTATTGATAACTACAAAATGGACGCTGGATTAATGCTTCCAAGAAGAACAAGAAATCTCGTGTAAGTTCCTTTGGTGTTTCCTCTGTTATCCTTTAATCTTTGTTAATTGTTAGTGACGATGCGTTTCTGGCTCGCTGTTGGTCCCTTTAATATGGTGTTTTGGAACAAGGAAGCGCTTCGTCTCGGCGTGGGGCCGGGTTCGTTGGTTCAGCAGCTAATTGACGTCGAGTTGCCAGGGGCACCTTTGCCGAAAAGGTCCCTTGAAGACGATGATACTGGAGGCGATGAAGTACCGAAGGGGAAACGGGCGGCGACGATACACCAATCACTGATACCAGCGACGATACAAACCACCTTACCTCTATTACGATGTTTAATACCTAGAAAGAGATCCTGGAGAGTTCGGAGTTAGGCAGCCCTCAACCGGGGCCCAGCATGATCAGAAGAAAAGAGATTATAAGTCATCGTGACAGGTTTAGGTCTGATAATTGGGAGACTGATGAGGACGGGAGGCTGCATAAGCTAATCATTTCCCCCAAGGTACCCTGTTTTTATTCCCTACCATTCCATGACAAGAAGGAAATTCTACGCTATTTTGCGGTCTGGAGTATAGGATTAGGCTTTTATACGCATGTGCGGGCAATCTTCTTCTCAACCACGCATCGCTTTACACATAGCCACTTCGTATCCAAACGTGAGATGTATACCTCGCACATTCACGAGATCCCTGTATTTTTGGATGTTGACGAATTGCCAGCATCAGATGCGTATTTCAAAACTGCATCATTCGGAATTCTTTTACAGGGCGGAGTGGGCGTTGAGAATGGACTGCTCGATCTGGTAGTGGAGCCTGACGGAGCCTCTCAGTTCTACTGTCAAGATGGCACCTTGTATGTGGCTGATCTTGCTAGACCGTCAAAATGTGCGATTTCATCCTCAAACATGAATATTTGGACTCTGATGATATCGATTGCTACGCCATTTCACGAGACCACCACCGCGGTGGCCTTCGACGGTATTGTAGCCCCGATTCTAAAGCACCTGTCTCCGAAATTCTCAAAATAGTATGCTGGGCCTTTCTGGGTCACCAAATTTCATGCAAATCATGCGTTGAAGTTGTCGCATTATTGCAAGGAATGCGATCAATTCTTCGACAATGTGCGCGGCCTTAACATACATAGGAAATCCAAAGCCCATGCGAACGAAAATATTAATACCTCATACTAGATAATGTCCCAGAACTAATATTCTATCTTCGCCGTTTCGCAGCCTCGTACTCGATTCGCCCCCGACGCCGCTGTTGCGGCGACTGTCAGGGCTGCTACCGGTACTTCCTTTATACTTCCCTCACTGCCGCCCGCCCTGCGGCTCCTGTCGATTTCCTCCAAACAGCCGATTGATATACCCTAACACGCAAGGGGTATATGGAATGGGTTGGTTTCTGGTTCTTCTTATAGCTGACGACTGTTTTTAATCGCTACGATGGTCGCCATAACTTGAACACCTACAGGCTTCTGGTGTATACATGTGCCTTGTCAGGCACCCAGATGGCCGAGCGGCCATCTATATCGGCTCGAGCATTGCTCCGTTGGCGAGGAGGATAATCGAACGGATCATAGAACATCGTCGGCAAACCATACGAGCAGAAGTTGCAAGGGGCCTGGTGGAATCATACTGAAGCTCACAGAAAAGCCAATACGGTTTCCTTCATTCGCGAGCCCAAGAATCAAAGGATTTACGATATTCTAATGGTGCAAGACTCAAGGCCCATTTCATCGGGGAGAGTTGAAAATTCAACACACGATCATATTCGCCATGATGACCTCAAAAAACCCCGACTCGTTGCAAGCGCACCAGGCCAAGAAGCGGCTTGATCAATTTTCTACTGCCTTGAAAACAGCCATAAAGCATGTGATGAAATTTAAACCTCATTAAAAGACGGCTGTAATCGCCTTTCACTGTGAGAATGAGGATATACGGGTCCAGCCCCTCGAGAGAGACTTACTCCTGGATATCTTCAAATCTATTCATGGATGTGAGACCGAGAGTTTCACTATTCCCCTCATCAATACATCGTATGAATTTCTGGAATATCTCGTTTCCCGGTCCCGACGAAGTTGTAGAGAAGATACACTCCGGATTTCTATTTACTCGGGGCATGGGGGGTTTACTGGACAGTCGCTGGCACTTGGCCGGCAAATACGACCAGAATACCGGTAACCTGCAAGGTCCTAAACCCAACTGGTGTAAAAAAGACGCTGGATTGACTACCGCGAAGAAGGATAAGGCAGCTCGTGTAAGATTCTTTGGTGTTTCTTCTGTTGTTCTTGCGTTTCACAGTCAGGAACAGAGGACTACCCTGGAAGAGCCCGTGCAGCTCCTATGGCAGAGCGTTCTGATGGAGTGGTTTTCCGTCAACCAAGGGTATAAAATCGGGATCAAAACACCAATCCTGGCGAATACAAGATGGCCAGATGCTGTTGTTGTGGATTTTACAACTAGATTCCTCGAACAAGACCCGGCGCATCGCGGGCAAATCAACCAAATCAACCAAATCAGCCAAACTTCTGCCGTACACTGGGGAATCGGGATCACCGACTTCGTGGGTGGTGATGGATTCATCAAATCATGGAACAAAGCAAAGAACACCCGTAAACTCCAAGAGGGAAGACCGAAGTCATATCCAACACCATTCATCACTAGAACGAGTCGTCAGCAACTGAGCTTTTTAACAATATCATCGATTATTCCACCTTGTTGAAGGTACTGCCATGGTCACCTGCGTCACAATGTGCTTTCAATCTCGCACACAGTGAGAGCTAGAAGATAATCCAGAAGTAATAGCAACAGCTGGCATAAAGACATTCACGGATTTTCCTGAAAATGACCTTTGGCGCTTTTCTGGCTTGAGGCTAGAAAACGGCCAGCCTGAGACTTGGTATGTGCCCGCTTCTAAGAGGCGAGGCATAACAGGAGGGCAACAGACCACGCCTTTTTTGAAAGCTGCAGGGACGGTGATGAGAGGTCTTTACAGCACAGGATAAACGGCTATTTGTGTTTGGCTTTACCTTGTGCCGTCTGTGGCTTTTCGACCGAACGAATGGTGGGCAATTGTGTGTTGCTACAAGCAATGGGACCCTGAGTACTCTGTATAAGGTAGCACCCACCCCGAGCTTTCTTTTTCCCACCCTCGATCTCACAACATGCAAATCTCACCACTGGAATCCCTCATGACGACCCTCGTACACATCCAATCCCTCGATTCTATGGTACAACTTCCCGTCGGACGCTGCACCGGCGCCTTGCTAGTCAGTCTTCCCACGGGGACTTCGCCTGGTACTACAGGCGCTTCAAGCATGGTCTGCCCATTTTCGTAAGTTATCTTCACGATCCTGTCTCCGTCTTGTTCTCAACGGTGCACGGATCCGCTAACCTCCTACTTTAAGTTGAACGTTCGATTTATATGAGAGGAAGGGGAGGACTTGCGGAAAGAAGAAGCCGAACTGTGGAGGGTCTAGACGAGTTTCTTTTGCCTTCTCATCCGAGCATTACACTGCTTATTTGTACGGACGCGCTAGACTGTGTTGTTCATACTCCTAGTTCGAAGCCTCACTTCCCCCGAAGTTATCACTGGCCCCGAAGTCAGCGCCAAAGACGCAGCGAACAAACAATGCTCTCGGTGCGGTCATAGTGTACTAGTAGTAACTGATGATGTCTATGACAAACAGATTTCGATCACAATTCATGTGTCAACGAATGGACCACTGTCGTTTAGCAAGCGAATCTCCTCGGGCTGTGTGCAAGGGTTCATCATGATCATCAACAAAGTTCCAGGCGAACCCCTTAACACACAAAGGAGCTGCCTCCCCGAGGAAACGTCGGCTAACCAGAATCGACTGACCGAAGGCCTGATGGCCGGGTCGCCATAATAAAGCAGAGAGTTCTAGTTTGCGAGAAGGGAAAAGGTATCTGATCCTTCGGTCTGTGTTCACATCTGGCCATCGCAGAAAGTGCCGGCCCACCTACATGTAGGGTCGAGGAAGCACATATTGAACCTGAAGCTTACCGCTGGGCTTTCCGCACAGAGAGCGAAAGGCCATCGCTGTTTCGATTGCGACGTTGAAATATGGTCATCGCGCAAGAGTAATATACGTTGACAAAATGCAACACAAAACAACCTTCGGAACATTGAACTGAAAGCGCGTGTGCACGACTCTATGTTTCATTGTCATGGTTGCAGCATATCGTTCTCCCATGCGGACTGCTAGATCCTTGAGGGGGCTTTGGCACGGACATGTGCTCTAACGCCTCAGTGATCAGGGAGGTCAGTCAGGGCGTGGGAAAGAACGTCGAATTCTAGACTTCCCAACTCTTAGGCTAAATCACAGTACAACCTAGCACTATTCGACGCTTGCCATGAAGAGGATGCCTATTAAGGTATTACAAGCAGTCATGACGATTCACTTGCACGGAGGGACGGCAGGACGACAATATCACCTGAGGATCGATGCTTCACTATAAGGTATTAGGATACTATGCCAGATAGACAATGCTCTGGTGGGAGTAATGGCGTCCTATTAAACCCGAACAGAAGCAGTACCATTGCTCCATTTACCGGTATGTTCCTTCCTCGCGTGAGGTCAGTAAGGATCGCTTCCTAAATTGGCCCCGCTCCTTCCAAACCTGGTCCCTCCCCCGATCACTCGAATCCCTAGTGTGTACTTATCATTCGCATTGACTAATACGAAAACTAGATATACTCATAATAAAAAGAAGACCTTAATAGTACTCCGGTGCTTGGAAGAGGTCAGATGCTTAGTTCAAGGATCAAGGCATGATATTTTCATGTATACAGACTATATGGCATTGAAGTTCTGTCTTGCGGATAGATCCGACCGAACAGGGCGGATGCGGATGGAAATATCATTTGCAAGAAGAGTACAATATCTGTTGGGTTCATGTGCCAGGTCGTTTGCAAGTCATCGCTGATGGACTATCCCGCATCGGCACCTGCTACGGGTATGAGGTCTAGCTGAATGATCTCAATGAAGAAGCCTTCAAGTTGACATGGGTCAAGTGTCGGTGAATGCCATCGATAATTATGCCAATGATCCTCACATTGGAAGCGGGATTCGATTTCTGACGATGATTCATTTCCTCTGCCGGCATTTGGTGTCGAATCAATACACGCTGTGGATGCACTCGAATCATATCGAACGTCCTTATACTGAACAGACTGAGTTTCTCGAGACGCTGCAGCAAGAGGCTATTCAGGCTGCCGATGGGAGCAAGGAAGCTTCTCCAATGTCCAAACCAGTGTTCAGCTGGCTCGAGACTTTCAGCAAGATAACGCTGAGATAGAACAATTTCCGCCGGTGCCTTATTACCTCTCCTATTTCTCTAGAAACTTCGGTTCTCCGTTCTCTCATCGTCAGTTCCTCTGCCGGGTCAATCAACCATTACCATTCCAGCTCCCTTTCAGTACTGTACCGAGACCCGAGGACAGTGCCAAATAACCATGAGACGGTGAGATTACACCGTGATGCTATCAGGGATTTGTTTCAACTCCTGATAAAAGTCCGCAAGACGTACGGTATGTACTTTCGGCCCTTAAATAGGCACGCACGCAACCGAGTCTATAAACTCCTCTTCAAAGTTATTGCTATAGGAGCATATAGCAAGGGATAATATCGACGTCGTCTTAAATACAATACTCAAACAACACCGAACTAGCGATGGCTAGTACGCGGCCACGGGATCAACCAATACCAGAAACGTTGCCTCTTCAGCAGATGGTTTTAACCTCTCTTGCCGCCCAAGGCCAACCCGTTAGCAATCCAGCACAATACCCAGAAGCAGGTTGTCAACTCCCAGTACTGTTCTTTTGTCCTTACCGTACCGGAACGACAATGTCTTCTTCTGATGAGATGGAAGATATTTATAACGCCAGCGAGCAAGACGAAAACGAGAGCCGTGAGGAAGAGAACGACCCTAACGACGCAGCGAGTGTGGAAGAAATCGGCGATAATGAGGACCTGATGTTGCCCGCGATTCTGTGGGGAACCCCTGGACCAGCCCCAATCCATCCTCCTCGACATAACGGCATCTGGCAGTATTCGATTCCACTCCGTGATCGTCTCAGGTTGTGCGACAGTACTGTGACGGGTCCAGTTCCTGCTCTGTTATCAGAACCATCCCTTTACGACACTCCGCGAATGAAAGCAGCATTCAGTCATTTTCTTGATGACGATATGGCAGGGGTAGAGACAGTCGAAGATCTCTTAGTATTCCTCCACGATCACTACTTTCCATGACTGCTTTGGTCAAATCTGACGCTCAGCCCTTCCAAAACCAGGTTTTTCTCCTCACAGCTCACAGCTCACGGTTCTCGGACACGATTGTACCAAGACAGGCATACGACCCTCAGCAGCGAAGATTGCCGCAATTCTTAGCTGGCCCACACCGCATGATGACGCCTCAGTACTGTCTAATGCCTGATTCAATCTTGATCCAAAACCTCCTGAATCACGACACTACGAACCCAACGGATGTCAATACTTTGACGAGGTGTACGATATGCTTCAAACTACTCTACGGCCACGAACCTCTCACTACCGCCGGCCGTTCCCGTCATCTTGTCGAACGTATTGCTGAGGCGCCGCAATACATTATCAGAGCTTTCGATCTCCACGCCCACTCCGCCACTTTAGAAGCATTCGAGCGTGTTGATGGCAAGACGAAGAAAGATTACCGAGACAAATGTGCAGCGATCTTTACCCCATGGGTGGATGGGGGTTGGGTAGACAAGGATTGGTCTATCAAGGCGCTGAAGGAACAACAAGAGGAGTACAATAAGATTATGGCGTCGAGACATCAGCATTTTCAGCTTTTCATAGGGGATTCGGCGTAGATCCCCACCGTCAAGAAGGACGCCAAGGAATTGTACAACGTGTTGAAGGAGTATGAGAATATCAGTCCAAACTTTGTAGTAGACCCCTCTGTCGCCTCTTAGGCCGTCAGGTTCGGATTCAGTGGTACGGGAGAAATGGATCAAGGCAGCCTACAAAGTCATGGCCATGACGCGATCGAGATCACTGCTCAAGTATTCATTAATTTGAAAGATGTTATGGATATAGGCATCAACAATTCGTCGACCTTCTAAACCTTGATAACGATGTCTGTATCTACTCGATTAGAAGCAACGGTGCGAAATTGGGGCATGAGGTGAAGGGAGGAATAGCGCAGATTAATAAGTTACAGCAGCTTTGTCGTTAGCCATGCTGTGGGCTAGGTGGAGGGTCGTTGCCAGTATAAGAGAATGCACCTCATCACGAGGTTAAGGTTATGTATGGACTGTCTCGTTGACCTTTAAGCAGAAGCAAGTGCTATGCTACTATTGAACCCGGCCGTTGCACCCACTCGATCTGGGCTCTGGCTTTTGAATGTGCTTGATGTTGGTGGTGTCAATGTGTCGGAACATCTTACTTTCCGACGGACATTCATGGTTTGGCTTCTGTTATACCCTCAGTCTACAAGGGTGATATCCTGCGTCGGATATGCCCGGCTCATCTCATGGGCTCCTCTTGTGAGCACGAAGGCTTCTCAGGCTCTAGAAGGGGTATACGGGACTTCTTCCACGTTACTAGTCCTTATTTCACGTTACGCTGTCTTCTCCAAGCTGGCAGGCCTACAAGATACTTAAAGAGATCAAGGGGGGAAACATGTTATATCACTCCTCGAGCCGGCTGCGCGTGGCTCCAGAACCGTCAATTCTTCGAAGGAAAACATCCCATTCTGCCAAGGAGGTGAGAAGAAGGGCTGAAGGGCAGTTGCGGAAGTATATTTGGGGGCACGTCCAAGTAGCATAGTTTGATGCTTCCTTTTCTGACCATGATTGGTCGGATGATAAGGAAGCATTGGGTGACTTTGTTCTCGAAGATGATGAAGATTTGTCAGATAATAAAAGCATTTGATAGCTTTATTCTCGAAGAGGA
Source organism: Aspergillus kassunensis (assembly GCA_027569205.1). Lineage (NCBI taxonomy): Eukaryota > Fungi > Ascomycota > Eurotiomycetes > Eurotiales > Aspergillaceae > Aspergillus > Aspergillus kassunensis. The sequence goes on from JAPDEQ010000049.1 coordinate 194,181, forward strand.
TGAAGATTGGGTTAAACCAGAGTTTGACCATGAGAGTGAGAATAAAGAGACTCTTGAAGTATCCCGCACGAACAGCAACTCGACCACTTATAGCGGCGCAGATGTTTTCGAGCATCTCGCTAAGGATCTCGCTCTCGATAATCTCGAAAATCCGAGCAACACTTCTCTCAAAGGAATCTACTTACGTTACGATAAGGATGAGCTCAAGGAGAAGCTCGCGCGGTTTGAAGACCAGGTAATAAAAATCATTGATTTCATTTTTGACGATGCTATAAAAGCAGGTGGTATTCTCTAATATACTTCCTTTTTTCGAAAACTAAAGCAACAGGATCTTGATAACCTTAAGATACAGATCATTACTCTGTTTGAGAAAGATGTTGGGCAAGAACCACTTCCAGCACATACTATCGAAACGGCCAAGGCGAGACTTTTTTCGACCCTAGTCCCATTGGCGCAATGATACGATTTTATTCTTACAACAAGAAACATAGGACCATTAGCCCGTTGCGCGGCCAGCGAAGAGGGTGCGAGGTTAGCGTCGATGCAGGGGGTTCGATTCGTTCGTCTTCGCCGGCTGGCTCAGAGGACTCTTCGAAGTTTGCGTTGTTCGACCCATTCTTCTTTGTCCCTAACCCTAAAATAAATATCCCTCCGGACTTAGACCTAAATCCATCGCACGTCGATTGCCCCAGCCACCGAGACGAAAGATCCCGGTTATTGCCATGTCATTACCCTTCTCGATTTGAGGTTTTGCCTAAAGCTCGACACATCTGTCACGAAGGTTGGCCCCCATCGGACATTATCAAAGCCTTCAACATGCACGCAGATTGTGTCACGTTGCGAGTCTTTCAGACCATTTCAACTGAACGCCAGTCGAAGTCCAAGGAGAAATGCCGTGCTGTTGTTAAGCCATGGGGTAAGCGAAGAAATATTGATACAGATAGTCTCGACATAGAGTTCGAGAAGATCGTTAACATGTACGACGAAATACACATGGGTACGTCAGTCTAGGTGTTCGCCAACCTTGCTGGTCTGGTGTTGAAGTACCTTTAAGTGACAGTAATTCAATTTCCTGACCCTTCCATGACATCTTAATGGATACAATCGACTGTCTGCAACTACAAGAATACCCCTGTGTGTATATTCACGTCCCGCCAGGCTACAAGTTATCGCCAATGGCATTTCATGGCTGGAACAGTTCACGGAACAAGCAAAGTCACAATGCCTGGCTTTAACGTGTTTCGGAAGAATAAGCTGGCAAGTTGAAATCGTGATTATTTATTTCCCTCGCACCTGCTAACACCGTTTTCCGTTGGTTACTGAAGCCCGACTCTGATGAATCCGTCGTTCCTTCTTTGTCACCCAAGAAAGATCGCTGGGGGGAAGCGTTCACAGATCTACCCAAAAGAAAAACACAAGAAGCCCTAAATGCAATGGGTTTTGGAACTAGCTATACTAGTATTACCCATCTCGTCAGCACAGAAAACACTATTCAGATTATCAATATAGATAATACGTCGAACGAGCACATGTGCCAGCCGTGAGAGTCGCAATGGAAAATACAAATACCAAACCGAATGCAAATTGAAGCGGAAAGTACTACAATACTATCGAACGGAGTGACGATATATCATGAGAACATCGAACAACTATCAGAGCTTGTGGAGAAGTATAATGTCTAGGCGAAATCTGATGAATGCCTGTCCGAAGTTACGATACCTGCTGAAGCTCATGATAACAGAACCGTTATTCAACTTGAGCACTAAACAAGCAACTCCAACAAAGCGCTCCAGGGAGGCTTCTAGAAATGTAGGATACACGCCTGGCACTACACCCACGCCCACAACTATCACCGCGGAGTTCCACTGGTTGCATGCTGGTTAATCTGTGGGACATAAGTACTGGATCGTTGCTAAGCATAACTGCTTGGCCGAACTAAAGCGCGAGTACGTGCGCCGCGTCGGTGACGAACAGAAAGAGATTACGATTCTCAGCCAAAACCATGGAAAACATAGACTTGGTCTATGGAAAAGCCGATGCTAACTGGGCCGTTATACGCCTCAAAGTAGACGCCATACTCCTGGAAGTCATGGCGACCATCAAGAGGATCGAGCTCGGACAATGGGGCAACGAGAAGACCCTAGGAAAGAGAATATCAAGTGAAATGACAGTAAAGGCAAAGTCCCCGACACGGAGACGGCTTTCGTTGGTAATGGAGACCAAACCCCGAGCAGTGGCCGGCCGATGTGGAATGCTGAGAGTCAGTGGTACAGAACCATGAAAAAGCATACCTCAAGCCCCCGAGGGATTATTTACTTCGCGCCATCTAAGGGACTAAGATATTCCCCTAATCGTATCAAACAACACCGGGAAGGCTTGGATATTACTTTCACTTCCAATTACTTTTACTTCCAACCTCCTCCTAAAATATGGCCACAATAAAAAGACCCAAGAAGAAATATCAGTCCGGCCTAAACCCCTGGTCCCCTCCTGTCTAAGCAGCGAATGTATATTTTTGCTCTGTTATACGGCTTCATATACACTATACGGCTTGCAAGACACAATAAGCGAACCTGTGTCCCTCTACGCGCTTGTTGAGCCTGTCGGTTCGGTTCCAGAGATCTTTCTACTTCATCCACTTCTCAATGCCTCGCTACAATCATCGAAACCAGTGTGTATGCTGTATTCCCGTCCTATCTACTATGCTTCAATGGAGTGCTAATCCCCAAGGTGTGGCGGATTCGATTTGGGCAGCGAATGAAGACACGGAGATAGGCACAGAACATATTTCCCCAGGTAAACTCCCAATGGGAGATGGCGTGGCTGTACCCAAAGCCAGACCACCCCATGCGCTGCTTGTGTTGTAAGTACGTCCGGTAGGAAGAGCACTCGTTCCCTGGCCGCGAGATGTAAGTTTATAGACGTCTAAATTAAGCGGATCATATGCTAATAGCTTGCAGTGCAGAACAGGCGGGTAATGGAGACAGCAGACCACAAACTGAACGATTATGGCCCCTCTGCCAGCCTCTCCTCATCTGCAGATGAAGCTGCTCCCTTGCCGTTTGACCAATTTATGGAGGAAGACTTTCGAGCTGGCGGAAAAGCCAAAACCGACGTCAGATTTTGGAATTGCGACACCAGCTTCTGCCTCGTCCTGTACGAAGCCGGACTGGAAGGGCCGTATAACAACCCCAAATATCAGCTGGAGTATAAGTAGAGAAGCAGCTATACTCCAGATGACCGGAGACGTGGAAGCCAATCCATGCAGCAGCTATAAGGATAGGCACGGCCCATGGGAAACGTGTGTGCCATACTATCTCAACACTGTTAGTATCCACCCAATCTACTTTGAACAACAACAATGATACTTCCAGCCTATCCAACCATTCCAGTTGCAATAACGACACCGATACTAACTCCACATCGGCCGAGATTCTGAATATTGGACGGGCGAAGAAGATAACGGGAGCAATGAGATCTCTGGCGGCTCGCCCAGCAGTCCGGGAGCCAGATTGGAACCCAAAGAAAACGACCGCAAAGTTTGATCGCGATGGCAATCATGCCGCGGTGCTTGGCCAGATAACAGGAGAAGTTATCAATGAGTACGATGATTATTGCGGACCGTGCGCGGCTGCAGGTTTCTGTAAAGAATCATGCGCAAACTGCTATTATAATAGTTCTAGCTACCAATGCAAACTCCGGCGTAAGTACGCATACTATACAGCCTGCTAACAGTCCCACCACAGCCAACGAGGCCACGCCCAAGACCCGCCTCAATTCTAGTCGACCTTAGTAATATTCACTCCCAAGCATGTCGTCCGAGACAGATTGCCCCACTATAGAAATGCTCAGTGCGGTACTCTTTACTGTTTCCAACAACTATCCTATCCAATCGTTGCGATGCCAACATCTCGGTGGTAGTTGAAGACTGGTCGGCCATCGTACGTTAACGCGGTGCCTATTGCCTCCCGGGGCGTTCGTACACCCGGCCGGTGTTCGAGAACATCTCGCTTCATTTTTTACGGAGGACATTTGCCTTCGAGTATGTCAGGCCGGTGCCTGTGCAGCTTGTCAATGGCGTCAAGGACGATACTAAGAAGCGAAAGTCCATGACTACTGCAGGGCCGGGGTGCGAGTTATTTTTTTACATGTGCTGGTATGGCAAAGTTCATTTCGCCCGGGGTTGCTACAATCAGTCGTTCTCCCATCGAAGAATTAGATGATTTTGAGACTGGGACAACTGAGAGATCGGGGGTGTTCTTTTAGTTTGCTCGAATGAATTGACTTACTGAGTGATAATGCCATCCTCTATATGCGCACCTTCGGGCCATGGAATACATTGGTCCCGCAGCACATGAAGCAGGTGGCGAGGATTACTGTCACCATATTGTTGTCCCTGCTGGTCGAAGAATGAAGCCTACATTCTCGTTGCTGCCCGTACAGCCTACAGCCTGCTGCGCCCGCTCTGCCAGCCAGTCATGCGTTAATAGCCACCATGCACCACCAAGCAACACCTCAGCAGTGCCAAAAGATCAAATCCTCAAGAAGCATGAATAGGACTGGATGGTTAATGACAGAGTAAGTCTTCCTTCCTATTCAGATTCTATTATACTTATACTAATATTATAGCTCGGTCTCGTGTTGGCATACAAAGAATTGATTACGAATGCTCAGAACCAAATCGAGAAGTGGCAAGAGGAAATTACCAGAATTGAATCACAAACCAACAACATCCGCAAAGAAATTGTCTCATCCTAACGGACCGATGTCATTACCGAATACCTTTCCCAATCTCGACGTTCCGATGGAGGATGAGTACGAGCCTCCGGGCTACGACCACGACTGGTCGATCGAACCACCGTCTACCGAACTACCGTCTGTCGAACTTTCTCTTCCGACCGAACACCCTACACCAAGAATTACCGGTCATGTTTATCTCTTTTGCTCTCACTGAAACCGAGAGCAGGTGCTACAAGAGAAGCAACCAAACAGGTTTTGACAATGACGCAGGATACGGGTAGGATGAATCTAGACGCCGACAAGACCAACCTTCATGTTAAACAAACGATGCCATAAATTGAATTACCTCCCGAGCTCCACGCGTGGTTATCCTAGCTACGCACTTCCCCGTGACCCTACGCCGTCGAGGGCCAATCCCGAAACCCAAGGGGGTATACTGACTGCACTGTCAGTGAGTGGACTGACTAACGCGCCGGCCTTTCCTGATCGTCGAGACTGGACGCCGCTAGGAGAAAGTCTGGCTACACGCCGGCATGAAAGACTCAGTCGTTTACATTCGTTGACCTCGCCCTTGTCGTCTGAGGTGAACGGATGAAGTTCAATGAGAATTGCAGCACCTAGAAACCTGTTACTCTACCGACAAACAGAAAGTGCTAGCAGTAGACCGGCATTAGAAGAAGTCAGATGGCTTGTTGTTGGTTCACCATATCCGGTGATTCCAACTTCAGGTGGAGATCCTTTAGTCTGACCCCGACGGCTAAGTGCGGTCAGGCCAAGGTGAACGGGGTCACAGTGGAGAGAGAATTTAAGGCAATCTGCGACGACAGATTACAAGATCTCAACAGCAATGAGGTGAAAGCATTGGAGTGTAAAAGATGGAATCGGGGGGCGGATTGTATACACTGACCACATTGCCGTGAAGACGGTATTAGAAGATCGATTAGACAGGACCGGTAGAAAAGAGGTACAAGACCAGTTTCTGTCAAGCACATTGTGATTACCCGGAGAAGTCGGTTTCGTGTCCTGGGAGGTTGCGAAGCGCTTGTGTTTGGGGTCCTTGAAACGAGCTTACGTTTGGCAAATCGCATCGCTCGATGGCTTTACCGATTACAGGAATATTCAATCCAATTAATCCATGCCCCTGGAAGACTGCAGGTCATTGCAGACAGGCTACCCTGGATCCAAGCCTCCGATGTTAAGGAGGACGATTTTCCATTACCAGCGTTTGCACTCACCACAGAAACAACAGCGATTATGCTACCGGAAGACAATAGACTGGGACAAATGGACATAGCACATAAGTGCCCGTTTCCTTCAAGCATGATACCCGTAGGGAACCGCTAACGCACCGAAGCAATGACGAAGAAAGGCGCTCTGAGCGGAGCCGCTTACGATTCAGGAAGCCGGAAAAAAGCGAGAGGGTGTTGCAGCTCTCGAAGCGGCGCTGAATGTGAGTACACCAAATTGCCTTGCTTGAATCGTTCTGACATTGGGATAGGACCGCGCTTCATCGCCGCTGTACCTGCAGTCGGAGTTCGAAGTGGTACAGGAAACACCTGGATGCGGGAGGATTCGAAAAGCGCTTCAAGCATGTTAATCTAGAGGGAAGCAATCTGCTGACCCAGGTTGAACGCAACGGGTCGTGGGCAAGGTGCATACTTCGTGCACTTGTGACGGCAGTCGGGAGTTTTGATAGGAGCATGCAGCTCGTTACCTAGATCTTGCTAAAGCGCATGCACTAGGGAACAAACTCCTATGCATCGAGTACTGGAACGACATCGGCGACGCGTTCATTGAGATATCGAATTGTGGTAATTATCCACGGCCAAGTTAGAAGATAGTACGCGCGTGGCACGAAGGATTCGCCGAGTCTAGGACTATCATATCTAATAGGAAAACTAGAGCCACCAGGGGTCGTTATTCCACGGGGAGGAATCACGAAAACCAAAAGCATCACCTCAAGCTTATTCGCCTTCTTCTTTTAGGTCGCCATTAATTGCATACAGTCTGGATGATTGGTGACTATACCACAAACGACTACACCCTTATCGACGACGCGGGAGAACGGGTCAGCATTATAGAAACGGGCTAGACATTGTGCAGAGAGTCGTGAAGCGACAACTGCAATCAGAGAGCAGTGATACCGCCAGCCTTGACCTGTTCCACAGGTGGAAGCTACTGGCCTTTCTCTGGGAACAGTGACTGTGACAACAGCTATAAATGGCTTCAGTCCCGACTTTGCCTTCTTTGATCCGAATCCCAAGACCAGAACCAGCCCGAACCGCGATGTGAAACCTTCGTATAAATGGCCCCTTGACACAAGGTCGCGAAACCTCGGCCGACCCTGCTGTCCCTGCTGTCCCTGCTGTCCCTGCCGTTGCTGTGCCCGAGCCCTCCTTCCTCTGGTTCTCCTTCCTCTGGCCCGACAGATGATATGAGACAGATACTGCAGGGCCCATGTTCAGCGGACCGACTGGAGCTTGAGATCTTTTCTCGAATGCAACGGACTACCAAAAAAAGGGCGAAGACATCATATCCGCTAAGTAGCGTTTTCGCCCTGTCAATAAGTGCCACCGCTATGCGCTCTCGGGTTCCCCACCCCTGCTTGCTGTTATACAGCCCCGGCCGGGGTGAGAAATATCACAGGTGCGCCGAGTACCTCAAGAGAGTGCCTTGCCGCGGTGTCATGGCTACTTACGACAACCCGATTTCGCCATGAAGACTAGTTCGGACGTAGCCATGATCGTGGGAGAAGGCACGGCACACTGGGTAGATGAACATGACCTGGAGAATGCACTTTGGGGAATCTGGTGATTCATATACCCTAGCTGGCGGTATGCTACGGGCAGCCTAGTGCCTGGATTTACTCTTCTTTCCTGCGGAACTGTTATTGGCCTAGATGGATTCCTATTGTATTCTGACCCACGGGTGTTACCGATCAAACCTGAATCTCATCGACTATATCCTAATATAATTAGGGATTTATTCTAGCTCTCCCCAAAGCTGCGAAAGCCTTACTCGCTATACTATAGGATATTGAACGGCAAAGTAAAGAGCTAAATATATAGTCTCCTATTTAAGCTTGTTGAGCCGGACTTTACCTACTAGTTCTTAGATATAATCCTACAAGCCAACGCTGGTCCCTGATAGTACAACAAGGAGGCGCATTACTAATAGGCGGATATCTGGAACTCGAAAGGAGGATACCGGAAACGAATCGTATCCGTGCTGGTTCAAAATCGAAATAGTCAACCGCAACAGGGTCTGATAATACTCGAAGGTTTGCCGATCTGCCACAGTCAGTCTTCACATCCCTAGCGGCTCAGGGAAGACCAATTGCGGATAGCCTTGTGGCTATCTTAACATTAATTGACTACGCAGCCATCCCTTTGATTATAGTGACCGTGTTCTCTACAGGGATCAATAGACTCGCCTTTGGATCTAACTCGGGTCTTCGTCATCAATCTAGCGATGCCCCTGGACTGAGCAAGCAGATTAATATCTCCAGACTACTCCTGGCTGGATATTATAAATATGGACCAGCAGAATTACCAGTTCGAACTAAATAAACTAACCAAGAACAAGGTATCGATTGATTATCCCCAGGCAGTGGTCATGATAAGATAGTATAATATAAATCTTATAGCTTGGTTAATAAGTGGTATCAAGGGCCTTTATAGCCAAACCTTACTACCCAGTGGCAAGAGCTCAAGGATGCCACGATCTCACAAAACGAATTTTGATTTCAAGGACGTATTCTGAAGAATACAAAACCAAAGCTGAGTTTCCCATCAAATCCCACCATGGCTTGGGACTTCGTTAACCACGTACTGCTGGTTGTCTCTTTCGTCTTTACCCTGGTCTCTTTCTTCTTGGAATGGCTCCAAAGGATTCCCTTCTTCAAGTGGTTTTGGCCCCCTGCTTGGGACTTGAATTCGAAGGGTCTATTAGGTACCCTCCCCAAAGCCTGCGTGTCTCACACGACAAGAAAATGATGGAGATGGAGCTCTATTAACTCTATTCAGAATGGGTTTCTCGTCAGGGCACACATACATCAATTGTTTGACGACTACTCGGTTTCGGCGAATCCAGATGTATGTGATTTCACCTTCAGACAGAAGAAAGGGATGTTTTACTACTTTTATTAAAGGACAACTATAAGATCAGTTCCTTTATTCCCGACGGTGATGGGGTAGATGGACGAACCTGCCGGGACCAGGAGGCTCCGAAACCCACCCCTGAACCTGATTGACCTCGATATTACCACCAAGGGCACAAGGCTGGTGGATTATGCAAAATGAGCCTCGGTAAACCAAAGAGTCCACCCACTGTTGTAATCTTTGTTAATCCTTTCATATTTCATGACTGGGCAGATCTCGCTCTGCAAATCCGACTTTGTCTGCCACACGATGACCCGGCGGCGCTTAATATAGAGGTAGGGTTCATTCCGGGGCGTATAACTGCCTGCAACCCCGGCGACGCGAGGAATGCCCTGCCTGCAAATGGAATTTCCTTCGCCACCACGATGCGGCCAGACAATGTCCCAACTGCAGGAACCTCCATCTACCTGATTTTACAGTCTTTCGAATCTTGCTAGGTCTTCAAGATCAGAACTCATAACCCTGAAAAGCGCCCACTGCCTTTATTTAAGCTGCTACAGATGCAGTGGCTCCCAAATCGCCTTGCAGCTTTTTTAAGTGCAATTGATACTACAGATGAGGAACTAGATCGTGATGATCTGATAGGATTGCCCCCTTCCGGAGATCGCCTGTTGATCGGCATGAATGAGCTTAGATCTGATTCGAGTACCCCGATCTATATAATATAGAGAGTGGTTTCCACACGAACAAGTCAAATCCCTCTGGATACAGAAAAGGGCAAATGGTGGTACCTTCACTGTTGATAAAGACTACAAGCTCAAAAATTCCGCTAGAGACAAAGTTGCCACTGCGAGAAGAGCGACAGGCAATATGGGAAGAGCAGGAGTCCAGGATAAAGACGACGTCAACGGGTTCAGTGGCGGGAAAGTTATAGTCGTATTCTGGGCTCACATGGCATATGGAAGAGCTCAGGGCTTCTCGTGTCGATGCATCCTCATGTATAGTTGAGGTTATCGCTGCTACTAATAAATGGTTCTCGCCCCCGAGAAACACGATCATGCAAAGCTCGTAAGGCTTACCGGGGAGATCAGGCACCGCCGGCGCAACGGTGAACTACGAGGATACTTCTTAACCCAAGAGATTAAGAAAGAAAACATGTTATATTACTTTCTCAAGCTAGCTGCGCGTGGCTCTAGCTCTATTAGTTCTTTGAAAGAGAATATCTTATTTAGCCAAGGAGATACGCATTACCATTATCTCTTTTGGGTTGATGGCGATACTATACCCTCTCCCGAAGTCGATCCGATAATGTCACTGAAGATATACGAGATCCATTTGCACGCTTCTGGGGCACATATATCACGGCCCTTAACCCAGAGCCTAATCATATTCCAGGGTTTAATCGGTTTACCGGTCAATACACATTGTCTTCGAAAGAACCAGATCTGTTTGTACGGCCGGACTCAAACGATTTCCCTCTGATTGAGCTTGTCATTGCGGATGAACACTCCGCTATTTCTCTCTCTCCAGAGGATCACATGAATACTGTTGCACATCTATCAGCTATCCTGAGTCGGGTCCAAAAACGTTAATGTACTGAAGCTTACTGCCTCAAGCGGGATAGGCGACCTGGCCAGGCTGTCTGTCGCTTTCATTACCCAATACCAGATAAGAAGAAGAGCTTTTAAGAATAGCTATCGCGCTCTTATCGTTTAGTATGTTTCCTATTATTTCTTTCCGCAGTGGTTTTTGCTGTCTTTCTCCATTTCTTTGTTTTTCTAATCCTCAATTGTGGGCATGTCATGCAGAGCAGGAGAAGTTTTGCCTGAACAAACTCGTTTATTAGAGATATAAAAGCTAGAGGAAGATCTGGTTATTATAGAAGGCTTGAAAGGAATAGCAGAATAGCTATAAACAGTATATTCAGCACGTGAGCTGCATATTCCACAGTAATAAAAATAAGTATTCAATGTTATTTTGGAGGAGTGGTTACTATAAACTTGCATGTGTAGCTCTATTTACTATTCTATTCTCAGCTTAGTATATGCAGTGCCTACTGTATACTGGCAGTAGATATTGCCTGCGCGGAGTAGTGTTACACTTGTTACCCTGATAGCCCGGAACTAATCACAGTTGTCCTAAGCAAATGCAGGTGAACACTTTCACAAGTTTAGCGCCTTGATCGCGCGCTTAGTATTACGATTCTAACAGCCTGATTGATGGGAATTACCTGACTGGAAATGCGCTATTTCCAACAGATACAAGGATCCTAAAATTGTCCGATCTTTGCTTGCATATGGAGCAAGTCAGCCAGCCACTTCAACGTGAAAGTCTGGAGGGTGAAGCTGCTGGAATTCATATCTATGTGCTTGACTAGTCCTAGTGTCCTTTATAACTTCCCAATTGGGCCCCCTGCAGTAGCTATTCGAGAAAGTGTCTAGTAAGGCAGTTGCAACCAGTACTAGTTCTAGACTAGTGGCGACAACTCCAGCTCCTCATATTTTCATTTAATTTAGCTTGTGACCTTGACAATAATACACCTCCGCTTTTGCTTTCCCCGTTCTTTTCACCCCCCTAGTTCAACTCATTCAGTACACTGAGTTGCTGAGATACCTAGACTAATAGGATCGATGCTCCTATTCAATAGAATATGAGACGCTCTGGCCAGCGCGGACGGCGTATGGTCCGCGAGCCACTGGCATGTCGAGCCCACTCACAGGCGACGAGGCTTTAGACCTCGCCTGCGGTTGGTTGCTAAGTAGGATGCCTTGGAAACGTTGGGCTATTAATATCTCCTCCGGACAGGTCGCCCTTCTTCCTATTTCATGAGAGCAACCAATGGCGTGTGCGGTCCGGAGACTGTGTCACTTCAGCAGCGGCTACATACATGGCTGGCTGAGGTAACAGCACCGCTGAAACTCGATATTATCCCTGCCACATATTGCCAATAACGAAGCTGCTCGCTGGCCATCAGGTGGGCCTAGAACGGAGTGGGGGGTATCACTCAATATCTACACTAAAACGGGCAGTACAAAAGCCAATAGACTCCCCATCACAATCAGCATTATGTCCACAACCCATTACTGTCAGTTCCCAACCTCGTTTCACTTATCCCGTTTTGAAGCAATCCAACTCGTTGGTGTTTTCGTTGACCCCGCCAGTAACCATGGACAGGTTCTCGTCGGACCTCTCAAATTCGGAATATGGCTATGACTTCGTCGTCGCAACCACCCAGGCAAGCATAAACTCGGATATGCTGTTGTACCTAGACGAAGACACCCTGTCCGTCACGTACCATTGCTTCCTTGCAGACGAAAGCGGAAACCCAACCAAGCTAGTCAGCCTGGATGAGTTTCTGAAACTCTCAAATGATGTTAATCCTTTCGATATTCCCGGGGGTACAGCTTGGAAGGCAGACCCGCGGATTGCTGCCGTTACAGAAGCTCGCTTCCTTGTTGGCGTGAAAATGCAAATGGGTCTTCCTCCCGGCGCTGACCCAATGGACCTACCCCCGGTTGTAGACTTTGGCAGCAGCGCCAGCAGTGTTTCATTCAACATGTTCTGCAGCCAGGCGAGTGTGGTCCAAAACTCCCCGCCTGGGTATTTTAGCAAAGGGAGCTGGGACGTTTGGAGCCAAGAATCCGGTCACCCATGGTATCTTCAGACCAGCGTTGATCTTCTTACGGCGGATCTAGACAAGGATCTTGATACGCCCTATCTGAATTCCCACCCAGATGTGAAGGAAAAGCTTCGGAAAGCGCTGAACAGCCTGTCAGACACTTTCAGCTTGAAACAGCTGCTGTTCGACCTGGACAATGCCGCCACGCAGACGCTCCCAACTTTTAAGGGCGTTAAACCCGGCTCCCCTGCCTACGAGGCTCTACAGAACTGTTTCATTGACGTCTATTCTGCCCATGCCAAAAATTACGGCTTGCCACTTCTCTCCGTCAACGCTGTCTCGCAGTCTGCCGATAAATCCCAATTAAAGATGACTGCCTATGAACGTCAGGTCAGCCCTCTAAAGAACGCCGATGGCATCAACATCGCGAATCCCACCGAACTCCAGCGGGCGGTTACCACTCTAGACTTTCTCTGCGCGGTCGACTATCACCGACAGCCACAGCCTGCCCGCTTCGACTGGAACTGGGTGCTACCCGAGGATATCAACAGCACCAGCGGTGTGATTGCGGTCAACCGCGATGCCTTCGCGCAGATCCTGCTGGATGACCTGTACAGTATGGTTACACCATGCTGCATTGAGGCCTGGGTTAAACTCACAGACGGTCCCTATATTTTGTCTGCTCCTGTTTACCACTTCAGTTTGACTCCCGGGCAAACGCCCCTGACGACGGACATTGACGGAAATATTATTACAATTCATTATCAGAGCTATGCCTCTGACAAGGCAGGGAATGGTTCCTTGATAATTTCATCGACATACGACTTGACCTGCAAGTTTTACGAAGACAAAGTCGTGATCACTCAGTCCCTCGATATCTTCCTCGAAATCGAGTGTCTCGATCTCTCTGACCAATACAGTCCCTTCTGGAAGCTTGCACAGGATTATTATACCGTTTCAGTCAACGAAGATGGGCGGCTAGAAATGATCAAAACAGACGGAGGATACAACATCGACAATTCACAAAGCCCGGCTCACCTCGATTGGTGGCAGCAAGAAGAGTTGGGTTATATTCTCACCCAGCTCGATAGCTATGTGTTCAATGTCGCTAATTTCAGTGGTATTGGCGAGTCGCATTTCAGTAAGCTTCAGAGCTTTGTCTTCCCTGGCGCGAGGGTGTTCACCTACAAAAGCGCCGCTTTCTCCAAGTACAATGATCTCGTCTGCGAAATTACCTATCTCGATCCCAGCGAGGACGAGGCCATCACTGCCACAGGCCTGGTGGCCAAGCAAACTTTAGCTCGTCCTGCCGCGAACAAAGGTCCTATCCTGGCGTTGAAAGCCTCATCGGAGATGATGCAGAACTATGTTCAAGGCGAGACCGTTTCTCCCACCAGCAAGTTCGAGGGGCTACAAACCAGCGACGGTCATGCCCTACTCTTCGCGGTAGATACGTCCGGCTCTTTCCAGGTTATTGTCGAACAGAGTGGCAAGACGCGGACCGGATGGGAAGTCCATAACCTATCTAAGGCGGCCATCGACGCCTATTTTCCAGGCAGCACAGGCGCGGTCGTCCGGACATTTGACGTTGGAGAGAGCGCCTCAGATGGAAGCATTAACCTGGCGATGGCCGTTACCTCTGGTGGAACCGACCACCTCTTGATTTCGCTGGCCAATTCGAGTTCGGATACACGCTGGACGGAGGATGCACAATGGGAGCTGGTTCCGTTTGATGCGGTTGACGAGAGCCCAGAGAGCATCACGATCATGGGTACTCTTTTTGCTGAGACGACCAACCAGCAGTATCTGATCGTCGACATCGATCGCCCTTCATCAGGCTCAATCAAGTTTATCCAACGCTACCATGTCGATGCCTCGCCTTTCGCAGAGGCCCACTGGGTGAAGCATGACGTGCCGGTCGACATCGAAGATGGCAGCTACCAGAGCTGCGTCGGACGGGTTGCAAACGGCATTGTGGACGGCATCTACACTGCAGGCGCCACCGGGGGGGATCCACAGCTCGTTTATGTGCCTGTGAAGAATGCGTTTAGTAAATGGGGGCCTCCGGCTGTCGTTCGACTGCACCTGCCCGAGGGAACGACCCCTTCAGCTATAGCCACTGCGCGCAATTTGGACAAGAAATCCACCCTATACGCGACAACTGACCTCTACGCAGTCAGCGGATCGTCATTGTACCGCTTCGCCGCCGACCGACAGAAAGGAAAACGCGCCCCCACTGCCGTTGTGAACAACGACATCCTGCTGGGAACAAGCACGCTGGTGGCCATGATTCACGATGGAACAACGACCCTGTGGGGGAAGAACCCCAGTAACGAAGTATTCTATGTCTCCTGTCCGGTTGACCAACTCGATTTTCCAGGTTCTTGGAGTGCCCCTGTTCCCATACTGACGGGAATCGAACGTATTTCGGCCTACGTGAATCGGGCCGATGGGGGAAACACCATCTTTGCATCTGGCAGTGGCAGGCTACAGAAACTGATGCAGGCGACAAGCACGGCTGGCAGGATGTGGCAAGCGCAAGATATCCATATTGCGTCCCATCCTCAGAAGCCATCGCTTGTCTTTAATTCATACACCACCGTCATCCATGTAACGAATGAACATGATTTGCCCGCCAATGATGTCGTGCTGGCCATCTCAGCGAACACGCGCACCCCCGTACACATGAATGGCATCTATTACGTGCTCGGGCAGACTCCCAGCACGGTCCCCACGGATGCCATGGGCTCAGTGACAGTGGTTCACGCAACAGAGGATATCAATGCCACTATACTGACGGCTTCAATTGACGGCTCGACAGTTAGCTGCACCATCAATCCGATGGACAGGGCCTTCGCAAAACTGACTGCTCTCAACTCGGCAGAGAAGCTGCGCGACGCCAGTATCCCTAGCCAGACTATAGCCGGAGGAGTAGTCGGGTCACCTGGATCTACTCCCCTCGTCGCATCCTCGACAGCGCAGAAAGACGTGGATACCATCGCTAGTCACATGAATAACCTCCAGACGGCTTATGGTAATGTGAAGGAAGCCAAGGCCAGCACGTTCGCGAGCCGAAACTACGGTGTTGTTCCATGGACATTGTTCCTGGCCTCCGGGAAGGTATCCTCTGCCGGCCTTTTTGGCGATATAGCCATCGCGGCGGGTGACCTCTATCGTTGGCTGAAGTCGGGTGTCGAGGCCGTGATCCATGTCGTCTGGGACGCCGCGAGCGCTGCATGGCACTTTGTCGCAAAGATAGCTGGGAAGGCCTACCGTGCTGTGTTGCACACAGTCGAGGCGGTTGTGGGAGCAGTGGAGTGGGTGTTCAACGCCATCAAGACGGTGGTTAAGGATATCATTCACTTCGTGGAATTCCTTTTTGAGTGGGACGATATCCGCCGGACTAAGGACGTCACGCACAATGTCATCAAGCTATGGATCCAGCACCAGGTGGATGGTATTCCCCGAGCAAAAGCGGACTTTGACGGGAAGATCGGGGCTGCTGAGCAGGCGCTGAATTCATGGGCTGGTATCACCGACTGGTCACCACTCGGCCCGCCAGCGAAGAAGCCAGCCTCTGGCAGTGCATCGAATCCATCTAAGGGGCAGACGTCGGGCTCCCAGCTACTGGCTGGCCACTTGCGGACCCATGCTAGCGACCTGAGCGTTCTCGGCGACAGCCCGCCATTCGATGCAACCGACAATGTGATTGACGATTTGCTCGCCGCTATCTCCAATGAAGGCGAGGTCCTCGGAGCCATATACATACAGTTGCGGGAGCTGGCTGACAAGTTCCATTCCATGAGCCTAGAGGACGTGCTCAGAGGGCTTGCGGCAATCTTGGTCGATGGAGTCTTGTCTAGCGTGCAGGTGGTGGTGGATGCCCTGCTGGACGTACTTTATGACATGGTCAGTGCAGCCGCCACCTTGCTAGACACCAAAATCCACATCCCCGTCATCTCCGATATTCTCAGTGCGATCGGGGTGCCTGAACTGTCGTTTCTGGACATGTTTACCTGGATTGCCGCTGTCGGGTACACGGTAGTCTACAAGATCGCAAAGGGCGAGGCCCCCTTCCACGATGACAGCCAGGTTAATGCCATCATTTCCGCAACTAGCTGGGCCCAACTGGCGGGCATGTTCTCAGGGGTCGGCTCCATTTCAATCTCCATTCCGCCTTCCCTCCAGAGCGGCATCTTTATCGCGAGCCACTCCATTTCAGGATTCCTCAACCTTACCGGCAACTTCATCAACACTTTTGAAACGGAGGCTGACACGGGAGATAATCCTTTCTCGATCCCGTCAGCTGTCATGGGGATCATCGCAGCAGCTTCACAGGGTGGGGGTGACGCCCTCGTGCCCAAAGACGCCATCAGTAACGAGGCTGTCAGCACCGTCTCCAAAATCACCACCGGGGCCGTAATCCTTGCCAAAATCGTCTTCTCCGGTGTAGCGCAGAAGAGGTTCGGCGCCAGCGGTAGCAAGTTTGCGCCACTAGCGGTTAATGACGGGCGCGCCACAGGTGCCATCGTCAATACTATTCTTATCATCCCTGCACTGGTCGCGACAGGGTGGCATTTCTATGAGCTGAGCAGCAAACCAGCGGGTACGACGCGGTCGGCGGCGATAGTCGGCGAGGTATCCAATCTGGCTTCATACATGTCACGGATCGCCTACGCTGTCGCCGTCAATGATGAGGACCCGGACAGTAAGCAGGTCCCCATCGGGATCATGGTGGTAAGCAATATTGCCGTAGCGGGATTGCAGGCAGCAGAGGCTATCATTGACTGAGTGAGAGCAACAGTCTTATAATTAGCTGGCGATGGAGATGCTGATAGTATCAGGTTTAGGGTTGGGTTGCCTATGACACATATCCATGATAACCTTAACGTTTGTCTTGTACAATCCAGATCAGTCGGAAACAAAAATGGGCGGCCTGAATTCACTTTAACACTCTCTAGCCCTTCGAAATAGTAATAGCATCTGCCTATTTTTCTTGCAGCTCTTTCAGGTACTGTTAATGCTATAGATAAGGAGCTAGATTATGATAATCTAATAGGATTGCATCCTCCCGGATATCGCTTGTTGATTAGCATCAAGGAGCTTAGATATATATATTTCAACACCTTGATCTATATAGTATAAAGGGTAGTTTCCACAACCGAGTAAAATCCCTCCGGAAACAGAAAATGGCACATGACGGTACCTTCACTCACTGTTGATGATAACTACAAGCTCAATAATTCCGCTAGAGAACAAGCCACTCCCTCCCTCACCACAACTATGGCTACAGTCAAACGAACAAAGAAGATGCGACAGTCTGGCCTACCTAACCCCCCAGACCCCATCCCATCTCCTCTTGCCGTTGCAGACTCTATTTGGGCGAAGAACGAAGACACAGACACGAATGTGACGGGTGCAGAAGATATTTCTCTATTTTCCTACGCGGTCTCGAAAGAAAGAGAGGGTGTGGCTGTACAAAAAGATCTACTTGTCACCGTGAGTCTTACCGGCGTGGGTATCAGCAGAGCAGGAGGAGTTTTGCCTGCACATATTGATTTATCAAAGATATGAAAGCTACAGAAAGATCTGGTTATTGCAAAAGGCTTGAAAGTAATAGCAGAATAGAAAGGTCTAATCACTCTTAATCAAGAGACTCAGAAGGTGAACGTCGGGCGGTTCTTCATAGCCAAAGGCTTCCAGACATACTGGAGGTTGGGAATTTGCGGTTTGTGCCGAGAGATATCCTTCTTGAACGAAGTCAAACCGGCGTCACAAGGTTATTAAGGCTTTCGATGGTGGAGGAATTCCGTAGGTTAAGTCTTACACCACAGATGAACGCACCGGAGAGCTGAAGAGGGGGGGTAAGGATTCGATAGTTGGTCAAGCTCCCAATTATCAAATAGACTGTCCGAGGTTAAATCGGCCCGTCGCTCATATATCCACCCCCTCCTCATTGCGTTTCGTGATATCATGAGCCCTGTTCCTTGTAGGGAGAATACTTGTTATGTCTTTGGTGATCATGTCCGTATCCCCGGATATTGGCGGGGGTGCGTTGCTTGTTTTACAACGCGGTGGAGGCAAAATATGTACCTCGAGAGGTGGCGGCTGTTCCCCTGACGCCCATGGAGGAACTAGAAGACTGGGTGTTGTGACACTATTAGGACAATATTGTTACAAGAGGATGGGGCAAGGATTGACTGGTGCTTGCGGCACTTATTCCAGACTTAAGGATTTAGCAATGGGTCCTATTCCTAAACCCTGAGCAGAATCTTCCCTCGTATCAACCACAACAGCTTCCAAGTTATCTGGAACAGCGTATAAATACTTCCTTAATGATAATATCCTTGTATCTGAAACCATCCCGCAACTGGTCGAATTCCTCCATGATGTCTATTATCCTCGACTTTCCTGGTCAGGGTTGACCCTGTGCCCTCCTAAATCCGTTTTCTTGACTAGTAAAGGGACTATGCTAGGCCACGAGTGTATGTCTAATGGTCTACATCCATCAGCGGACAAGTTGGCCGCTATTCTCTCGTCTTGAACGCGTGTTCAGGAGCAAGGAGAACAGTGTGGGCAGCAGTTCTTTCGTCCGAGATAGTACCGAAATTGAGTTAATTTCCCTTTGGTCTGTATTCCGTAACACGTAAACTTGTACCGGAATTACCAGGGGTAGAAGGCGGATTAGGGGAGGCAACGCACCTCCCAGGACCTGTGGGCCGGGGGGCTACTTTCATTAACCTTTCTATGTATAATGGGCATATTTTTTTAATTTTATAAGGCGTTTAGGACCTCGAGTTCGGCCTCTACTCAAAGAGGACCTGCACAGCTAGATCACACTGTCGGGCTACATCGAGTATGCGAACTTGAATTGAATTCAATTGAATAAACTTTCCATCTCAGCCAGCTGTCAGCCCTTTAGGTACACAGCCGCAGAACATGAAAAAAACGAGCTGAGAACCAGTACAAAAGCTTCTCTCCACTGTCCAATGTTGAAAAAAAAAAAAAAAAAAAAAAAAAAAGGCAACGATCCCCAACTATCCAAAAATATGTGACGTTCTTTAGAGGCCATTCCTATCCTGGTAACATGGAGCACACTCATCAGACATTTCCTGGCCATTATCCCAACACCCACATTTACAGAAGTCAAGAAACTGAACATTCCCATTAGCATGACTTATGCAATAAAATAGGGACTGCGTCATGTGTAGCCAGTCGATTGGCTGCCCAGCCCATCGAAGTGCGTCCCGGATTTGTCGATCATAGTTGTGGTCGTTTGCTATTCCATATATTATAATCATTCTTTGCCATGCTCAAGCCCTAGTCAGCTACTTACCAATATTCTGTAAGGTCTGTCCGCAATAATTTATACCACTGTTGCAGTTTCTTGCAGAAACGCTGGGGAAAGCAAGAGCTAGAAGCGTAATGACACTGAGGATCTTCATTATGTAAAGCGAGGATTTTGTCTGGTTTGAGGGTGTTCAAAGAAGATCCAGCTGGAAAGGAACTGAGGATCTAATCGATGAATTCACGATGAAGGGTTCTGATTAGCTAGTAATTAGAACGAAATACTTGAGGAAATAGACAGAGATCCGATCTAGAAGGCTTGTGCCATGGCTATATAGGCTTCGCCCTGACGTTCCTGATGGATCGGATCTCACTCTCCTTCACCTGCTTCGATATCGTCATCGATTCGCGAAGTTCCGCCTCTTCACGGTGGTCTGATCGATGACCATTCCATGACGACGAGCCTATACCATAATAAGGATAGAATTAATATTCTTCGTGCAGTGTCTAATGTTGTGGTAGTTAGTGTAACCAATATTAACCAAATCAGGCCAGTTACTATCATTCTGCGTACTATATCCTCTTGGACTATAAACATATAGTCTAGCTTTGTTGAGTACTCTGTCACCATGCATGTGTGCTATACCTTACCTAGGACCGGCTTCTCATTGAAGACTTTGATTAAAATTAGCCACCCGTAAAGCAAAAACCATCTGGACTGAATAAGATATATTGTACTCTTGATTAGGCATATGCCGTACCCCTTACTAGCCAAGAATGTATGAAACCCAGATACGACTGTACTCTGAAATTCGGAAACATTCAAGATGTACAGTCAGACATTTAATTGTGGATTTTATCGGACACGGAAGGTAACTGAGCATTATTTGCGGGGTGCTAATCCCTGTTATCAAGCAGGCCAATTCTTCATGTTATCCCAGTATGTTTCTAATCCGCCTCTGCCCCGACCCGATTGAAATTAGCCAGGCTAGTTCTAAGTCAACACCATGACCCCGCAATCATGAACTGAGATCAAGGCAAACGTGCAGCTGCACTACGTCAGCAGTAATCAAGTGTAACCAAAGGCCAGATCTTGAACTCTAAGCTACCAAGCTCGTGGCTCCTTGAGACCCCTAACAAGGTGTGTTTAAAGAGCTTTAAGTGATATATCATGTATCTACCTGATTAATTAGAAGCCTACTTTCTCTTGTGTTGAATACTGGAAGCTATCTATTTATTATGGTAAATAAGCGGATTCTTATTCATGTGCAACAGTGCAAGAAGCCTTCATGTCACCGGCTTTTCTTACCTATTTTAATGATCTGCAGTGATTGACGCTGATGTACACTCGACGTCAAAACCAGTGTCACCCCCAAGGACTCTTATTTTATGAATCAATCTTTCAATAGTTGGTTGGATTATGATTAGAAATGAGATATTATGCAACCCCAAAGATATGTACAGGTGTTATTAAACGATTGATGCATGACCTCATAAACAAAAAGGAAAACCCATGCTCAATAGTGTAGTGTAACGCAAAGAAAAGCATAAGCAAATATTGGCAGGAGAAATGTCTGCTGAACATAACTAGTGAGACGAGACAGAAAAGAAACGAAAGGATAACTATCAAGGAAATCAATGAGTCTAGCTAGTGACTCGACTTACCCACAGACTGCTCCTCCCACCACCACAACGATGTTCATCATAGCTTCTCAGCGCTCAGAAGATGCTCAAGCCGATATCGTGCTCCTGTCTCTTGATATCAACCAGGTCAGAGTTCAGCTTCTTCTTGACCTCTTCTCTCGCAGCCATGTGATAAGGGCCAAAGCGTTGCTGCGAATGCCACATTAAATCGTAGATGGCCTTCTCTATAGATGCCCTACGGTGAGCCAGGGCATCTCTCCTCGTTTCGAGCATTCTGATGCGATTTCGGCTTCTTCCTAGCTTAGAGACCGGGCCATCATCGGACGGTTGGGGGACAGTAGTGGATCCCCGAGAAGAGACTGCATTCTTAATAGCGCCGGGATCTAGTTCATCTTCGATCGTTATCGTGGAGTACTGACTAGTCATGACGGTTTCGTCTTCCAAGCTTGACGTCGTAGTAGTTAAACGGTCACACGCAGCAGCACCCTCTGTTAAATCAAGGTCACTAGGTAATGTGCTTGAACCAGGGTTTGTTGCTGTAAACGCGCTAACGTAGAGAGCGTAAGGATCATGTATCATGCTCATAGCGTGCTTCTCCAGCCCACTTGCCCATTCCAGAATTCTTCTCTCCAGGACTGTCTTCTGAGCTGCGGCGTCGTCGACACACCCACTAGTAATTGTTGTTGTGGCGACTGATGACGAGACCATACATAGAGGTCCCTGCTCGGGGGACGGGCAGTCGCACGCGTTCAAGCGGTCATTGCTGCGCGATAAATGTATCCGTAATGAGCGCTGTTGTTCCATTGGAATATCGGAGGTAGTAGGACGCTCGGTAAGTCGCTTCCACGGCTCGTGGACATTAGAAGAACGAAGGTCATCGTCATTGAGTTCCAGTGGGCATTGTTCGTTGGTCGAAATCCTCTTCGGCGGAAGGTGGTCTTTCTTCCCCCACGCAAGCATACTTGCTCCCAGTGATTTGGCTATGAGCTTGATGTTTCGTCGCATTGCAGGATCCCCAGGGAGACAGTCCTGCTTCGATGAAGGCCGTTGCGAACGCCGACTAATTGACAGGTTGGCGTCGTTCCACGTGTGCATGCGGGTAGGCAAATGGTAAGAAACCTTCATCGTTCACCACATCTCTCCTGAGCAATGATTTATAGGAGTGCGAAAGACGAGAACCCGACTGTAGCTGGTAGGAAAGAGCGGATGGTTTGTAAGGGTCCTGGAATGATTTACTTGAGCGCATGCTGCCTCTTCTAGCGGTCTTGGTGGACTCTTATGCCAAGACAGTTGTCGGGATTTGTAGATGTATGGATCGTATATTCTACTTGAATATATAGAGAACTTAAGCTTTAATAACTATCATGGTTTTCCTCAAACTTTTGAAGAGTTTACATAATTATTTCCGTCTACTGATATCCGTATATTTTCCCCGCTGCTGTTATGGATTCAAGGAGTAATAGTAGATTATTAGAAATTGCCGCAAGCAGTCAAAGCCATAAAAGGGAATAGCTCCTGAACCTCCCGCGTTCACTGTTTAGGAGTATCTAAAACAATAAGAGTCGCCTAATAAGGCATTACGCAGCCCCTGCCGCGGAAACATTGATTAGGATCATTTATATAGACATTGGGATAATTGCCGACCAAAGATTATCAACGCTACTGCGGACCAATGCTCAGCTGGCTCCCAACATGTAAAGTGGCCATTCTTCTTCCTCAACGTAAGAGATCAATTATTTATCCTGATTTCTATTTCTATTATGATTGCTTGAATCACCATATAGCCGTGCCGCACTTGGCAGCCTGATAATTAAAATAGGGTCAACTAGTGGTGTCAGGTTGACTGTAAGTAGGCTTCGTCTATATAAATGTACCAAGTTATTCTAAAACTATATATTAGCTTTAAAATAGCTATCACACATCAAATTCTTGGTCCATATCCAAGTAACGGTGCAACTGTGCAAGGCTTCTATTAACCAGGTTCTTATCCGACTTATTCTGTATCCTGTACAGAGTTGGGCGTAAAGTTCTGCAATGGTTCCTCTAATTTAAGCAGTACCGTTAGCCACTCATACGAAATCACAGATTGGGAGAGTGAGATGCCATGCCTGGAAATCCGAGCCGATTCTCACCACCAATACCTCATAAGCTCTAATGAGGTTCCTGCACATTTCGTTCACCTCAGTATCCTGAGATATCCGATCGGCAAAAAACAAGAACGCCAATGTCCCCCGCAGCAAATAGACGCTGAAGAAGAATGGTTCGAATGAAAGATTCCGATCTACCTCGAGAAGATCGGAGAGAAGTTGCACGGCAGCAAATGAGTTTGAGGCACAAAGGAGAAATCTGGGAGACATTATCCACTTGCTCATGTCGTCATAGCCATCTATTGTGGAACAGATATAGCCTCCTTGGTCGTGCAGGAGAATGCGAAGGACATTGATGATGTATCGACTGTACGCGACGACCAATCTAACTTGATGTTTCATCGACGGCGTCAGAGATGTGAAGGATAACTGCTCGGGGGTACTTCTCTCGGCGGCAATTTGCAACGTGTTTATGCTTTGTTCACAAATTGCGAGAGAAATCTCGATCGAGGATAGAGAGAGAGACCGTTCGTCTGACCTGCTTGTCTGTGATTGATCCTGAAGGTGGAAGTTGATCACGCTGCCTAGAATGGCCGAGAGAGGCAAAAAGAATTCAAAAAACCCTGTTCCGAAGACACATGTTGATGGCCCGTAAACTCTCGGTGGGATATCTTCGACACAGACTCTGTCTAGGTCCTGCCAGATCCATTCTGGTAAAGGGACAGCCACCTGACATTCAGAGTCGTAAATACGACGAGGTTTATTGGAGGAGATAGCTAGGTGACTGTCTAAGATATAGACTAGCCAAAAGACCCGACGGCATTCTTCGTGCGTTTCTTGTGAGGCGAGCGACAGTTGTTGGGATGCATCGGTGTAGGATAGTATCGTTGCCTCCGAATTGTACCCTAGTAGCTTAGTGAGGGTGACAGCCTTGTCCCACCATTTAAGACCCTCTGATTTGAAGTCACTGGTGCAGATAACGCATGTTAGGAGAATGTAGCCCAGTATATCGTCAACGTTGGGTTGGTGGCTTCCATCGTGAGAATAATCTTGCGGCATCCCGGGATGTTTGTTGTTTTCCTCTCCGCCTTGGTCTTTCAGGAGTATCATAGAGAGAGAATAGAGTCTTTGTATCATCTCTTTGCGGGCACCAGGATGCTGGAAAACTTCGAGGCAAGCTGTGTGTGAAACGCACCAGAGGATAATGGCAAGGAGGGCCGGGGAAGTACGCCGCGGGGTTGCAGAGAGGATAGATTTTTTGCGAATTACCGAAGAGAGCACATAAGGGCAATTGTTGATGCCCGCAAATGATGGATCCGAGTCCTTGGAGAAAAATATTTCCAGTAGGTCGCAAGCGTCTGTCGAAGAGAGAATTCCCTGTAGATGAGGAAGAAGAGGTCGCAGGCAGACGTACCGGCAAGCACCATCATGCTCAGGCTTGTTGGTAGAAAGTTGGTTGAATGCTGAGAATTGAACAGAGCTTGCACTCTCAGTCGGAGAGGTTGAGGTCATATATGGTGAAGGAGGAATTCCAGCAGAGGACTCCGATTGTGAGCTGAGAACACTATGCCCCTGGCCCTCGTAATTCCACTTCGCTGTGTCTGGGATACGGTAATCTGGTTCTGTGGGAGTGATGTATTCGGTACTGCTTTCGAAGCTGGCCGGATTGGAGGTCGTCTCGATATCTTGGGTAACCAAATAGCCGGTCGGTGATTTAATGGCATCTTTCAGAATCTTGGGTTTTGGCCCACTCTTCCTGCGTGTACGATTATATTGGCACGGCTGAGACCGGTCTGGAAGGATGAGCAAAGGTTGTAAACCGGTAGGTAACAATAAGACGTACTGGCACAACGTTCACTCCAAGAAGTCAGCTTCCTTCACGAACAGATGTGCATAGTAGGCCTTACCAAGGGAGCTCTCCGTTGCATCGCGTACGCGAAATGTAGCACTTGTCACATGCCCGTCGGACCCTACCAGCTCGCGAAGGGTGAGAAGGAGAAAGAGAAGGAAAAGGAGGAGAAGAAATATGTCGACAGTCTTTATGCATTGTCAATGTTCGGTATACTTGAACCATAGTCTCAGGGCTAGGGGGCTGGGAGAATTATCCCTGTCTGATCATGTTATTAATGAAGCGGTAAAAAGAATAGCAGTGAAGATAAATACCGACGGGTATTCATGTTTGCCCATGAATATATAAGCCTTCTGAAGGCTCCAAACATGGTACAAAAAAAACCCCAGTCTGATCATAGCGTAAAAGCTCAACCTTGACCGACCGGGCGAAGCGAGCCGAGTCACACACTAGTCCAACGCCACCAGGGCAAGAGTCCTGGGTGAGCTTTCTGCGTATTAGGCTGTTCCTCGGAAGGTTCTTCCTTCGCGTCACTTATCCCTCCAGTATTGACATTAGGGGCTGTCAGACAGGTACCCAGCCTCTGAACTAATCGCGTCGGATAGAATAACCGTCGAATAAACCTCGAGGATTTCGCCATAATGACTTTCGGACACAGCCAGATCTTGACTTGTTTCTGCGTGGGGGTTATGGCCAGCCAGTGAAATTCCGGGCTGCCGAGATCTTCGGGCAACGGGACCCCGATCACCCTCTCTTCATGAGACAGGCAACGAGAGTGATAGGTCCACATTTTACGGATAAGAAGGTCCAGAGAATAGGCTTTCGCTAGTCCGATGGCCTAGTCTGGCTTCCCCATGACGGAGGATGCAAGGATCGATCCTGGGGTATGGAAAGGTCTAGACAATACACCTTGGCTGGTTGGTTGTGCATAATGTCTGCTTAATAATTACGCTTGCGAGTCTCACTACCTATTCGTTTTTATAGGAATCCGCATGCTTTTTCGATAAGCATATCGGACATTGCTGGCGTAAACTTGGAGGGACCCGCGCTATGTACAATGCTACACTCCCCTACTCGAAATGCGCCACACTGACTAGCCTTTTGAGCGAATTGTTACCTCGCGTGGGTGGGACTGCACGCTCCTCGCCAAATGCTAGGTGGCTTTTCCCCTCCGAGGGGATTCGAGAACGTGAATTCACAATGACAGTAGCAGCCAAGGATAGGGAGAAATGCCTGCCCATGGTATGAAATCAGTGGGTTAGAATTCTCGCTCGCTATCTAACGCTGAGCTTGCTAAGCGCGGTGTAAAATCGTCCAAGATGAATCGTATCGCCGCAAAGTCACTTGAACATGAAGCAAAGCTGGAGGATATACCGCCCGTCAACCTTCAACAAAACAGAGAATATATGCGTTGCAGGGACCGGAGAGAAGGCCACCTTCTAGAAGGTGGTGATCCAGAGTGGCATGGCGGATCTGCGTGCTCCAGTCACACTGATTACATGATGAATGCTATGGAAGGGACATTGAACCATTTTTGCCGCAAGGTGAGACTGCTGCTTCACCGAATGCGCAAAAGAAACCACGGTAAGTCAGAATCATATTGTCGACGGCAAAGTATACGCAGATGGATGAGAGCAAGAACGGCAGGGCAACCGACCTCTCCATTTTGAGTCTGGCGGGGATTTATGTAGCTTTTACCCGATTAACAGATTAACATCCGGGGAAAGAAGGGGTGACAATTCTCTCCGCGACATTGATTGTGGACCCCGCGAAGACCAACTACGAGACGTCTCCACCTACTCCATATGGAGCCACAGGGTGAAGGTCTCGCGGAGAGCGGGGGACTGCTCCGCGATGGCTGATTCTGATCCCTCTGATTGGAGGCTTATCGCAAGAGTGGCCAATGACATTACAGCCAAGGTGCAAACTCACTGATTCTGCAAGGTACAATATTGTAGCTTCAGGTAGTTTATACCTCAGGATGCCCTCAAGATCGTCATTCTAGGACGTAATTCTTCACCCAAACCGGGCCATCTCAACTTTTAGCATTCTTCAGATAGAGTGTGCTGGAAATCTCTGCAACTTCACCTGCATATTTTCTCTGAAGAACTAGATGAGCAGCATCTCAGCGACATGTGCCGGGACAGGTGAAGGGCTCGGGGCTTTGGATGCCGAAGAGGCCCTGGTGGACGGCGGACTGCATACCGGGATCCTGAGGGATGGGCTCTAGCGAAGCCAGCAACAGATAAGTGTTAGCTGTGTTCAGTCTTAGGATGTGACGGGGAAACATTATTTCTTTGCTGCTTCTATTTTACATTTGCCGCTGCTCCTTCGTTTGCTGCCCTCTTCCCCTTAGACATCCACTAAATGCCTGAAGTTCAGCCATATGGGCGTCAAATGAGGATCTCCAGTAGAATCCCCCCCCCCCCCCCCCTCCCCCCCCCGACGCGCCACCAAGACCTCTAGTTGGCGGACGAAAGGTACTGGCTAATTATAGAGTACATTCGAGGACACTACACAAGCTGCACGAGTAAGGCGCCGATCTTCATAATACGTCCCAGACTTCCGGTCCTGTGCTCTGGCAACAAGAAAATGAAGAAGCTTTAAAAGTCGAGCGAAGGAAGAGCTAAATGGTGCTCATGGAGCATCAGCAATCTGAAGAAATTGTGTCCCTTATCTGATTCTGAAATCCGGGCTGGTTATGAAGCTGAGGGAGCTAGCTTAAACGAAACATACGTCACACTTTCCAGCTAGATATAGAATTATAGTTCATTGTCATAATCATGTCATCAGATTTGAGTGTTTTTAGGTTGGCCCTGGCCAGATCTCGGGGGAAGGTGATCTTCAAGTGAGTTGCGTGGCTGAGGCTATGCAGGCCCACCCAATCTTAAATATAAAGTCATGGAGCACAGCGGGAAGCAGTTTAAGGAAAAGTTAGTAGGTTTCACCCTTAAAAGCCGCGTGTCTAATATTCTAGGGAGGTATCTCTAATCAGCTGGTTTCAATGGTTGCCTCACAGAATACCGTATATATGCCGCAAGGAATGGGCTGCTCCGGTATCCGGTTTGCCCGGGGTGACAGGGCTTCGTAGTATAGTATCTGTCAGCGCTGCTAGTAGAACTATTCTATCCTGGATGGATTTCATACTTGACTGCCATAAAACAGCGTCGTCAGTTAGAAAAGAAATGCACAGAATGAATCTGATCCCGAACATAGTAGAGAGCTGAAAAGCAACGCTGAATTAAGATGATCCATTAACCAACCAGAACACGAAAGACAAAAGAAAAGCCAATCGACGCAAATCACATCCTCGCCCTCTCAACAGCATCTACATACTCTTCAACTGAAACTGTCTTCCCATTACGACTCAGCGGATACGTACCGGCGACACCAGACAGCGGCGGAATATTCAACCATTCATAGCTAGCATCACAAGTATGGCTACTATCCGGATCCCCCCGTTTGGCACTGTTGAGGCATTCTTCACAAATATCCGCTTTGCACCGGCACCAGACGTTGCAGTTAACAAAGTTCACCCACGATAGAAGTCAGATAAGGCAGTATTAGACGCGGTCTTCGACGACTAGTGGCCAGGGCTATGGACGAATTGGAGAAGCGTTATTGCATCTTCATCACCGCCGATCATGGCGAAGATATGGCCAAGGAGACTCTGTGTATGCATAGCAGGTGAGCCAGCGACTCGTTGAAACATATCTTTTCAACATCCTGCCTGGAATAGCGTCCACCGGAATAGAATCATGTTCCCAGGACAGATATAAACCTTCATTAAGGTATACCTTCCTTCAGGCCCCAGCGATGTAAGCTTAGATAGGAACCCCATCACAATCGTGCCTTCCTGATTCTGGCATGAAAGCAAATAAGCAAGGTACAGTGACGAATGCTCCTTCCCAGATTGGTTCTCTAAGACTTTCCCTTTTTTGGTAGCAGTATCTCATTCCAAGTTGTGGCCACGATTCAAGGTTCAAAAAGCAGTGTCCTTCGTTGCAGCAAGGTAGGGTACCGGTGTCCGATGGGTTGAAGTACCTGCAGAAACTGATATCAATCACAGAGTAGGGTCCATTTCCCGTCCAATTCGGCTTTTCTGCACCTGCCAAGGATTGCTATCTAGGTATACCTACTAGTACCACACTAGATTAAGTTAGTGTGCCTACCCCTCCTTGACAAACGCCTTGCCACATATCGAGAGTCTGAACCGACACCCTCAAGTCCAACTGCCACCAGACATGGAGGCCCACTCACAACCAGCAGCTCACCAAGTCCTAGACACCACAGAGCTCCTAGAAATGATCCTAGCCCAGACGGAAATGCGCACCCTCCTCACATCCGCCCGAGTCTGTCGCACCTGGGCGAACCTAAGCCGCACCTCCACGACAATCCAAAGGGCGCTTTTCTTCGCGCCCATTAGGGAATCTCAACAGGGGCTGGAAAACAAAAGGATAGCCAACCCGCTCTTGACCGAGACGTTTCATTCTATCTTCCAGGCTGGCAATACCGACAAACAGGATGAAAACACTGTCTGCTTAAAGTTTTCCGACCTGGCTATGGCCAAAGACGCTGAGGCTATGGCTCGCTTTATACGAAAAGACGCCAGCTGGCGCAGGATGCTAGTTAGACAGCCTCCCCTCTTGGATATCGCTCTCTTCCATGTTTGGTCCACAAGGGGCGGCCGTACAGTCGAAATCTCTAGTATCCCGGTTCGTCCTAACCCTTCAGCACGATCGGGTTGTCTGGCTAACACTTTGCGTGGTGTCTATACCTAGGCGGATAACGAATCCGGGCTGGACGGTCTTCGCATGGGAACACTCTTCGAGGTTCTCTACTTTAGTTACCGTATTCACTTCTTCGTGAACACAAAAACACAAGTGTACTGGAATCTCGGGAATAGTCGCAATAGCAAGTTAACTAAGGAAGACTTGTACCCGCGGAAAATGCAGAGAAAGTTTGATCAGGTCTTCCGTGAGTCTGGCTTGGTGATTTATACATTCAACATGGTAGAGTCCCCTGGCGGGCCTGTAGGTGCCGAGGAGTCGGTGCGGAAGAGCATTGTTGCGGCGTACCAGGAACATATGTTTAATGTCAGGCTGCGCAGGAAAGACATTGAGAGTAAACAGAAGCCCGTTGAGCAATTGACTTTTTAGTGACCGGATGTCTGCATATAGATTGATTAAACACCAAGGACCAAAAAGAGGTTTCATTTATTTATTCATCCTATACGTTCCATTCTCGAACTCAACGTTGCATCTCCGAGAGTGCACCGTTGCAGTGTACACCTTCTATGATACTTGGATTGAACTGCGGATCGCCGCATCCGGCACATGAGCTTGCTTGAACTTGAACAGAATGAAACTTTCTATTCTACTCCCTGTAAATCAAATGCGTATCATACATAGACAGTAATAATAGCTGACCACATCCATGAAACCGCAGCCGACATCCGAGCAAGCAAGCTTTCGGCCTCGGAGATAAAACGAGGTATTTAGGATGCCTATCCGGAACGGAACACGGAGATATCACCAGCAAACAGAGACAGTAGGTAACCTATCCGGCACCGGACTTGAAAGTTGAAAGCCGCCCGCAGCAATGCCACACTCACTTTCTAAACATAAACTAGGTAGAAAAGTAAAGCAAAGCGAAGCATTCGATCCGCGCCAATCAGGCACCACCCACTCCTTACATTTTACATCTTGTATTTGACATGGGTCTATGCAGTCGACCGAAACGGGGGCCTAGAGCTGTGTGTTGACATCATGAGTAACGTCGGGGCATATATTTAAGACTGGCCTGTACCATTCAATCAATTCAATCCAACTCGATTCAACAGAGAAATCTTCAGCCTGTGCTCTCAGAGAATATGGAACATAGCTTCATCATGGCCCATTGGCCTTTTTCCTTGCTTGGGCTTGCTGTGCTTTATATCCTGACGGTTCGTGTCTACACCTGATAGGTAAAGCATCCATGCTAACCAGGGAAGGTGACCTACCGCGCCCACAAAAACCCCATATCCTCCGTCCCCGGACCCCGCTACACCAAATACACCACCATAGTGTACAAATACCATTTCGTGCGCGGTCAACGCCCTCGCTATGTGCACGCCCTGCATTTGAAATACGGTACCCCCTTCCCCTTCCCATCCTCATAAAACACTCCCACCGTCTCCTCCCTTCATAATATAGTATCCTAAAAACAAGGAAGAAAGCTAACAAAACCAGGCCCAATAGTCCGCATAACACCCACAGAAGTCGACATAAGCTGCATATCCTCCGCGCGGGAAATCCACCGAATCGCCAGCCCGTTCCGCAAGTCGCCGTGGTACAGACGGCTCACGCGCAAAGACGGCGAGAATGTTTTTTCCACGACGGACCCGGAGTATCACCGGCGGCACCGCCGGCTGCTGTCGTCGCCTTTGTCAGACGCAAACCTGCGGAGCGTCATGGAACCGCTTGTCCGGAGCCGGGTTTCGCTTGCGATTGAGCGCATGGCCGCCGAGGCACGCTCACCCCGGGGTGTCATGGATATCGCCAAGTGGTTCTTTTTCATGGCGACGGATGTAATCGGGGAGTTGAGTTTCGGGGACTCGTTTGAGATGCTAGAGGTTGGGGAGAAGAATCAGTATGCGCATGACTTGGAGACGGTAGCGAAGATTGGGGGGATAAGGGCTACGTTTCCGGTGTCTGTTGCTATTGCGAGTTTCCTGCCGCTGGGCGTTTTTAGGGAGGTTGTTGCGGGCACGGATCGCATTATGAGTTATGCGACGGAGTCGGTTGAGAGGTATAGGACTTCTTTGCTGCGTGATCCGGGGAATATGCGGCCGTCGCTGTTTATGAAGTTGTTTGAGGCGGGGAAGGGGGAGGGTCTGCAAGGGAAAGGGGGCGAAGAGTGTCTCAGTGACCGCGAGATCAGGAATGATGCGCAGGCGTTTATCGTCGCGGGGAGCGACACGACGGCGAATACACTGACGTATCTCGTCTGGGCCGTTCTACGGCATCCAGAAGTTCAAGAGAGACTTGTAGCCGAGCTACAGGCTCTATCCGCGCGCGAGAAACAGGATGGGGGGCAGGAATTGTCGGATACGCATCTCCGCGACCTGCCCTACCTGCACCAGGTCATCAACGAAACGCTGCGTCTCTACCCCGTCGTTCCGTCTGGTCTTCCCAGGATCGTGCCCGAGGGCGGGAGTACATTAGCAGGTCACTTCCTCCCCGCTGGTGCGACGGTCACGACGCAGCTTTATACAATTCATAAGGATCCGGAGGTTTTTGAGGACCCGGGGGTGTTCAACCCGGAGAGGTGGGCGAATCCCAGTCGTGAGATGAGGGATGCGTTTATGCCGTTTGGGGCTGGGTCTCGGAGTAAGTCTTTTTTCTCTCTTTTTCTGGAGCATGTACGGCTACTGATTATTGTAGACTGCGTTGGAATCCATCTAGCCAAGATGGAGTTGCGACTTGCGACGGCACTGTTCTTCCACACATTCCCCAATGCGAAAGTCAGTACGAAGGAGAACATGAGCGATGAGGATATGGAAGAGGCGCTATATTTCCTGTTATCGCCAAAGGGCAAGAGATGTTTAGTTGAGCTTCAGTAACTGTAATAAAACCTACCTACTCCGTATACTCCGTCCACTCCATTCATACAATACCATCAATCTACCGAAACCGACAACACGCCTCCCCACACAAACACCTCTTCCCCAACTCCCTCCAATACCCGCCGGAATAATCAACCGTAAGCTCACTCCCGGCGACAACCCCCCTCGAAACAACAATAATCCGCTCGTGCCCGCGCCAGTAAAACCGCTGGAACTGGGCATTCGGGCGACACGAGTGGTTGATGAATCGCGTGAAATTGCCCATGCGGCCTTGGTAGATCTGGTAGGGCCGTGAGCGCGTTCCGCCGATCATTACGTCGACGTTTGAGAGGGAGGTTGTTATCAGGCCGGTGAATTCGGCTATTGCTGTGCCGCGGTCGAGGGGCTGGGGTTTGTTAGGGGCGGTGACCCGTGGGTGGAGGATGAGGGGGCATACACAGCGAGCAACGACACCATTATTCTTCCCATCCGGCGTCTGAAAGATCTGAACGCATGCATGGGCCCGGATAGACCCGAACAGCGTCGGGAAACACATACACTGATTAATCTCAACCTCATCAGCCTGCCTCTCATGACAAACAGCACAGAGATCAGGATCCAGCTCGGGGACACGACGGGGATCATCATCATCATCAATCGATCCAAAGACCTCCGTATCAACCACACACTCATCAACAAAGCGATACTCGAACCCACCGGGCAGATTCAAATGCTTATAAGTCTCAGACAAGGCAACCGCCGGCCCATTATCAGGCATAACAACCCATTCATGCGGATGGCCGGTGTACACAGGCTGTGTTTCCTGCTGGATGACACGGAGTAGTGCGCGCCATCCCGGATGCAGTGTATCGGCCGCGACTTCAAGTGCAGAGCTGAGAGCTCGTAGACGCGAGAATAGACTCTCGTTGAACGCCGTGCGGTATTTGCAGAATCTGTAGACCCCCGCGCTGGCGAATATGAGAGCTGCCCAGCCGCCGGTGTCTTTGATTTCTTTGTAGCCGCGCCAGATGGCCCTGGTGCTGTCAGTTGAAATACCGTACCTATGGCGGGGGTAGAGGGTACATTCGATTCCGCAAATCCTTCTCCTTCCAATTAAGAACAACGCACGCCTCCTTGAGGGCCAGCATGCGCGCTTCGGTTTTCGAGAGAGCCGGTTTCTCGAATTGGAGAACGGCAGTTCGGGCTTCGAAGCATTCTGTCCAGTATGCCTGGACGATCATTTCTAGGGCCCGCGAGGATTGGCTCCGGTTGTAGTACTTCAGACAGAGGGTGTTTATGGTTTGGAAGACCTATTTCTGTTGATATATAGTGGCGTAATGAGGAATGGGGCTTACCTCTAAGCTTGCGCCGGAGCGGATGTTGATCAGCGGTTCTATATTCTACGTCTGTCAGTTGGAATTCCTTGCTCAGGGGAGATCATAAGGGGATGGGGATTACAGAGAAATCAAAACTCAGCTGGACAGGTGAATGAACCTGCCGCCATATCCCGGCGATGAGTCTGTCTCCTGACGTCGGTTCCAAAGCCGGCGGTAACCCGTCTCGACGCGGTTTTTTGCGTTGGGGGAACCCCGTGTCAACGTGAACTTGGCGGAGAGTGGGTGCTTTTGTATCCTCATTTTGAGTGGCTGTACTTTCATCGCGCTGTAATAAAGACCCCTTTGTAGTTGCAGTATGAGGAAGTCGAAGGCCGCTTGTTTTGTGTCGTTTAGGTGGTGGAAAGTCGGTGGACGGTGTACACTGGTCTGTAGCAAGTTCTCCTTCATGTACCTTCATGGATTCAATCAGTAGGATGGAATATTGGATTGTCACTATTGCTTACTCTTGGACTGGGCGTTCCTGCAGGGGTCAGCGAAGGGGATGGCAACGCCTTTCCGGTCCGAAGGTTGATGCAGCCCTGATATAATCAGCTGGACAAGGATGGGAAAATATCGACTCCGAGACAAACCAAAGAGAGTGATCCATTTTTTGAAGTTGCCGGTTTAGTCGTAGACACCGAGGCTTCGATATTCAAGAATAGAGGAGTCTCAAAAGCCTGACTGGTCTCGGCAGTTTTAATCAGGGAGGAAAGTTGTTCTCGCAGGACAGGGCTCTGGAGGAGGTTGCACAGCTGCGACAACACCGAATCCATGATACACAGACCTAGTCGGAGTATAAGAGACGAAGAATGATTTTACATTGAAATTAGTGAGAATCTCCACCTCAGCCGAGTAATATACTCGTTGGAAGACACCATTTCCCAGATGATACTGATATCTGATTGGCAAGGTGGCCGAGTGGTTAAGGCGCACGGTTCAGGTCAGACTGAGCTCCACATTATCTTGATAATGCATTATCATGTAATTCCGTGTCATTAATTTGGCGAGGGTTCGAATCCCTCCCTTGTCATTTTTTGCATTCATTTTATTTTTCTGTCTTACCTATCTCTCTCACTGTAGTGTTGAGCTATAAAGGATGATAATATGAGCCTAACTGACTGCGGTGGAGAAAAGCCAGGCTTTGTTCATATATGGAGTAATTCTGCCCAGGCAGATAATCGAGATGAGTCAGCTGTTGTTACCATGGTATGATATCACCATGAATCAAGGAGACTGGCCATGAACATGTCATATACACAGGCATTGAATTCTACTTCAGGATTCTAGTGTGAGACTATTTGCCATGTGTTGTATACTGTAATAGCAGTGTTCGTCGGAGGACACAGTGGAGAACATTGCCACCGACTACAAATGTTGAGAAGAGCCACAATGAACGTGTGAAATCCGGCCAAGACCTCATAGCGAGTACTATAAATCTTGATCGCTGTCTTCTCTTCTCTCAATTACAACTTCTGCTTTATCCACAATGTCTGATCCCGCTGCCATTGACTCGCCTATGCGAAGGGAGAAGTCCTACAGCTCCTACACATACAACAACACTCGGGGATGGAAGCGCTTTCGCGCTCTGAATATAGGAAGGGGCATGTACCACGATGTCCGTCGTCGACTGCCATACTACTGGAGCGATATCACCGATGCCCTGACCTACCGGACGATGGCGAGTACAATTCGGATGTATTTCGTGAAGTAAGCGTCCGAACCCTGCCCCGACACCGATACTGATATCCCAAGTATCCTCCCCGCAATCGCATACACACTGGACATGTACCGCCGCACAGGAGAATTCTACGGGCTCAACGAATCCCTCTTCTCCTCCGCGCTGGCAGCCATGGTGTTTAGTATTCTCGGTGCCCAACCGCTGACTATCGTCGGGATTACCGGTCTGATCTCGCTGTTCAACTACACCATCTACGATATCGTTGTCATCTACGACCCGCCCATTTACCCGAACTTCATGTGCTGGACGGCGATCTGGGCCGCGATCTTTCACTGGATCGTGGCGCTCTGTAATCTTTGTGACTATATGCGCTATGTGACTGAGTTCTCGTCTGAGTCGTTTGGGGCGTATGTTGGGATTATTTACTGCAGTGGGTATCTTTTCACTTTGCTACGGTTAATGCTGACGGGAATAGTTAAGGGAGTCGAGGAGTTGGTCAATGAATTCACGGCGTACGGTTCCACGCCGGGCTTTCTGAGCTGCTTGATTGCGATCATGTACTTTCTTACTGTGTACAGTTTGGAGTGGCTCGGAAGCAGCACAATCTGTCGTCCGTGGTTCCGTGGGTTACTGGCAGACTACGCCTACGTGGTATGCCCCTCCAACCATCCAAAACCACAATATTTTAACGGCTCATAGATAGGAACACTCTTCTGGGTCGGATTCGCACACATCCCCGGCCCCCTCAAATCCGCCGGCATCTCATTCGTCCCTATAACCAGGGCATTCTATCCGACTCAGCCGCGAGGCTGGCTCATTCACTTCTGGGACCTCGAGGTGAAATGGGTCTTCGCTGCTATGCCTTTTGGGTTTTTGATTATGCTGTTGTTCTATTATGACCATGTACGCCCCCCTCCAGGGAAACATATCTGAGGCCCGACTAACTAACGGAGCAGAACGTCAGCAGCCTCACAGCGCAAGCGCGCCAATTCCCACTCAAGAAACCAGCCGGCTTTCACTGGGACTTCTTCCTCCTTGGCTGTACCACTTTCATTGCGGGTATAACTGGCATCCCGATGCCCAACGGGCTTGTTCCGCAGGTTAGCCCCCTTGTCAGCTCACCAGACAGACCACAAGCAAATACTAACGACCCATGGCAAGGCCCCCGTCCACACGGACTCCCTCACAATCTACGAAACATCCCTACACATAATCCCAACCTCCGAAGGCTCCGGCGCCGAACTCCGCCGCCCAATCGTGCGAGCCACAGCCGTAGTCGAGCAGCGCGTCTCGCATTTCCTCATGGGGCTGGCGATTATCGGCACCATGACGGGGCCGTTGTTGATCGTCCTGCATACAATGCCGGCGGCGGTCTTCGCGGGCGTCTTCCTGATCGTTGGTTGGGGGTCTATCGCGTCGAATGGCATCCTTAAGAAAATGATTTTCTTGTTGAAAGAGAATCGCTTTATTCAGCGGGATGACCCGCTTCTAAGGGTTCGTAGAAGGAAGATTTGTCTTTATGTTGTGTGTGAGGTTTTGCCCGTTGCGGCTTGTGTGGCTGTTTCGCAGACTATTGCTGCTATTGGTATTCTCTCTCCTGTCCTCCCCATTCCTGCTATTTCATTACTTTGGCCATGTTGGTATGAAATGCTAACCGATATTAGGCTTCCCCATCCTCATAATCGCAATGATCCCCTTCCGCGTGCACATCATCCCCAGATGGTTTAGCCAAGACGAGCTCGACATCCTGGATGATCTGACAGCGGATAATAGTGCCGTGCTGAAGAGTCTGGGTGGGCCGCCGAAGTTCCCTGGTGAGAGAACTGAGCATCATGGCATTGCGAGGAGGTATTCGGAGCATAGGGCGGGGGATGTCAGGCAGAGGACTGGGAGTATTAGTCGGTGATTGGATGGGTTGGATTCGTGGGATTCAATGGAGATGGGAGATTATAGTGATTCAGAATGGAATGGGGAGTGGTTGCCGTTTGAAGATAGCAGCTATTACTGGAATGCAGTCGGATTCTTCACCGTGTAGCTGCCAGATGCATTAACCACCCCTGCCCTGGGAGTGGCATAAATAGAGGGCCTTGCCCCCTGAGATCCTCTTTCGGACTTTCCTTTCTACATATCTCTTCATCCCAAAACCAGACAGGGTCTCTTTTCTCGGAATAGCCCCTTGACCCAGGTCCCTGCATGTCGATTACATTCAGACACTACAACCATCTGGTGGGCCTCCACTTGGGTTGGTCCTTGAAACACAACTGGCGATCTACATCGCAACGGGATTGGGCTTTTATGCAGCGTTCCTGACAATCAGGAAATTTTTAAACGCAACAGGCATGTAAGTAATCGCCAGCATACATAAGTGGTTAAGCTTAGAGAAAACTACTAGCCAGTCATATAGTTTCGCGCGGCCAGGGAAGTTCCAAATACCGTTCCCTTTTATAAAGGGATAGTCACCCGAAACAACCCACGTCCGACCAACTCCTAGCAGTGTATACGACTGCTTTGTCTTCCTTTTCGTCATCTCTCTTCTCATTCAGAAATGTGTTCAGCAACCCGGGGGTCATGAGGCACATCCATTACCGCGGAGATGCCTTGGCCACCGTCTTGCGCGCCGGGCCTAGTACAGTATCGCGAGGCTATTCTAGTCACACGCGCAGGTGCGCATCCTCCTCTCGGTGATGAGTGCGTGGAGTGCTGTCGGGACCACAGGGGGGAGTTGCTACTCTCCCTCCCGTTCAGTGACTGTATCTCTGGCGGGGGGGGGGGGGGGGGGGGGGGGGGGGGGGGGGGGGGGGGGGGGGGGGGGGGGGGGGGGGGGGGGGGGGGGGTGGGGGGGGGGGGGGGGGGGGGGGGGGGGGGGGGGGGGGGGGGGGGGGGGGGGG